>JASVEL010012255.1:0-600000 GCA_032618575.1 Nicotiana noctiflora | reverse complement strand
CCACTGTATGGATTGAAACAGGCTCCAAGAGCTTGGTATGAGAAGCTCTTAAAATTCCTCTTAACCGATAAACTTGGTAAGAGGAAAGGTGGACAACACACTATTTCTAAGGAACAAAGGAAGAAATCTTCCCATTGTACAAGTATACGTGGATGATATTATCTTGGGGGCTACTAATAAAGCAATGTGTAAGGAATTTGCTGAAATAATGGGGAATGAGTTTGAAATAAGCATATGATGAGTGAATTGAACTTCTTTTTACGGCTGCAAAGCAAAAACCTACTAGAACCATGATCCATCAACAAAAATACATCAAAGAACTATTGAAAAAATTCAACATGGACTCTTCGAAGTCAATTGATACTCTCATGGACACTACACCAAAGGTGGATCTTGATGAAGATGGGAAAAGTATGGAACAAAAGTTGTATAGAGGAATGATTGAATCACTGTTGTATCTCACAGCAAATCCCAAAGAATATCATCTAAAGACTGTCAAAAAAATACTCACATATCTTAAAGGGACTCATGATTTGTGTTTATGGTATCCTAGTGGATACAACTTTGATCTAGTTGGTTATGCCGATGCATTTATGTAGGTTTCATGTTGATAAGAAAAACACTTCAAGAACATCACGTTTAAGTTGGGGTGTTGATATGCCGGAGAATTTCGACATATCTGATACAAATTGCTTAGATTTTAGCTTATTTTAGATGCAATTGTCTTTTACACTTATGTAATTTTAGTATTTTTACAGTGTATGAGGTTTAAGGACTTAAGAGCATGAAAATGAATTTAAAAAGCCACAAAAAGACAAGAAAAGAGTAAAAAGGATCGCAATTGTGGATATGCGATCGCCAAACCAACATGCGAGCCGCAGAATATGTTACAGTTGAAGTGGAGTATTTAGCAATAGTAAATTGCCATGCTCAGTTGTTATGGATACGACAACAGCTGAGGGACTATGATATTTTTGTTAATTGTGTTCCTATTTTCTTTGATAACACTAGTGCCATAAACATTGTTAAAAATCCTCAAAGATAATATTAAAAAGGGGAATATCTCAATTAATTTTTATAAAACTGACGATCAAATTGCTGATATTTTCATTACGGCACTTAGTAGGGATAATTTTAAAAGAAACAGACTAGAACTGGGATTAATCAATACTTTCAACTAGGTTGAACCCATTGATTGCCTAGAAAAGATATAATTAGATGTATATGGCCGAGTACAATGTGTTTGATTCTGTCTCGTGCTTGTTTTGAGCACAGACACTCTCCTAGAAAAGTTTAGCTGATAATCATCTCTTGTAACACTAATGTATAATGCCGAGGCTTTATTGTAGAAACCAGGTAAGGAGTTACTAAGGAGTTGATTCTTCGACTCAAGTACATGCCATCTTGTCTTAAACCATTGAGAATTAATATCCTAAATTATTGCTATGCTCAGACTTCTAATCATGTTAGAAGGAAGAATCCTAGAGCAATTAGAGTCTAATTACTCCTAAAAGTCTAATAGTCAAAGTAATCGTTATTAGAATTCCGTTAGAACTCAAATTCTGTTACTATCTTTATTCCAGTCAAATAAGCAGTATCTTCTTTAAAATCCCCCATTTGATATGTTTCCCAGACCTTATTGTTCCCCTCAAACCCTAAGCACAAACTAAAAAAATCCTTCGTTCTCGTATCAACATGACAAAGTCAAGACAAACTCCCTCGAAGGCAAAATCTTCATCTAAGACTGAAGCAAAACCCATAAATCTCAAGCCTCAGAAAAATACAAAATGAACCAGTGATTCTGCACTCACACCTATTGCATCTCCACCCATACCCTCTATTGTACGTATACTATCATCCTCTACTACTGTTGCATCTACTATTCCCACCTCTACTAGATCTTTACTTCTAAGAACACCTTCACATGCATTTATGTCTACATTGAAAAATACCTCTAAGTATACTAAGGTCAAGGCTACGTTAAGGAACTTTGTTAAGAGTGACAAGGTGGTGATTGATACTTCTGCTAAGATGGACACATTGGTTAAGGAAGTTGTGTCTTAGGGGGAATCAGTGTCAACTACTGCAAAACATACCGTTGATATAGGTCCATTTTCTAGTAGTGGAGGTTTCCCCTTTGGAATGTTGCACCCATGGGTGACAAACCACATGTAAAGAATAATGTTGTAGAAATTGAAGTTGTAACTCAGGAGAAAATTACGGACACCATGACTGACATACATGTGGTTGAGGGAGAAGGTGAGAAAGAATCAGTAAACAAAGAGGCTTCTGATGGTATTTCTTATAGCTGGACTAAGGATGAGAGAGATGAAAATATTGATAAAGAGGGGAGAGAAGTAGCCAGTCATGAGGAGCATCAGGTTAAGGAAATGGCTAATTATACTAATGAGAAGGGAGTGAGAATGACGGGGAATCAGGTGAGGAAAAAGATAGTGAAGGAGATAAACAATTAGGTGAACAAGTGGGAGACTCTAGCAAAGAAGAAAAAAAATTGAGGGAGAAAGAGACTTGAGAGTGAGGGTGATGAAGATGAAAAGAAAGTGAAAATGAGGCGACTGAACTTGAGAGTGAGGAAGAAAATACTACGGGGAATTTGGAGGCTCTATAGCTATTGGGAACATAGTCATAGCTCCTTTAGAAGAAGTTTGTGGAGAGATAAAGAATGAAAAACCTAGTCATTTTTTAACTCATTTTGTTGGATATGAGGATGTCAGCAGTGATGAGGATGATTTGCCCTTGCCTAAGGTAGTTAAGGGAGAAAAAGGGCCCCTGTGAGATCTATAAAACAAGTTCTCCCAGCAAGGAAATAAGTGGCTCCTCCTGCTAGGACTCCTCTCACTAGGAGCAAAAGATAGGATGTTGATGGAAAAATAATCAAGGAATCCAGAGATGCCAAGAAAATAAGAAAGAAAACTCATGTTGTTGAACCTGTAGTTGAGCTGGATAAAGTGGATGAGTCTGATCCTTCTCTGCATGCCAAGAAACCAGCAGTAAGAAGGACTATTGTGAAACTCACCAGGTCCACTTCCACCTCTAAGAAGGCCAACAAAGGAAAGAAGAAGAGGGCTATACCTGATGTGATTGAGAGGTTGATTGAAATGAAGAATAAAAAAGTATTGAATGGGAAGATAGTTGCAAATATGGATTAGAAGGGTATGGCCTGGTTGGTTGAGAATTTTGATCTGCAGAGATGGAGACATATGTTTGTTAAGACATTTCCTTCTGTGCGTGTGAATGTTGTAGTTGACTTTTATGTAAACTTCTAATTTGATGGCAATGTCGAGGATGGTCGAGTTCTGATAGGGGAGGCCCTAGTTAAACAGAGGTGGCAAGCGTATTTCCGTGACCTGCTAAACGAGGAAGGGGATCAAGACGTAGACCTAGGGGAGCTGAGATATTCTGAGCGTCATAGGGACCTTGGGTTCTGTAGGCGCATTAGGGTGGAGGAGGTAGTGGGGGCTTTGCGTAGGATGAGTAGGGGTCGAGCGACCGGGCCCGACGAAATTCCAGTGGAGTTTTGAAAATGCATGGGTAGGACAGGAGTCGAGTGGCTAGCCAGGTTGTTCAATGTGATCTTCAGGACGAAGAAGATGCCAGAGGAGTGGAGGTGGAGCACAGTTGTGCCCGTGTATAAGAACAAAGGGGATATCCAATGTTGTAACAACTATAGGGGTATCAAATTACTAAGCCACACCATGAAAGTCTGGGAGCGGGTGATTGAGGCTAGGGTGAGGGGGATGGCGTCTATATCCGTGAACCAATTCGGTTTCATGCCGGGCCGCTCCACTACAGAAGCTATCCACATTGTCAGGAGATTGGTGGAACAGTTCAGGGATAAGAAGAAGGACATGCACATGGTGTTATCGACTTGGAGAAGACGTATGACAAGGTCCCTAGGGAGGTGCTATGGAGGTGCTTGGAGGTGAAGAGCGTGCCGGAAGCCTACATCAGAGTAATCAAGGACATGTATGACGGAGCTAAGACGAGGGTTAGGACGGTGGGTGGCGACTCGGACCACTTCCCGGTGGTTATGGGGCTTCACCAAGGATCCGCGCTCAGCCCTCTCTTATTTGCTTTGGTGATGGATGCTCTAACCCGTCATATCCAAGGGGATGTGCCTTGGTATATGCTATTCAGTCATGCAATGATTACTAAATAGACGAGACGAGAGTCGGGGTTAATGAAAGGTTGGAAGTCTGGAGACGGACCCTCGAGTCAAAGGGTTTCAAACTAAGCAGGTCTAAGACTGAATACCTGGAGTGCAAGTTTAGCGCCGAGCGGAGCGAAGATGAAGTTGGAAGGGAAGTGAAGCTCGGTTCCCAGGTCATCGTCCAGAAGGACAGTTTCAGATATCTTTGGTCGGTAATTAAGGGGGACGGAGAGATTGACGGGGATGTCACTCATCGTATAGGGGTCGAGTGGTCGAAATGGAGGCTTGCTTCGGGAGTCCTGTGTGACAAGAAAGTGCCACAGAAACGCAATGGGGAGGTTTTATAGAGCTGGTGGTAAGACCAGCCATGCTGTACGGGGCAGAGTGCTGGCCGGTGAAGAACTCCCATGTTCGGAGAATGAAGGTCGCAGAGATGAGGATGCTCAGGTGGATGTGCGGGCTCACCAGGTAGGATAGGGTTAGGAATGAAGTTATTCAGGAGAAGGTGGGGGTGACCCCAGTGGATGAGAAACTGCGAGAAGCGAGACTCAGGTGGTTCGGGCATGTGCGGAGGAGAAGCCCCGATGCCCCTGTGAGGAGTTGCGAGCGGCTGACGGTGGTTGGCGCGTGTCGCGGTAGAGGGAGGCCCAAGAGGTATTGGGGAGAGGTGATTAGGCATGATATGGCTATCATGCGGATTTCCGAGGACATGGCCCTTGATAGGAACGCCTGGAGGTCTAGTATCAGGATTGTAGGATAGGGACTTCTAGTATTACACGCTCTCCTTCCGCGGGGTAGGACCGGGGTGTGGGATTCACCCATATAGGCTTGATATATTGTATGGCATACCATTTTCTTATTGTAAGGTTTTACTAATGCCCTATGTTTTGTTCCTGTGTATCCTGTCCTTCTATATGTCGGGTTATTTTTTGTCTTTGTTTACTCATATATTTATGTGATTTATGCTAACATCACTAATGCTTGTCCTTTTTCTTTTGTTTTTGTTTTGTTTTTTTTCTTTTCTTTTCTCTTCTTGTCTTTGCGCCGAGGTTCTGGTTGGTTGAGAATTTTGATCTGCAGAGATGGAGACATATGTTTGTTAAGACATTTCCTTCTGTGCGTGTGAATGTTGTAGTTGACTTTTATGTAAACTTCTAATTTGATGGCAATGTGGTCAAGAGTTCTATAAGAGAATTTGATATGGAGTTTGATGTTGAAGAGCTTGGGCTGCTATTAAACATTCCTTTCCTAGGATTTGACAAGAATTGTATTAGGATTATACAATTTTTGAAAATTTTAGAATTGTATTAGGATTATATGATAATTGTATTACATTTGTATCAAAATTCTTTGAGGACTATATCAGAATTGTATTATAGTTGTATCTGATGCATCAATACATAAAACAATACTTGATAAGAATATTAATACAAGTTTAATACAATATTTTTATCAAAATTTTATCAGAATTTTATCAGTTTCTATGTTTTTTGTATATGCTGTGTTCTTCCTCTCGATTTTCAATCTGAAAATAAAAGTTTTGGTTATTGGTGGTTATGTGCGGACTTTTATGTAGTTTGCTGTTAGTTTTAGATGAAATTTTATGTTGAAACTTTAAAAGAAAGAAGTTTAGAATTATATCACATTTATTTCATAATTGTATGAAAATTATTTTCAAATATTGTTATAAATGTATGATAATTATATATGAATGGCATGAATTAGTTTTTTAGAAAATAACATCGTACCAAATATAAACATTTCTTTGGTGTGGATTTATTTGGTTCCATTTCAATGGCGAGTTCAACTTTATTTTTATTCCAGACTGCATGCGTCTATTGTGTTTTTCTTGTGAATTCTTGTACAAGTAGCAAAAATCTATATTGAGTATTTGAAAAATTGGAAAAACAATTTAGTAAAACAATATTTGAAGAAGAATTTGTTCGCAGATCTGCATTTCACCTCCAAGCATATGCATGTTATGCCTTATGGATTCATGTTAACTAAGCTGCTTGACAAGCTCAACATTGCGTTGCCAGAGCTGAAGTTCGGAAATCAAAATATAAAGCATTTTTATCTTCGAAACCCATTGGAAAGGGCAGTGCAAGAGAAATCATACAAAAATGATCGAATCTTCAGACGCCCCGAAAAAGATATGAGGTGCTCGAAAATGGTCGAAGTAGTTGAATAGGAGGATCACTATGACTATAGCCCTTGGTAAGTCTACCAAAGACGAAAATGATTTATTTGTTATAGATGTGGTTACACTCAAGCAGTGTAGCTATGAGGAGATCAAGGCTAGAGGGCCAACAGGTTCTGCTATCTTACCGGGTAGCAGCAGGCCAACTGAGCTTCGTAAGAAGTTGGATGGCTCTTCAGGAGAATGCTAAGCTTAGAGAAGACAATGATGAGCTGAAAAAAGAAATCAAACAACTTAGGAAGGAGCTCAGGAAAGACGGAGAGGCTCATACCCAACAGAATGTCACCCTTATACAAGCCTTGACTCCCTTATCTTCTCACCCCTAATCCTGGTCATTTGCCCTTGTCTCTAATTTGTTTTATTAACCCAGTGGTGCAATTTGTTTTCTTGTTATTCTAGTTCTCATTAGGTTGCAGGATGTTCCAGTTTATTTTGTTCTAATATTTTGTTCAAGGCTCTAGACTTAATTTGGCATTACTTAATGAACTCTCTTATGATATTTTTATGCTTCTCACATAGTTTTATCATCCTCATAGTTTTCTTATCTTGATATTTCTTGAGCTTGTGTTGTAACCTCGATGACCTTGAATCTTGCATTAATTGTGCTTGAACTGTTTAATATCCTTTTACTTTCGATGATGTCAAAAGGGGAAAGATAGAGTTGGGGGTGTTTGATGTGCTTGTTGTATACCTGATGTACTTGCTCTGAAAGTGTGTTTGTGTGCTACTGCTATTGTGATGAGATGATTACATGATTTATGCGCACAAAATTTGTCTATCATAAAAAAGGAGAAATTTGTTGAGTATTGGGATTCTGATAATTAACAATGTTTGTCTAGAGGAAATGCTCTAAGAGCCAGGTCCTCAAGGTAGCTGATGAAATGCTCCAAGAACCAGGTCTTCAAGGTCGTCGTTGAAGGTTCTTACAAAACAGTAACTTTTTTATAAAGTTACTCTAGTCCGAGTTTGTTGGAAAAAGGGTGTTAGCGTGATAAAGGTGGTTTTCCAAGAAGATATGCTTGCATAAGTGATAGACAAGAACCACAAGATCTATGGAGTCCTTGGAACTTTAGGATTGTTGTCAAACAAAAAGTTGACTAGGTGTAGGATTCCCAAATATCTCGGAGTACGGGGAAGTTAAATACTTTACCTATGACGGAGAAGATCATCCGTTTGAACATCAACCGTGGAACTACATTTTCAATACAAGTCGATTAGTAGTTTTAATGTTCTTCTTCAGTTAGTAAATATATTTTTAAGAAATCGAGTTTTAACCAAAGTGTCATACATAATCAATGAGTTGAAGTAATTGTTTGAGTTTGCAAGTTAGAGTAGCTTGTAAGTCAAATAATTGAAGTAGGAGTACTGGTGGGTATTGATTGACAGGTCTTGTAATCGATACATTTGGCACATTTATTTTAGTGAAGTTGAAATTAAAATCTTACGTGGTAGGTTGTGGTATCTGATCCTTTGAGTCAACTAATTTTTCACGTAAGAATTGTTGTGTTTGTACTATTGTTTATTTCGATTATATTTAAAAAGTAAGGTAAAGAACCAAGAAAGTCACTCAAATTAACAAATATAACTATATGTAATTGCGCTCAAATAAATGGAGTATAATTAGTAGCCTGAAAAAATAAATTTGATAGCATAGATTAATTTTTTACCGAGTACAAGTTCATTGCACTTTCAGTATAAGATAAATCCATTTCTTTGCCCCATTCACTCGACAAAAGCCAACATGGATGGGGTAATGTTCCCACTTAACAGACAAATTACTTTCTGTTCATTATTATACCATTAGTACGAAAATATCAGTAATATCAGATCATCTCACATATTAATGCCACTTTGGTTTCTGGATGTCTTTCAAGCGTGAGACAGTAAGCGTACGGAGAGGGATGATGTAGATCTAACAATCGGAGCTTTCAATCGTTGGCCACGGCATAATTATCGGGCATTGATTTTAATTAGTTAAATGAGGAACTTTAAGGCGATAACAGCTACGTATACTTTTAGCTTCTGATCTAACGAAACTAGCTCCATGCTTATTGACCCTCTATGAGGAACTTTGAGGCAACTCTATTGTACTTTTTTGACGAAGCGGATTCAACTGAACCTTTCAGACTAGGGGTGTCAAACCATATAGCTTCCTTCCTGCGTCCTTTTATAATGAAATAACTCAGGTCTAGTTTTTGTGATTAGTAAGCAAAAAATAATTAGCAACTTAATGTCACGCGCCAATTTTTCATCCGTGTAACGTCGTGACGGCACCTAATTTCTTCAAGTAGGTAGGACTAACATTTGCGGAAATGAAATGGACAACGTAAAAGTTAACGAATAACAGATGATTTTTTAAATAATCGATTTTGGTGTCGCTTGGCATATACAATAATCACTCTCTGAATGTACACAATTATCCCAAGATCTGGAACACCATAAGTCACAAACTACAGAATGAAAATAGTATTTCTATACTCCAGAGTCTAACAAAAAGGGGATACAAGAAGTTTTTAACATGGGGAAGAGTAGAAAGGAAGTCCGAAGTCTGCGGACGCGACAGATATAACTTGAATTCTCCAAAGATATCTCGACTCACTGATAATGCGGCTGATAAGTAGTACCAGAATCTTCACACGAAAACATGTGCAGAAAAGCTAAGTACACCATAACGGTACCTAGTAAGTGCCAAGCCTAACCTCGCTCGAGTAGTGACGAGGTCAGGTCAGGGCCATACTGGTATATATATCAAATAATAAGATGGAACAGAATATCACAATAAAATAAAGACTGAATTTTAACTGGAAAGAAATACATAAAGATTACAGTACAATACACAAAGATAACAACATGGAATCTCCCGAGATATCGTCTCACAGTCTCAAACGTAAATGCGCAGGAGGATCTCCCGAAATACCATTCGCAGTCCTAAAGTAAATATGCAAGACAAGGGAATCTCCCGGAATACCGTTCCGTAGTCTCAAAGTAAATATGCAGGGGGGTCTCTCGGAATACCGTTCCGTAGTCCCAAAAGTGAATACACAGCTCAAACAATAGAAATAACACGAAATCCTACAATTTAAACTAAGTACAAGACAAGGAAGAAGCAGGGAGTTTACTAAGCATGTTGCACATAGTTCAGATAAGCAACTACGACATGTAGACATGTTGTTCTAAACTAAACAGAATAATTGCATATGCTAGTGTAGCTCAATTAAAGTGAAATAGGTTATTACTTAATGAAAATGGAGTTTTACAACAAATAGACTGTGTGCGCACTCGTCACTTCACGTACACGGCGCACATATAAAAAAACATTACCAAATCCTAAGAAAAGTTCCCCCACACAAGGCTAGGCAAGCCACTTACCTTGAACCAAGCTCAAATCAATCTATAACAATTCTCTTTCCATGAATATCTGACTCCGAGTGACCTAAATCTATCCAAAATCAATTACATGTCATAAATATAACTATAAGAACTAATTTAGCTAACGAAATCAAGGCTAAAAAAAGAAATTGAAGAATTGCCATAAAACGTCTCCCCAGTTCAACGCCTCGAAATCGGGTAAAAGTTACAAAATATGAATATTCATTCACTCACGTGTCTAACCATACAATAATTACTCGAATTCGACCTCAAATCCACTTCCAAAACTCGAAATTTTAGTCTATGAAGTTTCTATCATTTTCCCCCAAATTTTCAATTCAAATCCCTAATTAAATGATGAAATTAACCATGGGTTACTAGGATATAACTATAAAGGAGTTAAGAATCGTTACCCATAAGCTTGCTCTGAAAATCCCTCGAAATTTTCCCTGAATCCGAGCTCTCTAAGTCCTGAAATAGATAATGAAATCAAACCTTCGCAGTTAGCCCTTTTCTTACCAATCAAAGCGCATCTGCGGTTTCGGTTTTGCCCCGAAGACTATGTACATGCGGAGCTTACTTAAACTCCTAGGCATTGCACATGCGCACAACAATCAGCATCTGTGAATGTGCTTTTATGCTCCATCGTCTGCTTCTGCGGACCTTGGCCACCTGAGCTTCCTTACTTATTTCACTTTTGCGATAACACTTCCGCAATGCGGCTCGCTTCTAAAGCTTACACATCGCACCTGCGACCACTTGCCAACCTCATCCTCGCATCTGTGATCGCCCGTCTGCTTCTGCAAGCTTGCACATGCAGTCAATCTTGCACAGGTGCGATTACATAAGATGCATCACACTTCAGTCATTTCTCCTAGAACTCAACTTGATCCGTTAACTATCTAGAATTCACCTGAGGCCTTCTGGACCTCAACCATACATACCAACAGCTCCTAAATTATCATACGAACTTAGTTGAGCCCTCAAATCACATCAAACACCGCTAAACACGAATCACATACTAATTCGTACTTAAAGAACTTGAAACTTTAAAATTTCTACAACCGATGTCGAAACCTATCAAACTATGTCCGATTGACCTCAAATTTTGCACACAAATCATACTCAACATTGCGGACGTACTCTGACTTCCCAAATTGGCTTCCGGCCCATATGTCAAAAATTCCACTACCGGTCCAAAGCTCCAAAATTTTGACTTTCATCATTTAAAGCCTTAATAAGCTAAAGACCTCCAAAATATAATCCGGATACGCCCTTATGCCTAAAATTACTCAACTGAGCTAACTAAATCGACAGAACTCTATTATGGAGTCGTCTTCGTAAAGTTTCGACTACAGTCCAAATCCTAAGACTTAAGCCTCCTTTTGGGGACTAAGTATCCCAAAACACTCAAAAAACCAAAATAAAACCTCCCGGCAAGTCACAATAGCATAAATAGATACGGGAGAAGCAGTAAATAGGGATCGGGACTATAACTATCAAAACGACCGATCGGATCATTACACTTAAAACTTGATTAATTAAATAAATAATTAACTCTCTCGTTTCTCATACATAACTAGCCACTTAAAATTTGATTTGATTTACTTAGCTTGAATTTGAACGAAGGTTATTTGAAATTTGGAATGGTGATTGCAGCAGGCTAGATTGTTTTCTGCTTCAAAATGTAATTCTTTTTCCTATGAAATATAAAGCTACTATACATAATGAGTAAGGCATGATTGCCAAAGAAATCAGATGGGTGAATGAAATTTGACATCAGTTATTGGATAAAGTAAAGAAAATGAGGGACAAGGGTCAGCAGAGGCAGGCTGAGGAAAGGCACGAAGAGACACGATACTTTTTGGGAAAACAATGTCTTTGTGGCATTTTGTGTCTTTGTCAACGTGCCACTGCTTCACCTTTGGTGATGGTAACAGAATCCCGACTATCAGAGTATCTTATAAGAATACACAGCCATTAATTAGTAATTTAAAAGCCTGTTTACGAAATGCCATTTAATTCCGAGTTGCATATTTTGCAGCATCAACGCTAGTTTTCTCATACTCATTTTCTTGAACTTATTAAACAAAGAAGTTCCCAAATTCAAAATATATGAATAGATTAAATAAATCACATTTAACCTAGTGCTTATTAAACATTTGACTATGATGTTTCTGCACGTTCCCCAAAATTGAGACTTACTGATATTTAGCTTAAGGTATGTATAATTATATGCACATCGCTTAGTTTAAAGTATGTATAATTATATGCATATCGCCTCGCATTTTATTCATGTTTTGTGAATTTTTGATTGTGAATTGTTATAAATTGTACTAATTTGTGACAAGAGGGGTTGCTTTGATGATATCGTTTTGTTCTCGCGTTCTTGTACTTTTATTTGAATCCAACATTTTAGGACTTTAGCCACCTTTGAAAAGTGTGACCTAAACTATCAAAAAGTGTGGCATTTGATCAAATGCCACACTTTTCTACTTTAAGCAACGATTTTTAAGGGGTGGCCTAAACTAGCGTAACCTTTTTCTTAAGACAACTCTTTTTAAGTGTTGCTTTAAATGCCACGCTTCAAAAGTGTGGCCTATAAGGTACAAATGCTATGCGTGTAATGCCTCATGTGGCAACATTTTTCATGTCCTAAGTCTACATGTTTAAATCGTTGCCTTTTCTACTTTGAGGCCACCCTTATAAAGTGTTGTCTTTGTTAATAATTTCATATATCTAGTAATCACATTTAGCATCAAATATATATATATATATATATTATTATCACAAAAGTTGAGATTATTGCAAAAGTGTGTAGATATTAAACACTACACTAATCAATAATAAATAACCAAAAAAAAGAAAAAGATTAAGGTACATAGACTTAATGAACTTCAAAAAAGAAATATGTATCATGTAATACATTAATTAATAAAGCAAATTTCTTAAAGATAAGCTACGGGAAATGAATTATACAATATCTGATGTATTCTATCATGAATAATACTTTAAAACACATTATACTGCTAAAGCTAGTACACATTAGCAACCCAATTTGTAATCCCTTTGGTCCTTAGCACCCTTCACATCAATCTTCTAATTTTGCAACTGATCCATTTTCGGCAGCTTGACCACTCTAGTAATCTAAGCAACATGTGAGCTTCCCTTGTTCAAAATGAGTAAAAACTTTGGGAAATTTTTTGGCCCTAAGTTCTCTAATTGTAATCTCTTTGTTCTTTTCGGTGGTTTTACCTTTCTATGCCTGCAATTGAGACAAAAAAAATATGCATTTTTTGTTATAGTCTTCTACTAATTTGAAAAAAAAAAAACTCTCCATGCCAGTAGCAATTAGATAATATTAGATGAGTACTATAATGTTGGAGGGGTTTAAATATGTGAAAGCATTAATTGAAGGGGGAAAGGGGGATATTGGAAGAGGGAAATCTAATTTTCTAAAGGATCCTGCTCTTCCTTTAGAATGACGACTTATACACCAAGAAATCATTAAAAATCAGCATTCCTAGCGGATAGAAGTCGCTGAAGTACTTGATAAATAAACTTTTAAAATAAATAAAAACATGGCTACTAGAGAGATACTTATAAATTAATTTTACCATTTTATTTATCAGAATAGAATTCAGAAGTGTGAGTAAACAAGTTATATCAAATAAACTAACTTACCATTGTTGTCTTACCTGAGATATAGTGCAGATCCAGATTAAAATATTCAAGTGCTTTGATAGATTGTAGATCATACCGATTAGTTTAGCTACTAGTTTTCTTTTCCTCCTTCAGTCATCGCCACCTTTTACTCTACTCTTCTCGCGCACATATAAAATAAACTAGCAACAATTTGTATGCCGCATCAGTAAAACTATTTCTATACGTATATATGAGAGACAATAAGCAGAAGCTTTCCAATAAATAGTGAAAGAGATTTATATTATTAAAAAGTATGACAAGTCTTTTTGGAATATCATACTTCGCTCTACATGTGATATTAAGAGCAAATAAAAATAAACCTATCAATTCACTAATTAGAATGGCTTCTAAATATATTGTCACTAGTACCATTTTTCGCATAATAAACCTACTGCTACGACAAAGTAATTCCAAACCAATCAAGCAAATGCATCCACAATGAATACCAAGTTGTAACAATTTAAAATCTCATGCCACAACTAAAAAGAATCTTAAAAACACTTGTTGGTGCACTATGTTCTACAATATATGAGGTAGCTCATTTTTAAAAGTGGAATTATCGATGAGGTATAGTCTACTGACAGAAATAGCCGCAACTCATTGAAACCTCATCTAAAGCACTAAAATTCCTCTTCACGAATATGGTAAACTGTCTCCAATTTGCATCCGTTACTATACTATACTTGTTGATAATTCAAAAAACATTGAGAAACCACTTAATCAAAGCTACTAAGAAAGTCAACAAAAATATGTGAATTCCAAAATCAATGGCATTGGTTAAATTTTCATTTGCACGCTGCTAATGGTATCAGAAATGGTTCGCATGGTTTGTGATTCTTTTTTCTTTGTGTGTGTATGGGTAACCTGCAAAAGTTTTTAACATTAATCAGTATGGTAATCAACATATACATCGAAAGTCTGAGGGAGTTCTAATTAAATATAATGCTAACAAAACCAAGATAACCTAGAAGCAATAATTTGATGCCTATCAAAGGGCTTCAATCCAGTAACATAGAAAACACATGTTATCTGACAAAGATTCATAAGTAACTGCAAAAATACTACAACAGACAGAATAAAAAACCAACAAAAGGAATCAAATTGGCTGACCCTTTAATTGCTGATCGAGAAAGATCATTCACAGTCAAATACTGATTGGGGTTAATGAAAAGTTGAAAACATACTCCTGTTTTACCAAGAATGGAGCAGTGCCACACCATCGAGTTCACTGACCCATCAGAAAGTGTCTCTGGCTTAGCTACAAACCCCTAAAAAATAACCAAAATAACCATTCAAAAACAAGTAGTAAAATTTACAAATTAAAACCATAAAGACTGGAAATCAAGAAAGAATTTTTTAAATAAAAATAAAAACTAACATGGGGGTGATTTTTGCGCCAAGATTTGTGCTCCTATGCAAGACGGCCACGGGCTATACCCAGGGGCGGAGGCAGGAGGGCGCAAGGGTGTTTAAACCTACAATACAGGAAACACATATCGGTAGAGAGATAGAAATAGAAAACTGAAGAGAGAAGAGAAGAATGTACTCACAGAGATTAAACTACCATAGCCCTAAAATTTGGCTAGGGTTTTCGACGATTAGAAGCAGTAACAAACAAAAGTTGACTCTTTCTGTCTCCGAGATGCCTTTGGAATTAGGAATAGAATGAATTTGGGGAATAAATATGGAAGAAAACGGGCTCGAAATAGGGAATGGAAAATCAAAATAGAACTTAGCAAAATAGCGGGTTCCCTTATCTGCTTTTTCAAAATGGGGGAAAATATTGTATTAAGAGGTTGTGGGGAAACTTTTTGGTGAAACTTTTTAGACTACACTTAGAAAGTGTAGCTAAATAGCAACGACTTGAAAGTATTGTACTGTGGGCAATAAGTGTTGCCAAATATTTTATGATTTGGCAACATTTAATGAGCGTGGTCTTTAGTGTCTAAAAGTACCCTTTTAAAGTGTAGCCTAAACCTCGTAGCCAAAAATCGGATACAAAGGCCACCCCTAAAAAAACGTTCTTTTAGATGCTTTTGACAACCCTTCTTAAGTGTGGTCTAAAATTGGTGTTGCCTTAGGACAAATTTGTTGTAGTGCTCCATATGAAGCGTGGGGCTACCTGTTGCCCAGTTTCCGGAACCCCAAAAATCCCAGCACCAGGGCTAGTTCCCCACGCTACCCTGGGCGTTGATGATGAAAAATCTTTCCTAGTTCGGCCGGGACAAGGTTATTTCGTTCTAAGACCCCTCCCCCTCCCCCAATCCTCCAACGCGTATAACATCAAGTCTAAACCTATTTGAGAGGGGAGATGCCACTATGAAGGAAAAATACACACGAGGAACATCCGGAAGCGAAGATATCTTAGTTTTCTTCATCTTTTGTTAGTATTTTTAATTATTCAACACTTGTGAATTTGTTTTGGCATTATCATGAGTGGCTAAAATCCATAGTTTTAGGGTTGTAGTTTGGCCATGAATATTGTTGTTTACAGTTGAGTTAAGCTTGATTACATTCATCTGTATATGGTTGTTTCCTCAATTTTGTGCTTAATTGCTCAATTGTCTGGTCAACGGTTAGATTCTATTTACTATCTATTCTATGCTTGGGAACGCTATGTTTAGATTATAGAAGAATTCAAGAGAGCATCATCTTAACTATGAGAGGGGTGGATTTTTGGTTAGGATAAGAATATACCTAGTCACCGTGCTTAATTAGATATCGTAATCTTAATGCGTTCTTAATAGATTGATTCCATAGGAATATAGGCATTAATATATTTTGAATAGGCGAGTATAAATTCGGGAGAATACTACGAGAGAAACTGTTCGATTAATTAGCAACCATGAGTGAATTGTATGAAAGGGAAAGTTAATTATAGCATAATAGGATTGGTGAATCGATCACAATCCTGAAAATATATAGAATACACAAAAACTATTTTGTTGTTTGATAAATGAGTTACATGTTAAAATTAGTGCTTAGCATAATCTGACTTTTGAATTCTGAAACACTTGCCTGAATAATAATCTTGGTTAAACTAGTAGGTAGTTACATACGTATTTTTGAGTTTGACACTCGACTTATTATTTTATTACTTATACGACCACGTATACTTCCGTGTGCGTTTGGGAGCAACAAGTTTTGGTGTTGTTGCCGGGGACTTGAATATTGACTACTTTCTAGTTTCTACTTTAGTTGTTTATTTCATCAAGTCTAACATTTATTATTGGTTTCTATACTCCTGAGAACTTTGATGGAATGCAAAGGGTCAGAAACCAGGATAGACTTCAAGGCTTTAACCCTTAACTTGAGAGAATATTTCACAAGAGGTTGAGGGAAGCAAGGGACACATTCAATTTCCGGTGGACATGGAAGAGGATCAAAATATGGATGTTCGGGAGATGGCGATGCCCAGCATTACTAACGTTACTTCCGGTATTGTGAAGACCAAAATAACTAGGAACTTTGAGCTAAAACAGAGCATGATCCAGCTACTGCAAGCGAATGGGTAGTTTATGGGTCTTCTACACGAGGATCCACAATATCACATTCTTAACGTCTTGGAGATTGTGATACTTATATCACTAACGGAGTCACTCCAGACTATGTGAGGCTCACACTGTTCCCGTTCTCTCTATTGGGCAACTCAAAGGGGTGGTTGAAGGCGGTACCAGCTAATTCTATTACATTATGGAATGATCCGGCGAGGAACTTTTTGGCAAGGTTCTTTCTTCAGGAAAAATTGCAATGATCAGAAATGAGATACTCGCCTTCAAATAGAAATTGGGGAAGTCTTTATATTCATCTTGGGAAAGGTTCAAGAGGTTGCTTAGAACTGTCATCATCACAATCAAACAAATGAAGTGTTAGCTTACACTTTCGTAGAAGGACTACAGCCAGAGACAAAAATTGTGGTGGACGGTGCAACGGGAGGTCAAGTGTTGGAGAAACGGTTTGATGATATATATGCGTTATTGAATAAATTCTCCAAAAGCAATCCTGATTGGCAAGGAGATATGGGCAGACACACAGTGCAAAAATCTGCAGGGGTTCTCGAGTTAGATGGTGTCTCTATATTATCAGTGCAAATTGCCACATTGGCCAACCAAGTCAAGAAGATGACATTGGTTATTAACAAGAAACAAGCTTAGCCATTGCAACATTTTCAAATATTTTGTGAAGTATGTAGAGAAGGTCACATAAGCAATCTATGCCCAGCAAATTTAGAGTCTGTACATTTTGTGGGTAATGCAAATCGAGGCCAAGAAAATAAGTATGCAAATACTTACAATCCTAACTGGAGGAACCACCCAAACTCTTCTTGGGTAGAAATCAAGTTGCTCAGAATCAGTACATGTGGCAAGCTCCTCTACAGCAATATAGACCACCACAGGCTGAACAACCACGAACTCAATGAGACACATTGAGGGGATGCAAAAGTAATTGATGGCTTACCAACAATCCCAAAAAGTAGCCCACTCAGTAGTTATTCATAATTTGGAGAGACAAATGGGGCAACTTGCCAGTTCTCAAAATAAATAACCAGCTGAGGCTCTTCCTAGTGATACTGAGCCTAATCCTAAAGCTCAATTCCATGTGGTTACCTTGATAAATGGAAGAGTACTAGAAGAAGTTTCAAAGAAAAAGAAGTATATGGATAGTCCTAAAGGAGAATTAGTTCCCAATCCAGTTGAGGAGAATAAGAAAGAAAGCAAAGGATCAGAGCCAATAATTGTGACAAGGACACCACCCCATTTACACATAGACTGCAGAAGCAAAACTACGATTCTAAGTACAAGAAATTCTTAGATATTTTGAGCCAAGTGCGTATGAATTAACCTTTGGTAGAAATTTTACAACAAGTGCTGCATTATGCAACGTATCTCAGAGATATTGTGGCAAACAAGCAAAGATATACAGAGTTTGAAACAATTGCACTTACTGAAGAGTGCAGTGGTAGAGTTCAGAGTAAACTTCCTCTTAAGTTGAAGGATCCTGGGAGTTTCATAATTCCTCTGTCCTTTGGAAAACAAGAAATTTGTGGAGCCCTGTGTGCTTTAGGGGTTAGTATAAATTTGATGCCATCATCTTTGTTCAATCAAGTCACATTGGGGGTCCTTAGACCTGCTACTATTACTTTACAGTTGGCAGATAAGCCACTAGTGATGCCAAAAGGAATTATTGAGGATGTGTTAGTGGTTGAGTGAGAAAGTTCATTTTTCCTGCTGATTTTATTGTTCTTGATTACGAGGCAGATGAGGAAGTGTCCATTATTTTTGAGTGACCATTCTTTGCTACTGGTAAAGCAATTATTGATATGAGGGAAGGGAAGTTAAAGATGAGATTTGATGATGAGAAAATCACTTTTAATATGTACAGAGCACTTAAGCTCCCTAAGCATTTTGAGGACTTGCACATAATTACTGTGATAGAATTGAAGGGGATAGAGCAGATTCCTTATGTGAATTGTAGTGATCTAGATAGGACAATTGAGTTAGAGGAGAGGAGACCTTCCGGGACCGTGAAAAAGGGCTAGACTTCATGGAAGAAAGAAGAGAAAGTACCCAAATTGAGCAGAGTAGTAGAGTCATGCCACGACTATATTTAGTAGCATGCTTCAGATTAAGTGTGGGGTCATCCCGAACCTTAATATTGAGGATCATGTGCTATCTAGGTCCAAGAGATTGTTAGGGAGTATTTCTCACCCTTTAATATTTTTCTCTATGATCATGCATCGAGTATTATGCATAACATAAGTGAAGGGTAAGAAAACTACTTTCTAAAGTATCATTGTCTAAAATTATTTTTTTTATTAGTTTTTATTATAGAATTCGTAGTAAACATAGTCTAGGTTTTTAAAGAGAAAAAAAACAGAAAAATCTTGGACTTTTCCCAACGATAGATCTCTTGGATAGTTTTCTTGAAGGATTAAAGTCTGATTAAAAATACCAAAAAATTTGATTAGTTTTTGTTAGGATAGTAGGTAGTATCCCTTGGTTTTTCGTTAGGTGTCGGTTCTTTTCTAAGGGTGTAGTTCAAACCGGGTACTTTTTTTTAGGAGTAGGATAGGAAGAAGATGAGTTGCTATGTGGTACCTATAGACATATTTGGTGCTGGAACATTAGGCACTGGTATGCGCTCTATATTCCCGTACATTTTATTTGAATTGTGATGCTTAAGTAAAATAAATAGCCTACTCTGTGACGCCTTTTTTGGAGTTGTTTGACTTGTATGCCACATAGTGCAATACTGATTAAAATTTCCCAAATATATGTGCTTGGTTGACGTTGTCAGTTGAACAGAATTATATTGATTAAGGCATGTGCAATGTATGTGGGAGGAATTTGTAATTTTCTGTGCTATCCTGTGTAGTCTAAACTTGCACGTGTGTTAATCAAAGCGAAATCATTAAGTTATGCTAGTATAGGTGATGATGTAAGCATTTCTTGCTTGATCATAGATGTGTTTGTCACTTAAAAATAAAATTCTCCTTTGTTAGCCCCTTTGAGCCTATAGACCTTTTCTTGGCACCCACATTACAAGTCGTACCCCTATTCTATTCTTAACTTGAGATTGTTGAACCTTTAGCTCCTAAGGCACTTAGTTGCTAAAAGAAGTAAGGTGAGAAATTGAGGAGTATCTTTCGAGTGGAACCATCGAAGGACCCTTATGGTGCACTAAAGTTGTAAAAAATATCACTAGCCGATGAACCTTAATGTATGGAGAGTGTGTAGAAAAAAAAAGAAAAAAGAAGAAAAAAATTGCAAGAAGAAAAACAAATTATAGTTGAAATAATATAGAAAAATACACACATCCTAATCTTACTAATTCGTGCTAGTGGGAATATAGAAGGGGTTAATTGAACGAAAAAAGAGAGAGGCTATGTTGTATATGATTTGTGACGATTAAATTGGTTGAGAAGAATATGTGCTCGATTTATGAGTGTAGTGTATTAAAGTAATTAGGAGGGTTAGTCACTATTCCTAAATGTACAACCTTAAAGTCCTAATTGATCCTAGATTTGGCTAGCATAGATTAGTAGAGATATACACTATGGGCAAACGTATAGTACGATCACGGGATACACATAAATTCTTTGTGAGAGTGCGCGAATTTTGTTCAAATTGTGTGATGTCCTTAAATTATGTTCAAAGGCATACTTGAATGTGTGGACTATTCTATATTCACTCTTTTGTTTGTTGTTGAGGGCACATGATCTCATAGGATTGGTAATGTTGTAAACTTCTCTTGTTGGGTGAGTACATGAGTTGAGGGCTTAGTGGTGACGAGTCGGCTCTTGAGGTAGGGAGGTTACAGTAGGTTGTTTGAATTGAAATGGTTATACTTGGGCATGTTTGAAATGGGAAGAATATAAAATTTGTATGTTCATGCTTGATTGCCGATATCGATCATATTCAAGGGTAGAGTATATGTTGGAAAAAGAATTGAATTTCACCCCCTTTGTTGATATGTACGTTGTTGGGGTGTAGTTTTAGTTCCATCTCGAGGACGAGCAAAAGTCTAAGTGTGAGGTGCTGATAATTAGCTTAAAGTATATATATATATATGCATATTGCCTTGCATTTTACTCGTGTTTCGGATGTATAATGTAATAATTTGTGTTAATTCGTGGTATTTTTATGTGTATGAGTCATCCGGAGACTATGTGGGACGAAAGTGCACGATTTGAAGCCAAAAGGGAACAAAAGGAGAAAAGTGGACAGTGTAGCGCCCAAGCTAGCGTGGGGCACTACCCGTGGCACAACTTCCAGAAGCAAGTTTTTACCGGCGTCGGGGCTAGTGCCCCACGCTATCCTGGGCGCTAGGTGACAGGAAATTCTTGCCCAAATTTGACCGAGACATGGTTATTTTGGCCCTAGACCTACCCAACACGTATAAAAGTAAGACTAATCTTATTTGTGAAGGGGAGACGCTACTTTTAAGGGAGAATACACACGACAAACATCCGAGAGCGAAGAGATCTCAGTTTTCTTCATATTTTCTTAGTATTTTCAATTATCCAACACTTATGAAATTGTTTCCTAATCGTCCATTAGCCTACATTACAATAGGGTTGTGATTTAGCCATAAATATTGTTGTTTAAATTTGATTTAACCTTGATTACAGTTCACTAATATATGGTTATTTCTTCAATTCTGCGATTAATTGCTTAATTGTCTTGCCAACAGTTAGGTTCTATTTACTATCAATGTTATGCTTTGGAAAGCTACTTTTAGATTAGAGAAAAATTGAAGGGAACATGATCTTAACTGAGGGGGCGGATTTGTAGCTAAGATAGGAATATACGTAATCATCGTGCTTAATTAAATATCGTAATCTTAATGCATTTTTAATAGATTGAGTCCATAGGAATATAGGGTTAATCTATTTTGAATAGACGAGTAGGAATTCAGGAGAATACTACGAGAGCAATTGTCCGATTAATTAGCAACTATGAGTGAATTATATGAAAGGAGAGTTAACTGGAGCACAATAGGATTGGTCAATCGATCACAATCATGGAATATTTGTCTCTACTGAATACACAAAAAATATTTTGCTGCTTGATAAATTAGTTACTTAATAGAATTAGTTCTTAGTATAATCACACTTTTGAACTCTAAAATACTGACCAAATAATAATCTTGGTGAAACTAGTGGGTAGTTACACAAATCTATGTGGGTTTGAAACTTATACTATGATTTTATTACTTGTATACTTGCCTGTGTGTTTGGGAGCAACACTTCCCGCTAAAAAAGATCAACATTAGATTGAGTTTCACTGTAAGTGATAGATAATGAAGCAAGCGTTAAGGAGCATCATTCAAACAAACTTGTCGTCACCATAAGTAATCTTCCACATAACAACTTCTCGCTTGAACCAACTGATCTTGGACTTTATTTTGGAAGAACTATTGAATTTTTTCACTAACAGAAACAAACTATCAATACTTCTTGATCGGAATGCCGCACGAATTGAAGCTCAGGCTCAACTGACACTGCAATAGGATAGTAGTCATGGCTGCATGCAACACTTCACATCATTTAGCATTTCAAGGTTCAATATCATATATGATGCAACACTTTGCATCATCATGTCATGTGTCCGCAAAACTTACACTATATAGATAAGTAAAATAAATCTTTTCTTGAAAAAGATACAGGAAAAAGAAAACTACGGCACTTTGTTTTTACTTCCTTGTACACTTACTTCTTCATATGTTGAATCCAGGTAAAAATATAAATTCCGCCACTTCTTTATTCAGTCACTTCCTCGCATGCTGAATAATCCACTTGGTAAAACTATAGGATTCGCGGCTAACTAATCCACAAATATTATAATAAGCTAATGATAAAATACATAAACGATCATTTTAAGTTATTCTCAACTATCAGGTAGACACGTGCACACGAAGTCCATTGCTAGTTAGATGTTTTAAGCCTTTAATAAAATTGATCAACTAGTTGGCCTCAGCTACCTGGTAAGCACCTCAACTGAGTTCATTTCTGGTTAGATGCTTTAAGCCTTTAATAAAATTGCTCAACTAACACCCAAAATTAACAAACCTCATGCATGATGAGTTACACGGGACATTTGTATTTATACCTGTTTTTTGTGTCACATTTTAACTTGTGCCCGCTTTACAAAACAATTGCAGGCACCTTTTTACATAACTTCAGCACACGGGGCTGAAGTAACAAAGACAATTACACAAAACTTCAACGTTTTAGTAGTCGGGCCTAAAGTTCAGCTCTAGAGCTGAAGTTTTTATTTTGTAACTCGCGAACTTCAGCTCTAGACATGAAGTTTTTGTTTGTAACTAGCGAGTTTCAGCTCTAGAGCTGAAGTTTTTGTTTGTAAGCTTCAACTCTAAAACTTCAGCTCTCTGGCAAACTTCAGCTCTAGAGCTGAAGTTTTGTTTGTAACTTGCAAACTTTATCTCTAGAGCTGAAGTTTTGTTTGTAAGCTTCAACTGAAGTTTTTATTTTTGTAACTGGAACTTCACATTTTTCCCCCGGATGAGATAGCGCATCAAATTCCTCATTTTTTATGTCAAATATCACAATAGACTCTTCACACACAGAAATTCTAAACAAAGAATCATCTGTTGAAAAACGACGTTAAACCATCCAATAAATAACATCCTTTACTATTATAGAAGATCCCTAATCGAACGGAAATAAATGAGGTGGACAAAGGAAGACTTCTTCCAGCCTGTTTCCGAATTCAGATTATTAGACACCAATATGTCAAGCCTAAGCATCTTGAATTCTATACTTGTCAAACCTCGTACCTATAACAGATAATGTTCCTTGATGATTGGATGAGAATACAATGCACAAATTGAACCAAATGAGATTCCAAAGGTATGTTCTTCTTGAGTGATAGGAAATAGGATAACTAGTCTCTTTGATGATGGAATAGTTTGGAAAAGTCATCCGGACATTGACTTGTGAGTTAGAGGGCTCAAAATCAAATTTCGATGGTTCGGTTAGCTTTGGGGGGATGATTTGTGACTTGGGAGAGTGACCAAAATCAAATTTGGAGGTCCGGTGTAGAAATAGGCTTGAATTGGCTAAGTTGGAATTTTGGCGAAATCCGGTCGATAGGTGAGATTTTGATCCGGGAGTCGGAATGGAATTCGACAGTTGCAGTAGCTTCATTAGGTGATTTTGGATATGTCTGAAAATTTTCAGGCCATTCGGACATCGTTTGGTCGGAGTTTTTGATTAAATGTTGGTTTCGGAAGTTATAGATGAAACTTAGGCTTGAATCCGCCTTGATTTGATGATTTTTGTGTTTAAGGATGTGTTTTTATGATTAGAACAAGTTCGTATGATGTTTCGAGGCATGTTGGTGTCCTTGGGTGAGGTCCTGGTGACCCCGGAATGAATTCGGGTGGTCAAACGGACCATTTTTTATTTTTGAAGTTGCAAATTTCAGCAGAAAATGTTGCAGAAGGTTTCCTCTATGCGATCGCATAGGTGGAATTGTCATCTCATAGAAGGCTGGAAGAGGGGCTTGATTTTGTGCTATGCGGTCGCGTAAGGGGGATTGCAATCACATAGGTTTGGTAAATGGTTCAGTGCGATCGCGTAGTGTGGTGCGCGATCGCATAAGAGGATTTTGGGCCCTGGGGGATTTATGCTATGCGATCGCTGGGCCTTGGATGTGATCGCATAGAGTAATAACTAGGTGACATAAGAGTTTTTAATATCATTTCATCCGCGACTTATCTCCATTTTCCCTCCATTTTTGCACACCTTGAGAGCTTGTTGGTAGAATTTAAAGGGGATTTCATTGGGAAGTGATTGGAGGTGAGTCTCGTGGTCTTAATACGTCATTTTATCAAAGAATCTTCGATTAATTCTCTAAATTTGGGCATAAATTGAGGGAGTTAGGGCTTGATTTTTTATTTCGAAAATTTGGAATTTGAAAGGGCTATTTGACTCCGATTTTGATAAATTTTATACGTATGGACTCGTGGCGAGACGAGGATTCCGAAAATATAAATTTCATAATTTTTCGAGAAGTTGGTCCGGGGCTCGGGTTTTGCCAACTTCGTGTTTTTGGGTATTTTTGAGTTATTTTGATTGGGTTATGATCCATTAGCCTATTTTGCCTATTCCTTATGGTTTTGGTCAGATTCTTCAGTCAAAGGGTTGATTTGCGAGGAAAGCGCAAGGCGAGCTAGGATTTTGGCCGGTTTGAGGTGAGTGGTAGTTATGAATGATATACTGAGGGTTTGAAACCCCGTATTTGCACTATACTGTGCTATGTTGAGATGAAACATGCATCGTGTGATGAGCGTGGTGATATTGTGACTGGGGATTCGGACTTGGTCCATCCCGATTGATGGTTTACTGTGCTTATTGACTTAGACTGAGCTTATATACGTACAATTGGGCTAGTTGACATGTTGGGGCCTTGTGCGGATCTGTAGAACCTTAGGGGAGCTTGTGGAGCTAAATGATCCCTATACATGTTGAACACATACTTTCAGTCGTACTCTTAACTGTAAAGCATAACATGAACTGGTATTAGAAATGCACTTTAAATGAGAATACCTAGGGTTGAATACCCTGATTTAGCTGAGTGGGCCCGTGAGACCAAGTCTACATTGACTGAGAGGGATCGAAGACCCATAATGAGGTAGTTGATATATACACTGGATCGGGCTGCACGCTACAGCAGTATATACATATACATATATTGGATCAGACTGCACGCTGCAGTATTATATACTCCCTCCGTTTCAATTTATATATATATGGATCGGACTGAACATGAACATGTACTAGAAATGTACTCTAACTGAGAATACCTAGGGTTGAATACCCTGCGCCGCAACATTATATCTATTATATTGGATCGGGCTTCCCCCCGCAGCACTATATATATTATATTGGATCGGGCTGCACGCCGCAACACTATATATACTATATTGGATCGGGCTCCATGCCGCAACAGTGTTAGTAAGTATCGGGCTGCGCGTCGCAACAGTGTTGGATAATTGTGGGACAGTAGTAGACTGATACCGGACTTTTCCTCCTTAGAGATGTTCTTACCTATACCGTTACTTTTAGAATTGTTTAGTGTTCTTACAGGTTTTCTTACCTTCAGATATTATTTATTGCTATTACTCATTGAATTGGAGTACTCTACTCCATGTACTTTGTGTGCAGATACAGGGATCCGGGAGGCGGTTGATATATATTGTTGTTGTTTCAGCTTATGCGGAGTTATCGAGGTAGCTGCCGGCGTCCGCAAGACCCGATTTCTCCTTCCTGTTATCTCTTGTACTTCTGCTTTAGACTTGGTTGTTTAGGATATTATTCAGTTGTTTAGAGGCTCGGACTTGTGACACCAGATCTTGTTGGGCTGTTATTTCGGTTATTTTGATTTCCGCACTCTTTATCATTATTATGAAATTAGGAAATTTTACCTAAACTGGAATATTTGAAATAATAATTGGATTGGTTAACGGGTAATGGTCGGGCTTGCCTAGCAATGTGTTAGGTGCCATCACGATCGGGGTTTTGGTTGTAACACATACCCATAGCAGATAATGTTCCTTGGTGACTTCATGAAAAAAGAATGTACAAATTAAAACAAATGGGATTCCAAAGGTATGTTCTTCTTGAGTGATAAGGTTGATGACAGTATAAGTGAGTGTGATACTGAGAGACCGGGAAGACTATGATTTAAGAGTGTTGCAAAGCAAGAGAGAGGAAAAAAGGGCCTGTTGTTTTTTAAAAAGTGAGTATTGGTTAAAAGTTTAAAAAAATGGGTATAGGTTAAATGGGGGCGACAAAATAGGATGCCCCATGCAATTTTTACGAATTACAGTTGAGGATGGGTTTAAGAGACACTTCTACCCAAGCATAAATGTCTATTTAATTTGGTCATTAGCATTTTTGAGGTGTCTATCTGATAGTTGAGAACAACTTAAAGGGGTCGTTTGTATGTTGTTATGATAATAATTTATGACAACCTTTGCATATTAACATAGCTATTGAAAGCGAGGGGTGAATGTAGTGTTGAACCCACTAACTTTTGATGCAGGGAGTAAAAATTTAGATGTAAAAATTCATTAAAATTATAACTAACCTTGAAAGTTGAATCCATAAGATTTAAAGCCTAGATCCGCCTCAGTTGACAGCTACTAAAATGTTACAACAAGCTAATCAACAATAAGTTATCGAAGTCTTTGCATATTAATACAAAAGGATTTGAGTCCAAAATTTCCTGCCCCACTCATTTTTATTGTGATAATAAAAGAATAGTAAGAAAAAAAGACATCTTACGGACCATAACACAATTTTTTTTCTACAATAATCTTTTTCGGTCTACAAACTTAAAAACTACCAATAATAAAATTTACATCCCCGAAATGCACACAAGACAGAACTCTTAATGAAGCACCAGCCCCAGGGCAGCCTAATAACTAGGAAAACAAACAACGAGACCGTTGGTTGCAAAGAAGAATGTTACATTTTCTTGACCTCATCTTCAACTGGATCACGAAGAGTTCCGAACATCCAGTCCATCCATATTGTGTAATGACCATAATTATGCCGATATGTAGTATGGTGGATCGTATGGTAGCCAGCACCCATAACTGGCCACACCTTCGCATGTATGCAGTCATGGATATTTGCAGTCCATATGGCTTCGATGAATAAGAGGGCTATGTGTGTCGTAAAATGTACAGGCAACAGGAAAAGAGCTACTACATGTGGCACAGCCTGCAGTATTCCATCCAATGGGTGGAACGCCAAACCTAATTTGCAAAGCAACAAGTCATGTTAGTGATTGGTGTTGGAACAGAAGTCTCAAATTATGGCCAGATACACTTTAAGAGAAACTAAGGACATTCGAAGATCAAACAAGCCTGAGAGGAAATATTAGACAAGTACATAGAAGCCATATCATTGCTTAATTGGACTCCATTAATTTGTTGCAATTTGGAGAAGATTTGACAACCAATTTTCTGCAACGTGTAAACTATGGAAGAGGTAAGACCGCGTGTGCAGAACTCCTCGTGTCAAATGATCCTGGCATTCTTATAAAGGAGTAGCAGTCTCATGATGTAGAACTATTCAGTTTCAAAGGCCATGGTTTAATTTATTTTATAACTCACTGAGACGGTGACTAGACGTATGAAAGCATGTCAAGCTTTTCGAGTAAACTGGATTTTATGGCAGAAAAAGTTAGATAAAGAAATTCCAATAGACTGTTTTCTTCCCATGTTCTCTAATACAGTTTTGCATTTATAAAGAGGGGCCAATAGTGGACCGTTACTCGGTTTAAAAATGTGCAACCGCTTCAACCCCTCTGATTCCCGCAAACTAAATAAGGGACTGGTGTACGACCAATGACCAGGGTGAGTTCATGGCAAGACTCTCTTTTATCTCCGATCATATAGGAAAACATCGAAGCACAATTAGATCAACAGGTTATCGACAATGCAGGAGCAAGAAACCTACCTAATAGGGAAGCTACAAGTTGTTTTCAAAATAGACCAAAGTCATGAGATGGAACTTACCAGCAAATGGGGAGAGTGTATTTTGCTTGTTGTAAATATGATGTGTAGCATGGAGATATTTGTACAGAGGTTTTATGTCATGCAACTCCCGATGCATCCAGTAGATGCCGAATTCAACTATTACCAAATAAACTGCTATATAGATGAGGTAGGAAAGCCATCCAACGTCGCTAATTCTTGAGAAACATTTTGTCCACCCATTTTCAATCATATACTCAGAAAGCGACGGAAGAGCACAATAAAATGGCATAGCTTTCATGGCAACTCCTATTTGCAAGAGCATAGCTCTATTTGAAGGGATGGCATCTGCAATGACAACATTCATTAAGCTGAAAATTTCACGTTTTCTTCCAAACCAACATTGGATGAGAATATTTGAAGCAAGATGCAAATTTACCTTTAACAAAGCATACAATAAAAAAAGGTAGTTATATTGATTGAGAAATTGATGGCTTAGGACTCAAAGAGGTCACTAATCAATATGAATTGCTAGTTCAAAGCTTCATCCATAGAAGATAATTAAGTTTATCTAACCTGTTCTAGCACATATTTGTTAAGCCGTAGCAGTCCATTCTTTCAGCACCAACATCAAGTAGGGATGACAATGGGGCAGGGTGGGGTGGGTTTGGCAAAACCCACAAAATTTTCAACCCGCCCCGCCCTGCATAGTTATTTTTTCAGTTTTCAACCCACCCCCCCCCCCCCCGCTTAATTTTTTTTCTAAAACAAACTAGTTTAAAAAAGAAGGGTCAATGAAAAGACATTAATTATATTTTAACTACATGGATTCCACATTAGAAAGTCGAACGCTCAGAAAAGTATAGTACACTGAACGTCCCACTGATGAGAAGCATCTTCCGCACGTGACGATTAAGCATTAGATAGAAATTTATTCTAGTTTTCCAAGTAAGTAAGCCAAGGCAAAATATGTAACAAAATATCATTGAAAGAACTGAAATATGCAGTTTAAAGTTGAAAAAGTTAATGTAAAAGAAAAACAGTTCAAGTTGCCTCATACAAAAGATTCAAATAAGTATCGTGTTATTTTAGTCTTAGTTTATAGCCAACAACAAATAATATAGCTCAGTAGGATCATATTGCTAAATGGATGGAGCTTTTATAAAGTCTCCAACTTTCATTTAGTACAAATTAGAATATATGCTTACAAAATATAGGTTCCCTTTTCTTATAAACCCAGTGAAAAGATAATTTCAAAGTTGCCCCGCATTGAACCCGCATTAAATCCATAACCCACCCCGCCCCGCATCAAACAAAACCCGCCCCACCCTATTGCCATTCCTAACAGCAAGTAATTTAATTCAAGCATTGACCTGTCTAGTATAGAGCAATTCTCTTGCCTTCACAACAAAACAATGTGTTGTCATATTCATCTGGTCATAGTTAATGTGTCATATAACATTGTTTTGGTAGTTTGTTAAGGTGACAAAACATAAACTTGGATCTAATTAATCATCACTAGTCGCTAAATTTGTAGCTTAGCCTTTTTAGAAAATTGACATTAGACAAATTCCTTCTGTCCTCTATTTATGGCAAGCTGGTAGGCTCAGAGTAGCACTTTTTAGAAAATTTTCTAGAGGACAGGTGAATATGCAGCACTTGAACTCAAATATCAGATTCTAATTTATTTCAACTACCTAAATTGAGTTTTGAATTTACTCATATGAATGTACAAATTCATATACTCATATATGAATCTACAGCTCACTGACATTTCATCAAAAACCAAAATAAAACAAAAAAAAAATTCTGACCTTTAAGGATATAGACATTGCGCTTCAGGCGATAGATGTAGAAGCACCAAAGAAAACCAGATATAAAGTAAAGTAACACCCCACCAATGTAGTTCCTGAGCCAACCCTGAAACCAATGAGGAAGTGGGCCCCACCATGATTCCGGCAAGAACGTACCTAAAACCACCCTATTGTAAAACGATGTCTCCTCTACGAATAAATTCAGGTAGTCGTCCATTTTCCGAAACGACGACGTATGGTCAAAAGGGTTTAAGCAGATTCCGATGGGGATGTTCGGAGAAGAAAACAAGGAAAATTGAGATAAAGACAGAATGGGAGAAAATAACAAAGTCTTTTCGTGGGGCAGCACAGCACGACAGTGTGTTGTGTCAAGTGATTAAAGTGCGCATCAATTAATTAAATTCCTTGCTGACTTGTCAAGTGGAATGTGTAGTAGCAATATCTGGAATTGGCCTGTCTCTTGCTGTCAGGCTGACTAGTTTGGCCTTTATTGCTCTACCTCATAGTAGGGTAGGCATATGTTAGTTCGATTCGGTTAAAAGTATTATCGGTATAGTATATTGGTAATAGATTTATTAAATTGATAATATATCAGTTATTGGGTATCGGTTAATCGGTTATCGATTATTATTGGTGCGGTTATCGATTTATCCGATAAGATAACTCAATTAAGAGTTAAGAAAAAAAAAATTCACTTGAGTTAAGCAAAAAAGAAAAAAATTCACGTATAGTATACTAAAGACTTACGATAGGAGTAACTAGTAAGGTCTTGAAGAATGAAGATGAAGCAACTGAAGAGTGGGATTGAGAAAGAATAAGAGAGAATGAACTAAAGTCCTAACATTTGTATATACTTAAGGATAAAGTCGTAATTTTATTAATTCTTATTGGGCTATTGGTTAACCCATTAACAAAATTGGCAAACCAAGTCTCGAACCGATAACCGAATAGTAAAAAAATTCTAAACCGTTAACCCAATAACCCGATACCGAAACCTAATTAACAATTAATAGTTCGAGTAATCGATTTTACCCGATATATACTCAGCCCTACCTCATAATTTTTGGCTAAACTTATGACATCTCAAAAGTACTAGTACGTAATAAAAAATTGGAGATGTTAGTTAAAAATGAAAATTGCTTAAGCGACATAGTAAAAGCATAAATTAATTTTTCAATCAGAAAAAATATTTTTGTTAATAAATTTTATTTACAAAATTACTCATTACAGATTTCAAGAAGGGAAATCATCCATTTAGAAGTTTCTTTCCTTTTGTTTTTGTCACCAAGTTCATTTTTATTTCCATTAACAGGATGGTTGTTATGTACCGTATAGTATAGTATTATATTATAGTATACTGTATTGTTTTAATGTATAGAATGTTTGAATAAATTGTATTGTTTGTCATCATTTAATGATGTCATGTACCAATAATATAAAGAATAAATTTGTAACATTATGAAGAAAATGTAAGATATGAGGTAAAATTATTATATAAAAAGTTAGGATAAAGGATAAAATATGATTATCTAATAATGAAGAAGGACAAGATGAGAGGAAAAAATAAAGTAACAATGGACCACACCAAATTGGTCATTCCATAATGTGGTACTTTTCGTCATTACGTAAAAATATTTAATGATACGATACAATAAAATTAAAGTAAGAATAAAACAACTATTGTATTTATAGTAAAAAAACGATACAACACAACATGTAACGGTACCTAATAAATGTCAAGTCTAACCTCGATAAACTTCAAGGTATACCTGCAGATGCCGGCAAGTATACAATGTGCACAATAGTCTCAACAATAACGACCGAAAGTGAATAACTCAACAAGAATGATATTTCACAACTTTACAACTTTGCCTCAATGCGAATCAAGACCTTTATAGTTCCACACTAATTTTAAAAACAAGATATTCTAAGAAACGATAACTTCATCTAAGGAACTCAGCGGTCCAGTAATGAATAGGGAATAGAGGAAACAATAACTTCAACTAAATATGTAAAGACATTAACAAGTGCAAGAGATAAGACTAGGCAAGTATTAACGATGACAAGTAGAGCACGTGAAGATAGACTAATGATGATGAAGATAATTTACTATGGAAACTCAATTAAAGGCATGAAAAAAATTTACATAGCTAAATCGGCCAATTACCACACTTAGCCTCGTGTACACACTCGTCAACTTGCGTACACAGCTTCATATATCACAATTCACGCAAACAGCACCATTACTAAGAGGTAACCTCCCCCCCCCCAAAGTTAAGCAAAATATTTACCTCAAAACATGCTAACTAAATCAACTAGTAAGTCTTTCCCTCGATTATCCAACTTCGAACGGCTCGAACCTAGCAAAAACAACTCCAGACCATAAATATAAACTACAGGAAGCTATTCTAAACAATAAAGTTGCAATTTTTAAAGAAAATAAAAAGTCAATATCGGACTCGCGTCTCGGAATCCGACCAAAATTATAAAATATGAACACATATTCGATAACGGGTCTAACCATATATGAATTACTCAAATCTGACTTCAAATCGCCTTTCAAATTCACAAAAGTTAGTTTAAGAAGTTTTCACAATTTTTTCCCAAATGTCCAACTCAAATCACTAATGAAATGATAAAAATAGTAATGGATTCATGTAATATAGTCAAATTCGGATTAGAATTACTTACCACGATGATTTTCTTGAAATTCTCTCGAAATATTAGCACAAACCGAACTCTCGAGGTTAAAAAATAAAAAACGAGATGAAACCCTCGATCTAAGCCTTTTCTGCCTGGCTATTTGCGCATCTGTGAGCTTATTGTTGCACTGGCACCGCACCGGGGGAAAATCCATCGCAAGTGCGGTTCTAACTAATGCCCTTAGTTTTCGCTTCTGCGGACCAAAATCGCGCACCTGCGGAAGGGCCTCCGATTCTACGATCCCAGGCCTTCCTAGCCACATCCGCATCTACGACCAATTTCCTCGCACATGTGAGCTCATAGATGCGGAAAGAATCTCGCATTTGTGATCACTGCCTGGCCCCAAGTTCCTCGCTTATGGCGATGAATCTAATGCACTTGCGGCCAAACCCTCCGAGGTGTGATGAGACTAGAACAACATCAGGTTCAGCAAATCATCCATAGTACAATATGATCTGATTTCATCCCGACTCGCACTCGGGGCCTTTGAGAGCCTTTCCGAATATACCAGTTCCAAAATGCATAACAGACCTACTCGAGGCCAAAAATCACATAAAACAAATCCATCATGTGAATCACAAATTCAAGCCTATTGAACTTCCAAAACTAACGTCGAATCATATCAAAACAACTCTGATTAAACTAAAATTTTGCACACAAGTCATAAAATGAGATGACGGACCTATTTCAACTTTCGAAATCAAAATCTGGTCCCGATATCAATAGAGTCAACTCCCGATCAAACTTCTCATCCTTCAAAGCCTTCAACTTTCTAACTTCCGCCAATTCAAGCCGAAACGACATACAGACCTCCAAGTCAACGTCCGGGAATGCTACTGCGTTCAAAATTACCAGAGCTATTGGAACCGACAAAACCTCATTCCGGAGTCGTCAACACAAAAGTCAAATTACGGTCAATTCTATCAATTTAAGCCTCCAACATAGAGATTATGTGTCCTATTTTACTCCGAAACTCACCGGCAAATCACAGAACCAAATACGACATATAAGAGGCAATAAATAAAAAAAACGGAGCTAAAACAATCAAAACGACCAGCCAGTCGTTATATTTAAGCATTTCATGTACCGACCTATTATTTTACAGGGGAATGTATTAGATAAATTTGCTTCAAGATTGAAGTTTGTAAACTCCAACTAAGTTTTGTTGCACGGATTCTGAATTGGTATCTGCAAGATTGTTATTTCTATGTCCTCTTAGATACCCCCCTCCCCCTCCCCAAAAAAATAACTTTTCTTATTAAAGTCTATACTCTATAGTCATATATATTTTGTGAATTATTACTCCATTCGTTTAAAAGAAGAACAATGAGTTTGGACTGCCAGTGACAATTCAATTTAATTATTGCCTCAATTCGTATTGCATGTTTCAGTTGACAAGCACATGCGTCTGGAAAATCAATTAATCTAATCACAATGAATCTTGTGACGAAGATTCAAGGCATTATAGAACCGAGTCTGATCAGATTTGCTTAGCTCTTTTTAATCATGTACTGTAATAGAGACGCTAGCCAGTTAACACGATTAGAATATCTAAATTTGTGTTTTTATGGAAACTGATAAGTTATGTGTCCTTTTATTTTGATAATTTGATAAACTTAATTTGTGAAAGAACCAAATAAGGAACCTAAAACAATTAGTTCATTTACGTTAAGAGTAACTAGTCAAATGTCTCAACGAAATCAGTTAAGGGATCAGTAGATGGAACAATAGAGGAAACAAATAGAGATCATTTTCCTCTAGTCACACTACAAGTAAAAATTTTACAGCTATTAAAGTTGCCTCATTGTTGCACTGCAGACGCAACAGTGCAACATTCACTATTTGAAGCATGCTTTGTACCGGATATTTGATTACTTCATCTCAATGACCACACACACATATTATCAATATGAGGCAAGAGATTGCATCTCCCCCAACACTTGCAGTTCTAAAAAATCATATTCTCTCAAGTGCTAGCAACCACATCTCTCAAGAACAAAGATGTTGCAACCTCAAGGACCAAAGATTGAAGGTATCTTAAGTCTTTAGGTTTATTAAGTCCTTGTTAATTTGTTCTTCATTTGTAATCCTACACTACTTTCAAGAAGTATCTTTGAAGGACGTATTTAAATTATTATTTGGTTTAGTTTCTTGACTAGAGTTAGTCAAGTTTGTTGCTTTTTACTAGAGTTATTGCAAAGGGCTAAAAATCAAATTATTGTAAGGGGTGAAGGAAAAGGAGTTTAATTCCTAGATTTCAATAGGTTCTAATATGAAGTTTGTTCGGTTTAGTGAAGTTGAAATCTTACTATGGTAGGTCATAGTTTTTAATCCCTTGAGTAAGGAGTTTTTCACGTAAATATCCCGTGTTCTTCATTACTTCCGATTTATTGTGGGAACAGATAGAGAACCTGATTCCTTATACAGTTTGATTTTACAGTGTATACGTTCAAAATAAAGTATGCCCAATTTCCTGGGCTCGAGGGGTAGCTAAAGCCCGAGTGCAGGCAAGGTCGAGTTCAAGCTCAATGAACCAAACTCGAGCTCGAAGACAGAGTGCAATGTCCGAGAATCTTAAGTACTAGAGGTACATCGAAGCTGAGCTCAAGTTTGAAGGTAGAATAAGAGGCTCGAAGACATACATGCTCGAGGAACACCGGAACCGAGTATGACCAACTTCGAGACAGTGCCGTTATGAGTTTGTTACAAAAGAACAAGATTCCCACCACATCCCCAGGATCGAGGCGTAAATTTTGGAATGGATTGTATGATTCCGTACTAGGCGGTTAGACAGTTGTATCAAGAATATTCTCTATTGTAGATAGAAATATTCCTTATTTAGGGTTCCCCGATTATATAAGAGGGACCATATTCATTTGTAAGGATACACAATCACTAAGAAAAGAATATACTTTCTATTTTTTGTCTACTATTCATTAGCATTGTCCTGTAACTCTACTGCCCTTGCTTTATTTTTCTTACTTTATTACTCTTAGCCCGTCCCTAGGTCAATACTGCTAAGTAATATTGGTTTGATTCACTTATCTTTTTCATTTCTACTTCATACTTTTTGATTATTAATTGGTATTGAACTAATCACATATCTTTAAAATCACAAATAAAATTTATTGTTACTCTTATTTTTGAGGTAAATAGTTTGGCGCCTAACGTGGAGCTAAAGATAATAATGATTGTTTTTTACTGATTCTTATTAAAAACATTATTTTTATATTTTTTTTTGTCAAGAATTTTTTATTCTCAGGCTGAAACATGTCTAGTTTACAAAATACACCTACTTATGACAATGAAGTTCTTTGTGAAGACAACAATATAGGGGTCGATGTACCACCGGTAAACCCTAGGGAAGTGCCAAACATGGAACCAACTAATGTTAGTACTCATATTGCCCTAAACGCGGATTTAGGCACTGACCCCGGAAAGAGTGTACGCAGGGAAGTCTGACATGATGGTCAAGGAACACAAGCGTGGGTGATGGAGGAATCAGCCTCCAAGTGATATTAAAAGGTTGTAAGCTTAACAGATCGCCATTGCTCAACTTCAAAGTCAAAATAAGACTCCAAGTGTAGCTAAACATGAAAAGAATCGACGTACTGAGCCGATATCGAAATTATCAAACGGTAATGGCTCGGGGATAGACCCCGAAGTTATGAGGATGCTCGATGAAATCTCTAGGAGAAATAAATCCGGGGAGTAAAGATTGAGGATAATGACAAAAAAAAGTGGAATCACATTACTCTCATATTGATCAAATCCCAGGGGCACCACCGATATTGGAAGGGCTAGATTTTAAAAAGTTCGTGCAAAGTTCTTTACCCTTGTGCAGCTCCGAAGCCAATCCCTAAGAGATTCCATATTCCTGAGATTCTCAAGTATAACAGGACCGATCCTAATGAACACATCACCTCGTATACGTGCGCCATCAAAGGAAATGATTTAGGAGATAACAAAATTGAATTCGTACTATTGAAAAATTCGGAGAGACTCTATCGAAGGGTGACTTAATTTGGTATCATAACTTACACCCTAATTCTATTGATTCGTCTATTATGTTTGTAGATTTTTTTGTAAAGGCACATGCCGAAGTCCTCAAAATTGCAATGAGTAAATCGAACCTTTTCAAGGTAAGGGAGAAAGATAACGAGATGCTTAAGGAATTTGTGTCTCGGTTCCAAATGGAGAGAATAGATTTTTCCCCGGTCTCCGATGACTGGGTTGTTCAAGCTTTCGCTCACTGTCTTAATACTCGGAGTTCTATAGCTTCGCAGCAATTGAGGCAAAGTTTAATCGAGTATCCAATTGTCACGTACAATTGGTATCAGACGAAGATTTGGGTTGAGGATGATCAATTGGGGACCCTTCGAGGTTCGTTTATTATAGAGGACCCATTCCTCTTATCAGGTCTCAGGCACGTTTAACTTGCCAACAGTAATCAATTCCATCCATCTCCCTCTGCATTCGCGAGATTCATTGGGTTCTAAGAGGAAGGGTAGAAATGTGAAAATAATTACTAGTTACTTTTTGGACTCGTAATCGAAAAGAGCAAGTATTTGTAAAGTAATTAAAAATAGTCATTATTTTATGCGAAGATAAAGTTTGAACAAAAATACCCTAATTGATACTTGGAAAGTACCAGCATAATATATTGGATTATAGAGCTCCTGTATATAAACTTCCAATATATTATGTTGAAACTCCAGCACATTATGAAATTCCAACATATTATGCTGCAATCTCATATGTAGAAAACTTCGAACTCCAATATATTATGCTCATTTTTTAAAAAAAAATTGAAGGTATTTTTATTCAGGTTTTATCTTTACACGAGTGATAAATTTTTTTACTATTACTTTTGAATCTATGAATAATTTTCTATTACGAAATATAAATCAGGTTATTTCTGATTTTTTTTCCTGAAATGTGGTAGAAATGGAAGATAACGACGAGAAGATAGAATAAGGGGGTTTTGACACAGTTACCCACAAAAATAAAACTATTTACCCTTGTCTACCCATTTATTTTTCTACCCATAATCTAATTGCATTTCCTACCCAGAGTAGGTTTTGTGGAAAATTTTTTCTTTATTCTCTAATTCTTTTTTATTTCCATGCTTCTTTTTTTTTCTTTTATCCTTTTATTTTTTCTCGTTTTCTTCTTATTTTTTATTGTTTCCTTTTCTAATTTCATTTAATTTTTTTTATGTTTTGTTTCTCTTAATAATCTAATTTTTTGTTGTTTTCACTATTTTTATTATATTTTTATACTATTACTAAAGAAAAATTAAATTGTGTACCAATTAAATGTAGCTAATACAACCAAAAAATATTAACTAACATATGATACGAGTATAGTATATAACTATACCGATATGGTATACAGTGCGCAAAGAGTTACAAAAAATTTAATTCAATTATTAAACTAAAATAATATCATTTATCAATAAAAATTTTAAAAAAATTCTAAAAGGATCTAATTGTAAGAGTATATTATTACATTATATATCATACTATAATATATATTTTTTGCATTTTTAATTTTTTCCTCACGCTGGGTAAAAGCTTAAATCAAATTAAAAAGAAAAAAGTAAGTGAATTTACGTGTAATAAGTATACTATTATAGTATATTATATATTATTACAGTATATTGTTATAGTATATTACATATTATTATACTATACCACAATAATATATCGTATACTATAATAGTATACTATTGCAGTATAACTATATACTCCTATAGTATATTATATACTGTAGCGGTATACTCTTAGGTAACTGTGTTCTTCATCGATTATTACAATATACTGTTGTAGTGTATTGTAAATTATAATAGTACACCAAAATGATATGTTTATATACTATTTGGGTATATAATACAATTTCGTCTTCTTCCCCGGTTCTACAATATTTCAACCCAGATTTCTAAAATTTGCTACAAAATCTCCACCAAATTGACTAAAACTTTAGCTACAATCTCCAATCAAACTTTCCAAACAAACTCATGCATGATCGGATCAAAACAATTAAAAACTCAAACAAACCAAGTTATGAGTTTCAAGCTTCAAGGTCCTTCAATGGTGTATTTAAATTTTTGTACAATAAATCTCCAAAAACCAGGATCAAAGACACAATCTACACATCAAAGAACAATAACTAACGAATTTCAGCAGTAAAACACCATAAAATATCAGATCTAACATTTTGAACTTATGGGTTAACAAAAAAAATTATTTTGTTCTTCGTATGATCTGGTTTTTGAATTGTGCCATGTACTTTAGTGTTGGATACCTATTTTTGCGGGTCAACCAATTGATGGGTTGATACTATATCAACTTAGTTTCAACAGATAATGAGGAAAACAAGAATAATATGAATAATGAGAATTTTATTACGTACGAGGAAGCGAAAAGGCTGATGAGATTGGTGAATGTTAAGGAGCTGAAGTGGAAATTAGGTATGGAGAATACTGAGGTTATTGGCTGCAGTGAGCTGTTTAAAGCTTGTGAAAAAATGGGTGTGGCTAAAATGCGTGATAAGCGGGTAAATTGTTTGGAACGCATGGGTAGGAATAATAAATAGTTTGAATATGGATATTAAAAGATAAATAATTTGAAATTATTAATAGGTATAAAGTGAGATTTTCTCAAGAATAAACAGCCATAGCATTAGCACCGTCCATAAGGCCCAATTCATACCCAAAAAGCGGTGTTAACCCTACTCAACTATCAAAAAATCTTTTCAACCTTTGTATTTGGTATTTTCTGGAGCTCCAATCAGCTCTCTTATAATTTCTCTTGGATTAATCAATTAATCAATCAAATTAATATGTTTTAGGAGTAGATTATGTTAATTGATTCACTTTCCGTTTAGAAATAGTGTACCCCTCTTTCACGCTGTGAATATAATCGAATACAATAATTTGTCCAGTTGTAATCTCATGTTTCACTCTATGAATACAGTCGAATGCAACCGAATATAAAAATCTGTCTAGCTGTAATCTCATGTTTAACACCTAGAAATACTACTGTATTCATGAATACAATATCTTAAATACATCAAATACATCTTATAATAACAGAAAGCGTATCTACAATCCGTAATATAGCAAATAATATCTATAGATAACTAATTACCACAAAAAAATAGTGCTTTATAAAAATTTATCTTTATTTTTCTCCTTTGGTGCCATTTTATGGATTTGTAGTTTTGATCAGCCATTTAGAACCATTCAGAGGTTAATGTCTTTGGATTTACTTTTAATCCTTATTCCCAGATAGAGATAGAAACTAAAATGGTTCATTAATTATTCATCAATTTTGATGCATTGAGTAGCCCAAATCACTAATCCTTGAAATGAAACATATTTAGCTAAATAGATGGATGAAAAACGGACGGGGTTTTCCCAAGTAATTGGTCGAGTGAGTATTTCTCATGTAACTCACTCATCAACGTGATGCACTCTTACCACTAGATTAAATTCCTAAGGTATCTTCGTCTTTTTTTAAACAAATTAAAATAAAAAAAGCTTTAAGAAAAGAATATATTTTAAAAAAAGACAACTTTATACCCAAAAATAAATAAAGAAATAGGTACATGGTATAGTTTTCCCCAAACAAATCAAAACATCTTTCTTGTGAGCGTGAGTATTTTTGTACTATAGGGTAGTAGGGGTATGAGTCCAACTATTGCTTTATGTGCTTTATGGCAACCTCTATTATAGGTCCAATCTTGTTTGTACTCCTATAACTTGCAGTTTGACAACGAATAGCATTGGATAGTGGACCTGTTAAACGGATGTGAAGCTCTTATCACTATCTCCCCAGAAGACAAAGGAAATGTGTCAATTGAATTATTCATGAAGATTCATGTGTCGCTAATTTGTATAGAGAATTCGTTGTATTGATAGCCTGACAAAGAGTTCGGTCCAATTTGGACGCCCCTAGATTTAGAACATGCAACAATCAGTTGGATTGCTAATTGAAAAGCGCAGTGTCGTTTGTTTAAGTCTAGAAACTTGTCACTCTGCACCAATTTCTCTGGAGTGTTATTTCAAATGCCTGGATAATCTTATTTTTACCAGTAATTTGGAATGGAATAAGTTGCTCTGCTCTTGTTTCCACACTTTGGTCCGTCCATCTCTTATTATCGGAAGAAATTAAAAAATAGCTAGATTTATAAGTTGTCATTTAAAAATAGCAATAATTTTAAAAATAATCGAAATTTAGTCACTTTTTATGTAAAAATAAATCTGAAAGAAAACACTATTCAAAATCTGAAAAATACTCTAGTACAATATACTGGAATTCCAGTATAATATACCGGTCCAGCATAGTATGCTACAAGTTCATACAGAGGTGCTCCAATCTCCAGTACATTATGCTGGAACTTTTAGCGTTTTGGAGTTCCAGCATAATATGCCAGAAGTTCATACACAGGTGCACCGATCTCCAGTATATTATGCTGGAACTTTTCGTATTGCAGAAAAATAGCGGTTATTTTTCAATAACTTTGCAAACGTTGGTTATTTTGAATGACCAGTCTAAAAATTGGTTAGCCTGAGCTATTTTTACCTTCTTTTTTTTTTTGGTTAAAAGGGTGCATAATTGCATTACTTAATCATCAAACAAACTGCCCATTAGGGCTAACAACAGTATTGTTTGTAGGGGGTAAGAGATATCCTCATTTACCATAGTTATACTATTACTATTACAGATAAAGGTTTTTCTTTCAAAAAAATTCCTATAATGTCTGCCCAAAACACATTGTTCACAAACACGGGAGAAACTAGTGTTACAAAAACGTCTTCAAAAATAGTCCTTCTTGTCCCTTCCTTTGCTAGCAGGTCAGCTACTTTGTTGGCCTCCCTGTACGTGTGCTTCACCACCACATCGCCTAGTCTTTGGACGATTGACCTACATTCAAAAATGATAGAGTCAAAATGAGGTTTTCGTTAGTTAGCATTGTAATTACCTCCGTTGAGTCAATATTTATTTCCAGCGGTAATAATTTTTTTCTTCCGCAATTTGTAATCCTTTAAGAAGAGCTAGCAGTTCAGCTTGGGTATTGGTGGTGTATTGAACTGATCCTATGAAACCCAGTATCCAGTTTTTTTCTGTATCTTTGAAGACCCCACCCAGTCCTCCCTTGCATGGGTTTCCTGTTGCTGCTCCATCATAGTTTAGCTTGAATGAATTGGTTTTTGGTGGTTCCTATTTTACCTATATTTTACTTTTGCTTTTTCTTTCTTTTCCCAGCATTAAGGTGACATATTCATTAGACTTCGCTATTGAACATTTTGAATCAGCTCTGTTTTTTCTGTTATTGAAGATGTTATTGTTCCTTGTCAGGCATATTTGCTAGAAACAAAAGGCTATGAGCTCCTCCCAAGAGATGATATTGTTATACTCTTTGTTTTTAGTGTTGCCCAAGTATTGGGCCATTCTGTGGGGTTGAACACAAGGATAGTGGTGTTGACTTCCTTTTTGCATTTCGAAATGATATATTTCCAGAAGGTTTATGCAAAAGGGCAATCAAAGAAGATGGTGCTGAGGTTTCAATTGCCTGATTATATTGCTGGCACATGGGATTTGGTTGTACCCCCACTTGATGGAGGTATGCTCCAGTGGGGAGAATTTCATGAAATAGTAGCCAGAAGAAAAATTGTATGTTTTTGGCACTTTTAACTTCCATATCCATGTAAAGTTGTGGGTCCTGTTTTCTTGCCCTTGGTCTAGGATTAAGTATGCTGATTTGGTGGAGTATAGACCATTAGGTGTTGCACCCTATATCATTTTATCCTCCTTGGCTGGGTTGGGTAGGCTGAAGGTGTTGTGGATGTAAATTTGCACATCTTAGGGGATGGGTAATGGAAATGGTCGATAGGTCCCACACTCCATTTTGGTAGACATTTGCAACTGTTTTGGACATGTCTTCTTTGGTTAGAGGACTTTGAATTAGAGATCTGATGGATGAGAAGTTATTAATCCAGGGGTCGTAAAAAAATTAACCATGTTCCTAGTGTAAGCTACCCATATTTTTGCTTTCATGCATGTTTCCCATCCTTTGAGGATGCATTGCCATGTATAGGACTTAGCCTTTTTTGGTGGTTTCCTCCAATTGTAAGGTTTTGCAATAAGAGTGTTTTCCTAGAGGGATGTTGGGTTTTGGAATAACATCCAAGCAAGGCCTGAGTGTAGTGCTTTGTTTTTTAGATTTGCTTTCTGAATCCCCGGACCCCCTTTGTCCCTGGCCTTTGTGACTGTGTCCTATGACACAAGGTGCATTTTATTTATTGGTAGTGGTTCCCCAAATGATGTTCCTTTGAACCTTATCAATTTCCTTGCTTGTTTTAGCTGGCAGTTTTATGTATTGCATGACATGGTTCAGAATTCGGGTATCGAGGCAATCGCCTTAATTTGGTCGGGGTTGACCTCGATCCCTCTCTGTGATACAAGGTGTCACACCTCCCTTTTTACTACCCCAACACTTAAAGCATATAAATACGCTCGTAGGGTATACCCCGACGCTCAAATATCCGAGACGGATAAAATAACGTAAGGGAAGGAGTTTTTCCAATTAAAGGACAATCGGTTCGGGATTTTATTAGAGATTAATCGGAGTCGCCACTTGGGAATGACAATGGTGTCCCAAGTCACCGGTTAATCCCGAATCCGAGGAATTTTGACTCTTAAAAATGTCTGCGAAGCAGAGATCCGGATAAGGAACTCTGTTAACCCGGGAGAAGGTGTTAGGCATTCCCGGATTCCGTGGTTTTAGCACGGTCGCTCCACTGTCGTTCCCGACTCTTGTTTGACTTAATTATAGGTTTTAACAACATAATGTGCTTTTTACATAAATATTATTTTAAAGAATTTGCGGCATCGCGAAAACACGCCTCGAGTCATACCGCAACCAATACGCCTATGACTTTTGGTGTATTTCGGCTTTGCCGAGATTTGGATTTGAGTCGCACCAAGTGCACACTCGTTCATAGGAAAGTATATTAAAATCGTGCCCTAAAATAACGTATATCGGCTTTTAATCATTTTGGGTAAGACTATGGAATTAACTAATAGTCTTCCCGAGTCTAATTGTATTATATCATTACTAAAGGGGGAACCCGCTTGTTATTCGGGCGAGGCTCGTCCCAATTTAATTTTAAAGTCTCTACCCTAAGAGGTGTATATCATGCTTTTCTATTTGTGTTTTTTCCTTATTCGATTCCTAATACTAAACATTCCTGGTCCTGTTGAGTTCCTGTTATTTATTGGGGCCTGAATTTCCAGAATGGGCTTTATTACATTAATAATAGGTCCAGGTTCGTAAAGAACCAAACCTGATTTGGGCATACCATTGCTAGCCCAAGCAGTATAGACATGATCCAGGCCCACACTATTAGGCAAGGCCCGGACTTAATTGATGTAGCAATAACAGAATACAAAACGTACAATAACAATAATACATACTAAGAGTTAAAGAACAAAAACTAAATCAATTTCATTTCTTATTTATCAGAAGGTAAAAATCCTTGTACAATTCATTTCCTGTTGACTTAAAGCTAAAATAACTAGATGCATATGAATGTTGATTACTTCTACATTCCTATTTCTCTAAAGAGCTGATACACTTAAAAATGGAAAGTTTATCTAACTAGCATTTGGCACCAGATGAGTTAATTATATGAAGACATAACTTAAACAAACCGACTACTTATTTCAATGGGATTCGAGTATCCAAATCGAGTGATTCACTAATGTCTATATACACAATTGTTTTACTGGGTTGACCTTAACTTATACTCATTCAACATCCCAGTGTGATTAGCTTACTGATATTGATATGAGTTAAGCCTATTTAATATTCATAAACCAATTATTATTACCACCTTTTACTTGTTTCTATTTTTAACCCTGACTAATCGAGATTATTGATTCGCAGATCCAATTTGCTATGTGAATCGTTCAATATAGCTATTATCAATTCAGTCCATGGTTATTTAGCCTATTTAGTGAGTTTCATCTATTTAGCTAGGTGATCTATTACTTACTGCTATTATTGCGCTACTGCTATCACTAATATACTAACTATTACACTGTTTTTGTTGTGCCTTTCTATACTCATATATATTACACCACATGAAATTCAGATCTAACTATACTAAACTATAAACGAAAAGAACAAGATAAAAGTATAAAAAACAGAAATAATTTGACGCTTGAACTTCATTTTTCATTCAGCAAATCAACCATTACAGCTCCATTCGAATAGAAAGATGTACCTGGATCAAAAATGAAAACCCAATGAGTCTAGGGGATAGAAGCAAGCAACCAGCAATAGATCCAAACAAGCAATGCAACGGTGATTGAAGATCCACAAAGCAACACCACAGCAACAATAACAGAAAACCACAGCAACAACAAACAAGTAGAAATCCAGGAAAATGATCGAGCAGAAAACCCAAAAAATCACTATATCTTCACTCGAAAATTCCCAGAAATACCACTGTTATCTTGCTATTTTTACTCTGAAACTTTGTATGAATTTTAGCTTAAGTGTATTTTCAGATTTGCTCAGAATTGGAACCCCTTTTCAGCCCCTTTTTAGAGGTATATATAGTTGTGGTAAGGGCTGATGACTTGGGGAGAAAGTATGGGATTAATCCCACTTCTCCCCCTCCTAAAATCATGAATTATACACTTAAGTCCCCAAAATCAGTTATCAAAACCCTTCCAGCATGTGCTGGAAGGTTCTAAAGATTCCCTTTTATAGGTTTTTACCAATGTATCCCTAAGGGTTTGAGATTTTTACAGATTTCCCTTTTTAGGGAGACCATTATACCCTTAAATCTCTGCAAAAATTGTAGAAATCAAGGGTACAAATGACTCCCTTACCCTTTTGAGTTCCAAACTAATTACTGTTTTACCTATTTAACTTCCAATTGTGCCCCTAAGGGCACTGCTGATTTACTAGCCTACCTAGGTCAGATTTCAGCTTCTTTTGAACTTATTTAACTAATAGCCAGCCCTTGCATTGGTATTTAAGGGCTTGGCCAGTTCTATTTTAAGAAACTATTTCAATTTTAGCCACTTTTAATTAGTTCCAGTTAATTAAGACTAAGTTATTTCAATTTTAAGCTAATTGCAGGCATAGCCTGCTTTATTATTAAAAGTAACTCTTTAAAATCTAGCCAGTCTCAAGTTGAGACTTGGCTTTGGGTAATTAAACCCAATTACTGAACATTTGGGCCCAAAACCTTTGCAGGTTTGGCCACTTTTATGTTCAGGGCTCTAAAGAGAGCCTGGGCCAGTCTGCATTTGCAGACATAGCCATTTTGCACAACCAGCCACTTTTAAAGTGCGCTGTGTGTTAGGGCATTATAGAATAGGTCAACCCTTTGCAAGGTTAACCATTCTTAGGCCAATTATTTAACTTATAGCCTAATTTTGTTCATTTTTAGTCCTAATTTATTTCAAAACTAGCCATTTATGGGACCTAGCACTAACAACTATACCCAATTCACCTAAAGTATGATAAGCACTTAACAGTGTTCACACTAACAATAAACCTAATGCAAACTCAGTCATTTTGACATACAAATGCACACATAGTCATATGAAACCAAGCAATGTTCATCAGTAAATTAAAACTCAGAAGGAAGGTTTGATAATGATGAATCTTAATTAATCAACTCTCATGACTCAATTTCATATATCAAAGTGTTAATTAACATCAAGCAGACCTAATTGCAACCAATTTATGCTAGATGATTCATTGAAAGACCCAAAGCATACTCAAGATTCATGAGCACAAACATATAGACACTAAATTCTCAAGAAGAAATGAAACATGACTTATTTTAAACAGGAGAGCAATGGACCTTGGCAGAACAATATAAGAATGGTATTCAACCAGACCCACTAATCTAAAACTTTTCCAAATACCAACCTAAATCTAATACAAATGCATGACAGATAACATGAAGATGAAGAACAGAAGGATCATGGAGAAACAATGGAAAAGAAAATAGGAAAGATTAATCAGGATACTACAAAAACAACTTAGTGTAAAGATGAAAAGAGAACAAAGTTAAGCTAGTATTAGAACTAAGCATGCATGACAATAAGAGAAGGCTAGATTATAAAAGCTAAACAGATCAAGGACTGTAACATTTACAAGATGAGGAAGGAAAAGGGAATCAAGGTGACTCTTTTGACTCAACAGAAACAGAACATGATTTGAAACAAGCAAAACAAAAGAACTCCATGAAGATAAACGAGATAAAAAGGAAGCCTAGTTCTATCATAGATCATTAAAGTCAAAGCATCAAGAGTGGTCAAAACAGATCCAAACTATATAAAAAATGAAGGAAAGAAAAGGAACCAAAGTAACTCAAACTTATTATCTATGACTTTAAGCATCAAACAGAAGAAATAAAAGACAAAGATCAACGGCCATGCTTTTTGCAATGAATCAAAAACCAACAGTTAAAACGACAAGGAAAAGATGAAACCTCTGAACTTAGAGCAAAGAACCATGGGATTAACATGACAAATAACAGGATCTCATCATTAACAGGCTAAAGAGGAGCAAGCTAAGAAGCCTTATGACTAATTATCAGAGCAACTTGCACAGAGATATGAAATAAACTATAGAATCATGAGAACATAATCAACCAGAGCCAAATCATGGACAAAGCGTTAATCAGAAAAGGAAAAGAAACAGATACAAAAATCCTATAACTAACATATTGAGAAGAACTAGTTAAGATTTAGAAGGAGAACAGATTAACATGTGAGGATATACAAGACAAATTGAAGCGAAAGAAGATAGGCAGAAAGAGAAGAAACATAAGATCAAACCGAACAAACCCTAAACTAACATGCGAAAGCAAAGATCAAAGAAGACAGAACAAAATAAGCAAACACAAACAAATCATAATAAGCAAGAAGGCTCAAAAAGAACAGAGATAAAGGGGGGGGAGACTTAGCTTAGCGGGGCCTGTCCCCCGAGCTTCCTACTCCTCTTTCTTTTCTTTTCTTTATTCTTCTCAAACCTTATTCTCTTCTTCTTGTTTTCTTTTCTTTATTTCTTTTCAGACCCTTTTTTTTTTCAATTTTCCTTCTCTGGTTTTCTTTTAAGGCTTAAAGACGAAGCCTTTTGGGTTTTGGGTTTAAAGGGGGATGTTCTGGGAGAGTAAAGGGTGGATCTTGGGTGGTTTTAAGTTTGGGGGTCGCCGGAGTTAGGGTTCCGACGACCTTCTTTGGGATATTCGAGGAGTTCCAGGGTATATTTGAAGGGAATGAGTGGTAGGGTTGGGTAGATCGGACCAAGGCGGTCCGATTGGCATTGGTTTGACGGGGAGTCTCATTGTTTGGTGGTCACCGGTGGTAGGTTCCGGTGACCGGAGCTCGAGAAGAAAGGTGTGTTTTCTAAGGGTTTCAGGTGTTTGATGGAGTGAAGAAGAAAGAGAAGAAGAAGGGGAGGGTTAAAGGAGCCGGCGACCACCGTGGAGGGTGGTGGCCGCCATGGCTAACTAAGCTTCTTGGTGAGGACGATGAAGAAGATGAGAGGAATGGGGAGGGTTCTAAAGGCGGCTGGTCTCTAGGGTTAACGAAATGGCAACCCTTGTTCAGACCAAAGCTTTTTATAGCCGAGGGGTTTGAGGAGATCCGAGCCGTTGATTTGATGAAGATCAACGGCTCTGGTGTGCGTTACTTAAACGACGTCGTGTCGTTACTAATGGGATCAAAATCAAGACCTTTAGATCAATCTAATCGGACGGCTCGGATTAACCCTCACATCTCAGTTGATTAAATAAATACTCTAATTATTCTAACCGTTGGATCTAGCCTGAATGAACGGTTGAGATTCGATCTCTACACAGACCAAACGGGCCACCTCTTGGGCCAATACATTTGGGCCTCTCAATTCGATTTCAATTGGCCCAGTTTTAATCAAACCTATGTATTTTTGTATTTTCTGGTATTTAACTATTTTTATGTATTTTTTTTGTTCGTATTTTTTTTCTTTTTCTTTTATGGAATATTATAAAACCTAATTTCCTACTTACTTTAATTATTTAGTATTTTTTGGCAATTTTCTACTATTTTTCATAATTTCTACTACTTAACCCTATTTTTGCTAATTTTTCTTAAAATCTAACTAATTAAACTAACAAATTAATTACCTAGCCTATTTTTGATTTTCTTCTAATTTCTACTTATTCAAACACAAAAGTATAGCCAATTCCAAACAAAGCAAGTAATTGCACTCAAAAACATATTTATTTTAATTTTGGAATTATTTGCTCGGTGCAAAAATCATGTGCTCACAGCTGCCCCTCTTTGCTCGGGAACACGAAGAGTTTCGGTGCAAAGACAAGTGAGCAGTAATGAGAGATTTTTGCACATTGGCACATTCCGTGAAAGCATTTTTGAAAACCTTTTGACCGCACCCTGCTTTAGAGGTTGCCTACATATCCTGGGCTAAACAGGAATCAGGTCAGTGTAGTTCGGGAAGGTCTGGCAGTTTTAAAAACTACCAGACTCACTGTTGCATTGACACTGTTGAGACCTGCTGACTTACTCCTTATTACACCGGGGGGGGAATGTAAAATGAAGAAGCTATTCTAAGCTATGATCCTACAATTACAATTGTTTCCTAATCTAGCTTTTGCTCTTCTTCCCTTTCCGGTGATGCAGACTCTCTTTCTTTTGTTGATTTTCTTTGATGTTGACTCTCTTTCTTGTTGATTTTCTTTGATGCCGACTCTCTTTTTGTTGATTTTCTTTGATGCTGACTCTCTTTTTGTTGATTTCTGGTATTTCTTGATCTCGAGCTGAACCTGCTCAAAACAAAACAACAAACTACCCTTTTTTTTCTTTTCTGCCCCAGTGTGGGCTTTTAGCTGTATAAACCATGATGTGCAAAAATGTATTCCCGTATTTGAAGGTGGGCGCCTAACTGAAATTAAACGTGCAATGCAAATGCAAAAAAGTATTCCCGTATTAGAAGGTGGGCACCTAACAGAAATTAGACATGCGTGCGAATGCAGAAAATATTCTCGTATTAGAAGGTGGGCACCTAACAGAAATTAAACGTGCAATGCGAATGCAGAAAAGTATTCCCGTATTAGAAGGTGGGCACCTAACAGAAATTAAACGTGCAATGCGATGCAGAAAAGTATTCCCGTATTAGAAGGTGGGCACCTAACAGAATTTAAACGTGCAATGCGATGCAGAAAAGTATTCCCGTATTAGAAGGTGGGCACCTAACAGAATTTAAACGTGCAATGCGATGCAGAAAAATATTCCCGTATTAGAAGGTGGGCACCTAACAGAATTTAAACGTGCAATGCGAATGCAGAAAATATTCCCGTATTAGAAGGTGGGCACCTAACTGAAATTAAACGTGCAATGCGAATGCGGAAAAGTATTCCCGTATTAGAAGGTGGGCACCTAACTGAAATTTAAACGTGCAATGCGAATGCAGAAAATATTCCCGTATTAGAAGGTGGGCACCTAACAGAATTTAAACGTGCAATGCGATGCAGAAAGTATTCCCGTATTAGAAGGTGGGCGCCTAATAGAAATTAAACGTGCAATGCGAATGCAGAAAAGTATTCCCGCAGCCTGGGGACTGGGGAGTGGTTTTTAAAAGATGTTAACTTATCTCTTGCCTGTGAATTTCTCCACTTATTCGGCAGACTTTCTCTTTCAATGCGATGCAAAAAAGTATTCCCGTATTAGAAGGTGGGCACCTAACAGAATTTAAACGTGCAATGCGATGCAGAAAATATTCCCGTATTAGAAGGTGGGCACCTAACAGAAATTAAACGTGCAATGCGAATGCAGAAAAATATTCCCGTATTAGAAGGTGGGCACCTAACAGAAATTAAACGTGCAATGCGAATGCAGAAAATTATTCCCGTATTAGAAGGTGGGCACCTAACAAAAATTAAACGTGCAATGCGAATGCAGAAAAGTATTCCCGTATTAGAAGGTGGGCACCTAACAGAAATTAAACGTGCAATGCGATGCATAAAATATTCTCGTATTAGAAGGTGGGCACCTAACAGAAATTAAACGTGCAATGCGCATGCAGAAAATATTCCCGAGCCTGAGGACTAGGGAGTGGATTTTAAAAGATGTTACCTTCCTCTTTTTGGTATTTTCTTTTACCAGTTATCTCTTGCCTGTGAATTTCTCCACTTATTCGGCGAACTTTCTCTTTTTGTGTTTTCCATTTTCCACATTGGTCACATTCACTTTAAAGTGATTAGTGACCATTTGTTCCTGCATGAAACAAAATTTATTAGATATAAACTGCTGGCAACTGGCATCTGCCGTCCCCGCTTCTTATTGCTTCCTTTGTTTTTGCTTTTCTCATGTTGCATGACTTTCAACTGCTTGTCCCTTGCAAACTCTTTTTGTATTTTCTCGTTTTTTCCATTTTTGTTTTGTTTTCTTTTCCTTTAGCCATGTTTGCCAAGCTTCCTTATTTCTTTGCCAACTCTTCCTTTTTTCTGCCCCAGTGTTGTTTCAGCTTTCGTTATCAGGAGCTGGTAATTAGCTCTCAAAAGGTAAACAATGAAATGCAGAAAAAATGAAAGAAAGGTAAGGGTGTTTTGGAGAGATGATAGAACTTATCTGGGTATTTGCTGGCTGATTCCGCTGACCATGCCATGTATTTAAATTCTGACCCGGTTCGTTCCAATCATTATTCTGTCTCCGAATTGTTTCCAACCCAAACCGATACTGTTTTTGTTGCTTTTCTCTTTTCTGGTAGATCTCACGATCGCCTTACGGTGCCTCGAAAGGTTTTCACCAATAAGACTCTCTCATTTATTCTCTCATCCTCACAATCATCTCACAGTGCTGATTAAGGTTTTCACTGATGAGACTCTCTCATTTTATTTCTCTCAACCTCACAATCGCCTCACGGTGCCGGTTAAGGTTTTCACCAATGAGACTCTCTCATTTTTTTTATTTTTTCATTTTTCCTTTTTGTATTTTGTTTTCTGTACCACGGGTATTATTCGATGCTTCGCTCCTCCTTCGTTGTATTTGTTATCATTTCGGAATCGATCAGAAGGTCTTTCTTTGGACTGTAACGTGGCTTTTGGATGGGTTAAGAAAGAAAGATATAAAGGCTCAAAATTTCAACGAGGGTTAAAAATATTTACAACTCTCGGAATTATTAAACATAACTTCTGCCCCGGTTTCAATATGTGGGGAATTTTTTGGATTTTTTTCTTTATTGTGACTGAACCTCAGAGAGGCTGCCTACGTACCCTTTCGGGATCAAGTCGGACGTAGTTCATCCAACTTCATTAGTTAGATGGATTTCTTTTTGACTTTTTCCCGATTTCTTTGTCTTTTTCTCTTTTTCTTCATTTTTTTTTCATTCATTTTTTTTTTCATTTCATTTTTCCATCATTTTTTCATTCCGGCAATTTCGATCTTATTGCGCTAAAGCGATTCTGAGAGAGGGATATGAAAGAATTTATTCATTAAGGCTCAAAAGGGTTATCAACGGATAAAGTGTTTGGATAGAGAATAAAATGCCTTCGTCATTTCAATTCCAAAATCACAACACAATACAAAACACATCATTGAAAAAGGAATCATACATAGTATCTTTTGACTGCATCTGAATTGATAGCAGTCTCTACGCACTTTCCCTCAACATCTGTTAAATACAATGCTCCATTGGATAACACCCGTGATACCACAAACGGTCCTTGCCAATTTGGCGCAAACTTGCCCTTTGCTTCGGCCCAATGCGGTAAGATACGCCTCAAAACAAGCTGTCCGACTTCAAACTTTCGAGGTCGTACCTTCTTATTATATGCTCTGGCCATTCTTCGTTGATACAACTGCCCATGGCAAACTGCGGCCAACCTCTTCTCATCAATCAAATTCAACTGTTCTAACCGGGCTTTTACCCATTCATCGTCATCTATCTCAGCTTCAGCTATGATCCGTAATGACGGTATTTCTATTTCTGCGGGTATAACAGCCTCCGTTCCGTACACCAGGGTATAAGGTGTGGTTCCGATAGAAGTACGCACTGTCGTGCGGTAACCCATGAGAGCAAAGGGTAGCTTTTCATGCCATTGCCTGGATCCCTCCACCATTTTTCGGAGAATCTTCTTGATGTTCTTATTAGCCGCTTCTACTGCACCATTCGCCTTTGGCCTGTAAGGTGTGGAATTGCGGTGTGTGATCTTAAATTTCTCGCAAACCTCTGCCATGAGATGACTGTTTAAATTGGCTCCATTGTCTGTAATAATCACCTTGGGAATTCCAAATCGGCATATAATATTTTCATGCACAAAATCCACCACCGCTTTCTTCGTCACTGCCTTGAATGTCTTAGCTTCAACCCACTTGGTGAAATAATCAATTGCAACCAGAATGAACCTATGCCCATTAGAAGCGGCTGGATCTATAGGGCCGATGACATCCATGCCCCAAGCAACAAAGGGCCAAGGTGCTGACATTGTATGCAACTCATAAGGCGGGGAGTGGATCAGATCCCCATGTACCTGGCATTGGTGGCATTTCTTCACATACCTGATACAATCACGCTCCATAGTGAGCCAGTAATACCCAGCTCTCAAAATCTTCTTTGCTAAAACATATCCGCTCATGTGGGGTCCGCATACTCCGGCATGTACTTCAATCATGATTTCATCTGCTTGTTGTGCATCCACACACCGCAATAAACCCAGATCTGGTGTTCTTTTGTATACCACTCCTCCACTGAGGAAAAATCCATTGGCTAGACGCCTGATGGCTCTCTTTTGGTCTCCAGTGGCCTGTTCAGGGTATTTGCCAGCTTTCAAGTATTCCCTAATATCATGATACCACGGCTCTCCATCTGACTCTTCTTCCACAGCGAAGCAATAAGCATTTTGATCACGGACTTGGATCCGGAGCGGATCTATATATGTCTTGTCAGGATGATGCAACATAGAGGACAATGTGGCCAAAGCATCTGCAATCTCATTGTGCATTCTTGAGATGTGCTTGAACTCTATAGACTGGAATCTTTGAGACAACTCGTGCAAACAATACCGATAGGGTATCAATTTCAAATCTCGTGTCTCCCATTCCCCTTGAATTTGATGTACCAAAAGATCCGAGTCACCCATGACCAAAATCTCTTGAATACCCATGTCAATTGCCATCCTTAATCCCAAGATGCACGCCTCATATTCGGCCATGTTGTTGGTACAGAAAAATCGGAGCTGAGCCGTGAGCTCGAATTCTTAAACCCTGAACCGAAGTTCAGAGCATTATCCCCAGCAGAGTCGCCAGAGCTATCACACCTCCTTTTTACGCACCCGCGAGAGCGCGAGGGAGTTTTTCCAATTAAAGGACAATCGAAACGGGATTTATTTATTTAGTTCAGAGTCGCCACTTGGAAAAATAATGGTGTCCCAAGTCACCGGTTTGATCCCGAACCGAGGAAAGGTTTGACTCTATATTACGGTCCGCGAAACTAGAAAACCGGATAAGGAACTCTGTTAACCCGGGAGAAGGTGTTAGGCACTCCCGGATTCCGTGGTTTTAGCACGGTCGCTCAACTGTACTTTTGCTTTTATCTGATTTCTTTATATATTTTAACTATGTATTTTTAATGCTCCGCTTTTATTTTTTAGAAGAATTGCGACGTCATGAAAACACATTTCGAGTCACACCGCAACCAGTACGCCTGTGACTTTAATGTATTTCAGTTTCGTCGGGAGTAAGATTTGGGTCACATAAATGCGCACCCGTATTTAGGAAAGTAGTTTTATTAATGTCGTGCCTAAAGATTCTCCGTCTTTGTTAACTTTGGGAAAGACCGTGAAATTCACTAAACGGTCCTTCCGAGTCTAGATTTTTATTACAATTAATTTGAGGGCCCCGCAATTTGGGTGGTTTTGTTTGGCGAGGCTCATCTCATTATTACTTATTAAGGGCGGACCCTAACATGGCTATGATTTTCTATTTGATTCTTGTCTCTAAGAAAAGAAAAACAATATATAATAAGAGAAACGTCCTAATTGATTAATCCGTGAACAACCTTATTAGCAAAGAGAAACCCGCATTCATTTACTCGTATTGGTTATTCGTGTTTCGAGTTTAAAGTCCTCTTCATTTTTTTTATTTAATTGCTAGTCGAGAAACATGACTTGAACAACATAATCATAAGCTAATCGTCTTCTAAATGACTTATGCTTTCGCCACGCAATTCGAGTTGTCGAAGTTAACATTCGAAGAAAACATGATTTAATATGAAGGAGAGGCCTAAATACTTATTGTTGAATAAACTAACCCTTTCCAATTCCTAAGTTTCAAGCCATTCCGGATAATGTATGATTTATATTAACATGCTTCAACTTCGCTTCTAATTTTATCTTGAAAGGAACCTGGATTGGTTTCTAGTTTATACATATCTCCTACTTCACTGGCTTGAGCCCACATTAGCAATATAGCTTTGCATTTTTAGATCAACACTTCTAGATATAACATTCGCAAGCTATCTACTTGGTTTAGTATTTTCATAAAAAAAATAGTCCCATTTCTAGCACAATGTAAGTACAAATATGAAGTAAGAATAGACATGTACACATCTCCTAATGTATATTCTAATATCATATTTGAACATGCTCTACAACAGGCCAACGGTTGAACATTTTCCAATTCAGCATTTCAATTTGAAGTTACACCAAGCCATTCTCGAAAACACATACCTGGAGTTCGAAAAATCAAAAAAATATGGAGGTGAGTCAGTGATAACTTCTAGCGTTTGGCAGCTAGCAGACAACAACAACAACAGCCAACTAAACAGCAACAACCAGCGACGAACAGTAAAGAAAAGACCCACGACCAGCAAAACAGTTGACCCAGAAGTAGATGGGAGAAAATCCGTGTAAACTCCAACCAGGAAACCAATGAGACAAACAGAAGCATGCAACAACAAACCCCCACAACAATGACCTCAACAACGACCAGCATCAACAGCACAACAACGACCAGCAACAAACGGCACAACAATGACCAGCAGCAAACAGCACAATAAAAAAGAACAGCAGCAAACAAAAGTGTGCAACCGCAGCAACAGCAGTGTGCAACAGCCGCAACAATTCACAACAACAGCAGTAGAACCAAACAACCGGCAGCAGTAAGAAAAAACTATCCTGTGTCTCTTTCTAGTGTTTTTGTTTTAGAGTACTCTCCAATGTCTATCCCTCTTCTGTGACAGTCCCCCTATTTATATCAATTAAGATCTCTTTTTTACAACTCATAACAACACTAAGACCCATTTAATTAAGCTATTTTCCCATCAACTCCACTACCATATGTTTTGTTTCCCATTACCATTTGTCCCACTCTATTAATTAATTCCTAGCATGGGTAACATATTTAATTACTTCTTTTAACATCTTCCAAAGCCACTATGTCTTGTTCCTCACTAAGTATTAAACAATACCCTATTTTAATATTATTGGTGCTTAGTGGATAAAATACTTTAACATAAATAATTCTTTAAGTTTTCAATTTTCATATTACCCCTAAAATTACTGAAATTACTATTCTTCCCCAAACCTTCATTTGTAACAACACTAACAACTGACCAAAATTAATTCCTACTTTAAACACCAAATCACTATAGCTATAACCAAACTCCTAATAAAATTGAACCAATACATTCCATGAACTCAAATTGAATCATACAACATCAGATCAAAATGAATAAGATAACCATATTCGAAACCAATCCCGGTTAACTTAGACACGAATGAATGAGCAGGAATTCCATAGTATGATGAATCAACAAGTTGAAACAGTATGAATCACAACTAACCGAATCGAAATGTAAACTGAATTCATATGAGGAACAACCAAGCAAAGCAAAACAAACAATACCCCAAGTGAAACCATTCGAATCAAACCGACCCAAACCATTACAGGTATACCCAAAACATAATCATTGATTAATATCAACTCTAGCAATTTAATTATCTAGTTTTCCAATTATCAAATACACACAAATGGGCGAACATCCTGCCTATCACCACAAAAATCAAGCCAAGAGCGAAGCAAACTTTAAATGACTTTATACGAAATCAACAACATCGAACCAAAATCTCAGACGAAGGCTTTACCTTTGACGTAAACAAAATGTGGTCTAGCGATCGTTTTAAACAAATGACGAGCAGTGAATAGACTGAAGACGACGACGGACGATGATGTTCCGAGTCATCGGAATCAGAAATTTCTTCGACTGGTTTAGCTATAGTTTCAGATAATTGTTGACGGGCTTTTGATATTTTAAAATCAATAGACGTCGTGCCACGACGGCTGTGCTCATCGGCGACGGAGTCGGAATAAGAAGAGAAGTCCCATGGAGATTGTGTCTTCTTCTTGGGTTTGTTGTCGGCGTCTTCGTTATCCTCTGCTTCTTCTTGTTCATCGTCATTCTCCTCGTTCTCCACTTCCTCGTCACTAGGTTGTTCGAACCTGCTGGATGACTGCTGGTTCGTGCCATTGGAATACGGTACTAGGATGACTGCTGGTTCGTGCTATTGTGAGGGTTTTAGAATTTGTTTTGAGTTGCAGGGTTTTACTACAGGTGGTCGGCGGCGTGATGGTTGTGAGACGAAAGGGAAGGGTGGTTGTCGACGGGTCAATGGTCTGAAGACGAAGATACAGGGGGGAGGTGGTCTAGTTCGCCGGCAGCTGGCGTTGAGGGATGACGGTAATGGTGCTGGTCGTTGGGTTCACGGAGGGTGAAGACTGTTGGAGTGGCTGGCGGCTATGGAGGAGAAGAGGAGGAGGGGGGTCTCTAATTTAGGGTTTGGGAATGAAGAATGAAAATGAGAGGGTGGGTCGTTTGGGTTATGAGTCGGCCGGGTCGGGTTGGGCGTGGGTATGGGTTGGTTTTGGGGTATTTTGCTTGGGCTTAGTCTTATTTAATGAAAGATGGCCCAAATATGGTTTGTTCTTCTATTTTTTTTTCTTTTCTTTTATTTCCTTGAACCAAAACTAAAATTCTAAAAATTCTAAATTACTTATAGAAATAAATCAACTTATAAAAGGTACGAGTTAAATCGTTATAACAATTAACACAAAATTAAATAACAATTAGGGCTAAAACCACACAACTAGACTTTAGACATTAAACACATATTTTTTGTTATTTTTCCATTTTCGTCAAATAAACTTAATTATTCTAAATTACAAACATGAATTTCATATGCAGAATGCAAACATTTTTGTATTTTATATTAATTTAATAAATAGACGCGCATACACAAAAAATGCAAATAATAAGAGAAAAATAAAACAAAAATCACCAAAATCACGCACAATACAAAATTATTTTATTTTGAATTTTCTGGGAGTAATTCTCATGTAGGGCAAAAATCACGTGCTCACAGTCTCCACAATCCCCATAGTACGAAGAATACGATGACACTCCTCCAGATACGAACGATTTTTGCCTGTTTGAGTACTCCGTGTGAAGATTTTTTGAAAGATTTGACCGAACCTTTGCTTAAAATAGGTCTCCTACATATCCTTGGCCAAAAGGGAATCGAGTCAATGTAGTTCGGGAAGTTTTGGTAGCTGGGACTACCATGAAGCTGTGATTTTGCTGTTACTGCTGCTGCTGATGTTGCCACTGCTTAACTGATCTCCTTATTACATCGTGCTAAACGAAAAATAAGAAGCTAGACTAAGTTACAGCATCGTGAAATCTTATCTATCTCTTCATCTTGACTTTCCCATGTTCCTTGCTATTCTGTCGGACTTGATGTTCCTTCTGATGCTTCTTCTCTTCTGACAATTGTTATTTCGGCATATCTTGATTGCCGAACTCCGACCATTGGTCCCTTCCTTGTGATCTTCGAACTATTCTCCTTCGAAGTCTGAATCTATCTTTCTGATCCTTGTTGCCTTCCTTCCGATTACGAACTTGGATTCATGCCGGGGATTTCTATTACATTCAACCGCTTTCCTCAACTAAATTAAAATAAATCGCCATTCCATTCTTCAGGCGGGCTCCCTGACTTCAACTACAACTTCAAAACTAAATCGCCACTCCATTCTCCAGGCGGGCTCCCTGACTTCAACTACAACTTCAAAAATAAGATCGCCACTCCATTCTCCAGGCGGGCTCCCTGACTTCAACTACAACTTCAAAATAAATCGCCACTCCATTCTCCAGGCGGGCTCCCTGACTTCAACTACAACTTCAAAATTAAATCGCCACTCCATTCTCCGGGCGGGCTCCCTGACTTCAACTACTACTTCAAAATAAATCGCCACTCCATTCTCCAGGCGGGCTCCCTGACTTCAACTACAACTTCAAAATAAATCGCCATTCTGATCGCCTTCCTTTGTGTTCTGTACTACTTTCTTCTTCCTGCGTCGTCTCTTGAACCATCATTTCTCCTAAATTACCTTGTTTCGGAACTGCTTTCCTTCTGGGTCGTGTTGCTTTTCCTCCTGACTGCTGGGGATATCTTTAGAACTGTTTACTTGCCTGCTGAGGATAATGCTGCTGGGAAAATTTTCCTTTATTCCCTCTTTTCCTTTGACTCATGCGCTTGAATTTGCGCTGGGATCTCTTGTTGTAACCCTCTGCTTTATGTTGGGTTACTGGTTTCAAGACCTGCAATGTAAAGACTGAAGACTTGCCTTTTGTTATACAGGTAGGTGCCTGCTTTTAGTAGCAACTTTTGAATTTAAAATGCATGCTGGCAATAATTTACAAAATATGCATAGGACGATGTAAGATAAAACATACGTAAAATATCCTATTCGAGGGCGGATGGTCCCGTCGTATCCTATTCGAGGGCGAATACTCCCATTGTATCCTATTCGAGGGCGAATACTCCCATTGTATCCTATTCGAGGGCGAATACTCCCATTGTATCCTATTCGAGGGCGAATACTCCCATTGTATCCTATTCGAGGGCGGATACTCCCATTGTATCCTATTCGAGGGCGAATACTCCCATTGTATCCTATTCGAGGGCGAATACTCCCATTGTATGCTATTCGAGGGCGAATACTCCCATTGTATCCTATTCGAGGGCGAATACTCCCATTGTATCCTATTCGAGGGCGAATACTCCCATTGTATCCTATTCGAGGGCGAATACTCCCATTGTATCCTATTCGAGGGCGAATACTCCCATTGTATCCTGTTCGAGGGCGAATACTCCCATTGTATCCTATTCGAGGGCGAATACTCCCATTGTATCCTATTCGAGGGCGAATACTCCCATTGTATCCTATTCGAGGGCGAATACTCCCATTGTATCAATGTATGAAAGTGAACAAACCTGAGACGTCCTGTTCGAAGGTGGACAAACCTGAAACATCCTATTTGAAGGTGGACAAACCTGACACGTCATCTTGAATTGCCTTCCTCGTTTCTCCGAGAAAATTTTCAACAACGGCAGAAAATTTTCTGCCCCAGTATTGGTGTTCTTCCTTGTGGCATGACTTTCTGCTATCAATAGCACTTTCTTTCCCTGTTTCAAATCATAGAAAAATTGTTAGTTCAAAACATTGTGAGCGGTTGTGCCGCTCCTGTGGGGTGGTTTTTCCTTTTCCCATTTTCCTCGCTCGGGATTCCCAAAACTTGTTGGGGAATGATTTCATTTGTTGGAGATGATATTCCTGCTGGGGATGGGTTTTTCCATTTATCCCTTCCCCGTTCTGTGTTTCTCAACTTGCTGGGGGGTTATTTTGTTGAAGATGAGATTTCCTTTCTTCCTTTACCACTCTGTGTTGTCCGACCACCTCGGAACTTGCTGAAGATAACACTGCCGGTGGATTTTCATTTCCTCAAAATTGGTGTTTCACTCTTCTGAAGTCTGTTGAGGATGACACTGGTTCGAAGACCATTTCCCTTAAGACTTTCCTTCTTCCCCAAGTGGGTATTGACTTCCAGAAAATTTTCAAACTGAAAAGAAAATTTTCTGCCCAGTTTAATAATCTTCTTCGCACCCTACTTCTCTGCCGTCAATGGCATTTCCTTGCTTTGCATAATAATTGGAAAGTTGGTGGCAAGTTTTGAAGTCATTTCTCACTTGTTCTGGACTAGACAGACTTTGATGGGGAATTTTTGATAAAAATGAGAAAGATAAAAAGAAACAAAATAGAAGACAAAGGAAAAAAGAAAATGACTCTCTAGCAAGAAATATCTATAAAAACTTATCAAACGCGAATACCAACTCTACTGGTCATGACATGCACATATGGCCTATCCTTCGTCGTTAATTGCCTTTCACGATTTCTGTCTCGTGATTTCCATCCGATTATCACCTTTATTCGACTTGTAGTGCCCGAAGGGTTTTCACTTTCAAGCCTCTCTCATTTTGATTTTCTCTCGGCTTTCGTCGTCTTATGGTGCCTGTGAAGGTTTTCACCGGTAAGACTCTCTCACTTGCATCACTTTTAGCTGGGGATTGGGGTGTCACTGCCAAGACTCTCTCGTATTTCCTTTCTGCTGAGAATCAGAGTCTTTTCTGCTGAGAATCAGCGTGTTATAGGACTCTATCCCTCGCCTGACGCGGCATCTTTTGAAGACTGATCGGAAGGTCTTTCTTTGGACCGTAATGTGGGATTTGGATAGGGCTAGAAAGAAAGGGTATTGAAGGCTCAAAACAAAATCAATTTTGGGTTCAAAATTTACAACCTTCGGACCTAAATTTATTTACAATAAACACAATTTTTCTTTGCCCCAGTTTTTTACTTGGGGATTTTTATTTATTTATTTACACTATGACCGAGCTGTGAAGCGCCTACGTATCCTCTTTAAGGAATCAGGTCAAACGTAGTTCCCAATTCCTTCTTTTCATTTTTTTTTCATCATTTTTTTCATTTTTTTTTCTTTTCTTTTTCGTTCCTTTTTGGTTGTTTTTGTTTTTCTCTTTTTCTTTCTTTATCTTCCCCATTTGTGTTTCTAATTTTGGTACCGATTCCGAAGGAGGGATATGAAAGAAATCAAAATAAGGCTCGAAGGGTTAACGAAGGATAAAGTGTTTGGGTAGCAGAACAAAATGCCTTCGTCATTCCAATCTTCAAAACATGCCAAGTACAAACAACATATTCACGACATCTTCCGGTTGTGCTAGGAGTGATAACCATATCGTCCATTCGCCTTTTTCATCCGTCATTTTAAAGTATTGCTGGACGACACTTCCATTTCAGTATCACGAGCGAACCCCATGTGAGCATGGCCATTTTGCCCTTAAGGCTTTCTTTGTATTTTACCCGCCCCAAATTTCACGTGACTCGGGTTCCAAATAATCTCAAATCATTATTTCTTTTAAAATGCCATGATTATCTTCCAATTCCTTCATGATTAACTTTTAAGATTAGGCCACAATTATGCATGCATGTCATGTCACTAGTGTTGACAGAAAAATGACTATAAAGAAGAAAGACTTAAATCAAAGAAAAATGACTCGAAATAATGGCAAACAAGAGAGTTGCATTAGACGAACTAGAAATGAATTAATACAACAAAACAAACACAATAAACTGGGGTACACCCTTGGAACAAACCTACACAATACTAAATGAGGTATTACGACCAACAGAAAACTGGACAAAATCAAACGATAAAAGGGTTTGAGTTACATGACAATATCCTGATTACAACCATGAAATAATCTGGACGACAGAAATGACAACAAAATAAGCCATCAAAAACTCTACTTTGGATAAACCCCCAAATGAAGCATCTTCCCGATTACCAAGCACGATATTTTGGCCACTAAGCTTCGCATCAATATTACCAAGGCCACTTATTTGCTTCGACATTTTCAGCTTTAGTTAATACATCCCCACAAAGCGTCCATCATGGCGTGCGGGTAAAGCACTCTATGCAATATTCTTGGTGTCACTATCTTGGATCAAAAATAAGGTTTTCCTGGATCTTGTGTTTCCGGTTCACCACAAACCAACCACCTCAATTCTAAACAATTCAAAATAAAATATGGTAGAAATGGAATCGGTAAGTCCTCATCAATATTTTTTGCTTACTTCTTTTTTTCTTTTTTCTTTTTTTTTTCTTTTTTTTTCTCTTTTTTTTCATTTTTTTTTCATTTTTTTTTTCATTTTTTTTTTCATATATATACACATATACAGTTGTGGTCGAATCTTATGGAGATTGCCTACGTATCATGACCCCGCATGAATCAGACCGAGCGTAGTTCTTGCAAATTAATGCAAGAAATAAAGAAATGTTTATTTGATTTTTTTTTCTTTGAAGGAAAATTATAGAAGCCGACTCCAACTACAAACTTGTGTAGGAAATTTCTACAAGAAAAAGAATATTTTTGGTGTCAATTATGACTATTTCTACAAAATTGGCCACATAATGGCTTATTGACAAAATGACTATTTTTGCAAAATTTATTTAAGAAAGATAAACTTAAATTTTTTTTTATCCCGTGGCTCATGGGGCATCGTTCGGCATCACCATAAACCAACACAAGAATATTTTTCATAAATTGGCCATATAATGGCTTATTTAGACAAAGTGGCTCTTTTTTGCAAAATTTTATCAAGAAGATATAAATTCAAAATTTAATCCTGGGGCCTATGGGGCATCATTCAGCACCGACACGGGCCAATACAAGACTGAAGAAGTTCAAATGCCAAAAGTGGCTATTTATGCAAGGACCGACCATGTAATGGCTTATTTGATAAAGTGATTATTTTTTGAAAAGTTGAGTGATGACTCAAACTTAATTTTGCGGATACAACCTTTCAACTATTTTGAGCAAGAATAGCATCACCCGACTCATTTATAACAAAATCAAAAATTTAACATTTTTTGGTTATTTTTTGCAAAAGGGGTGTGAACCCGGACTTGATTTTGCGGCTATGGCCTTGCAACATTTCCACAAGGAATATTTCAAGGCTGCGGCTGCAAATTATTAAAAATGATTCAAAGTGGCTATTTTTGCAAAAAACAACCTTCCGGCGTCCTTTCGGAACATTCGGTTATTTGCAAAAACGGCATCACTTTGATTTTATTGACAAAATTAAACACACATTTTTTTTGATTTTTTTGAAGGGGTGGTTGGACCCGATGAGGGTTGCCTACGTATCCCACCTAATGGCGAGAATCAAACCTGCGTAGTTCGGTCGGATTATTTTATGACCAATTATTTCAACAAAATTGCTCTTCCTATTTTTCAAATTTTCAAATTTTCGACAGCATTTCGTCAATATTTTTGATATTTTTCTATTCCAAAATTCTATTTCTTTTTTTTTGTTTTTCAGGAATTTAACCAATCATCATAATAATACATGATAAATAAATGCAACATATAATATGCTCGATCTTTGATTACTGGGTCACCTGTCCTAGACGGACCCAACCCCTGTGTTGAGTCCCCTAAGTCAAATGCAACGTGATGCAAATAAGCGTTTCCTACTAGGGATCCGACATGAAGTCATGTTATTCTAAGCTCAGAACCTCGGTATGTGATCTAGACTGTGTACCCAAGTGAACAACTCGGGCTGAGGAAGGAGCTCCTTTCCGGGAACCAAAAGGCCAACCGGCTTAGAAACTTTCCGAGCCTCTTTATTATTTCGGGGTATGACACTAACAGAATAGGGAGTCTCAACCAGTGAGCACCTCCCCATAGGTGAGAAGAGAAGGGTTTTCGGCACAGTTTTATATACAGTTCACGCAATATCAAAGCGGTAAACATATAACAGTTTGTATATACAGTGCAACTAGTATCAAAGCGGTAGACATGTAGCACATTAATTAAATATGTAGTAAAATCGGATATAGACAAAACAACAATTTAACTGAGCTCGAATTCTTAGACCCTGAACCGAAGTTCGGAGGTTGTCCCCAGCAGAGTCGCCAGAGCTGTCACACCTCCTTTTTCCGCACCCGCGAGGGCACGAGGGAGTTTTTCCAATTAAAGGACAATCGAAACGGGATTTATTTATTTAGTTCAGAGTCGCCACTTGGAAAAATAATGGTGTCCCAAGTCACCGGTTTAATCCCGAACCGAGGAAATTTTATGACTTTGCAATATAGTCTGCGAAACTAGAAAAACCGGATAAGGAACTCTGTTAACCCGGGAGAAGGTGTCAGGCACTCCCGGATTCCGTGGTTTTAGCACGGTCGCTCAACTGTACTTTTGCTTTTATCTGATTTCTTTATATATTTTAACTATGTATTTTTAATGCTCCGCTTTTATTTTTTAGAAGAATTGCGACGTCATGAAAACACATTTCGAGTCACACCGCAACCAGTACGCCTGTGACTTTAATGTATTTCAGTTTCGTCGGGAGTAAGATTTGGGTCACATAAATGCGCACCCGTATTTAGGAAAGTAGTTTTATTAATGTCGTGCCTAAAGATTCTCCGTCTTTGTTAACTTTGGGAAAGACCGTGAAATTCACTAAACGGTCCTTCCGAGTCTAGATTTTTATTACAATTAATTTGAGGGCCCCGCAATTTGGGTGGTTTTGTTTGGCGAGGCTCATCTCATTATTACTTATTAAGGGCGGACCCTAACATGGCTATGATTTTCTATTTGATTCTTGTCTCTAAGAAAAGAAAAACAATATATAATAAGAGAAACGTCCTAATTGATTAATCCGTGAACAACCTTATTAGCAAAGAGAAACCCGCATTCATTTACTCGTATTGGTTATTCGTGTTTCGAGTTTAAAGTCCTCTTCATTTTTTTTTATTTAATTGCTAGTCGAGAAACATGACTTGAACAACATAATCATAAGCTAATCGTCTTCTAAATGACTTATGCTTTCGCCACGCAATTCGAGTTGTCGAAGTTAACATTCGAAGAAAACATGATTTAATATGAAGGAGAGGCCTAAATACTTATTGTTGAATAAACTAACCCTTTCCAATTCCTAAGTTTCAAGCCATTCCGGATAATGTATGATTTATATTAACATGCTTCAACTTCGCTTCTAATTTTATCTTGAAAGGAACCTGGATTGGTTTCTAGTTTATACATATCTCCTACTTCACTGGCTTGAGCCCACATTAGCAATATAGCTTTGCATTTTTAGATCAACACTTCTAGATATAACATTCGCAAGCTATCTACTTGGTTTAGTATTTTCATAAAAAAAACAGTCCCATTTCTAGCACAATGTAAGTACAAATATGAAGTAAGAATAGACATGTACACATCTCCTAATGTATATTCTAATATCATATTTGAACATGCTCTACAACAGGCCAACGGTTGAACATTTTCCAATTCAGCATTTCAATTTGAAGTTACACCAAGCCATTCTCGAAAACACATACATGGAGTTCGAAAAATCAAAAAAATATGGAGGTGAGTCAGTGATAACTTCTAGCGTTTGGCAGCTAGCAGACAGCAACAACAATAGCCAACTAAACAGCAACAACCAGCGACGAACAGTAAAGAAAAAACCCACGACCAGCAAAACAGTTGACCCAGAAATAGATGGGAGAAAATCCGTGTAAACTCCAGCCAGGAAACCAATGAGACAAACAGAAGCATGCAACAACAAACCCCCACAACAATGACCTCAACAACGACCAGCAGCAACAGTACAACAACGACCAGCAGCAAACGGCACAACAATGACCAGCAGCAAACAGCACAATAAAAAAAACAGCAGCAAACAAAAGTGTGCAATCGCAGCAACAGCAGTGTGCAACAGCCGCAACAATTCACAACAACAGCAGTAGAACCAAACAACCGGCAGTAGTAAGAAAAAACTATCCTGTATCTCTTTCTAGTGTGTTTGTTTTAGAGTACTCTCCAATGTCTATCCCCCTCTTCTGTGACAGTCCCTCTATTTATATCAATTAAGATCTCTTTCTTCCAACTCATAACAACACTAAGACCCATTTAATTAAGCTATTTTCCCATCAACTCCACTACCATATGTTTTGTTTCCCATTACCATTTGTCCCACTCTATTAATTAATTCCTAGCATGGGTAACATATTTAATTACTTCTTTTAACATCTTCCAAAGCCACTATGTCTTGTTCCTCACTAAGTATTAAACAATACCCTATTTTAATATTATTGGTGCTTAGTGGATAAAATACTTTAACATAAATAATTCTTTAAGTTTTCAATTTTCATATTACCCCTAAAATTACTGAAATTACTATTCTTCCCCAAACCTTCATTTGTAACAACACTAACAACTGACCAAAATTAATTCCTACTTTAAACACCAAATCACTATAGCTATAACCAAACTCCTAATAAAATTGAACCAATACATTCCATGAACTCAAATTGAATCATACAACATCAGATCAAAATGAATAAGATAACCATATTCGAAACCAATCCCGGTTAACTTAGACACGAATGAATGAGCAGGAATTCCATAGTATGATGAATCAACAAGTTGAAACAGTATGAATCACAACTAACCGAATCGAAATGTAAACTGAATTCATATGAGGAACAACCAAGCAAAGCAAAACAAACAATACCCCAAGTGAAACCATTCGAATCAAACCGACCCAAACCATTACAGGTATACCCAAAACATAATCATTGATTAATATCAACTCTAGCAATTTAATTATCTAGTTTTCCAATTATCAAATACACACAAATGGGCGAACATCCTGCCTATCACCACAAAAATCAAGCCAAGAGCGAAGCAAACTTTAAATGACTTTATACGAAATCAACAACATCGAACCAAAATCTCAGACGAAGGCTTTACCTTTGACGTAAACAAAATGTGGTCTAGCGATCGTTTTAAACAAACGACGAGCAGTGAATAGACTGAAGACGACGACGGACGATGATGTTCCGAGTCATCGGAATCAGAATCTTCTTCGACTGGTTTAGCTATAGGTTCAGACAATTGTTGACGGGCTTTTGATATTTTAAAATCAATAGACGTCATTCCACGGCGGCTGTGCTCATCGGCGACGGAGTCGGAATAAGAAGAGAAGTCCCATGGAGATTGTGTCTTCTTCTTGGGTTTGTTGTCGGCGTCTTCGTTATCCTCTGCTTCTTCTTGTTCATCGTCATTCTCCTCGTTCTCCACTTCCTCGTCACTAGGTTGTTCGAACCTGCTGGATGACTGCTGGTTCGTGCCATTGGAATACGGTACTAGGATGACTGCTGGTTCGTGCTATTGTGAGGGTTTTAGAATTTGTTTTGAGTTGCAGGGTTTTACTACAGGTGGTCGGCGGCGTGATGGTTGTGAGACGAAAGGGAAGGGTGGTTGTCGACGGGTCAATGGTCTGAAGACGAAGATACAGGGGGGAGGTGGTCTAGTTCGCCGGCAGCTGGCGTTGAGGGATGACGGTAATGGTGCTGGTCGTTGGGTTCACGGAGGGTGAAGACTGTTGGAGTGGCTGGCGGCTATGGAGGAGAAGAGGAGGAGGGGGGTCTCTAATTTAGGGTTTGGGAATGAAGAATGAAAATGAGAGGGTGGGTCGTTTGGGTTATGAGTCGGCCGGGTCGGGTTGGGCGTGGGTATGGGTTGGTTTTGGGGTATTTTGTTTGGGCTTAGTCTTATTTAATGAAAGATGGCCCAAATGTGGTTTGTTCTTCTATTTTTTTTCTTTTCTTTTATTTCCTTGAACCAAAACTAAAATTCTAAAAATTCTAAATTACTTATAGAAATAAATCAACTTATAAAAGGTACGAGTTAAATCGTTATAACAATTAACACAAAATTAAATAACAATTAGGGCTAAAACCACACAACTAGACTTTAGACATTAAACACATATTTTTTGTTATTTTTCCATTTTCGTCAAATAAACTTAATTATTCTAAATTACAAACATGAATTTCATATGCAGAATGCAAACATTTTTGTATTTTATATTAATTTAATAAATAGACGCGCATACACAAAAAATGCAAATGTAAGATAAAAATAACACAAAAATCACAAAAATCATGCCCGACATGAAACTATTTTATTTTGAGTTGTGACGGGATAGTGTTGACCCGTACTTGAAATGAGTACCGCTCCGATACCAACGCCCTTGCTGTTGACGGCTCCGTCAAAGTACATTTTCCATCCTGGTCTTTCATCTTGCTCCATCTCCTCGACAATCATTGCCTCTTCATCCGGAAAGTACGTCTTCAATGGCTCATACTCATCATCCACCGGATTCTCAGCTAAGTGGTCTGCAATAGCTTGGGCCCTCATTGCCGTACGAGTCACATAGATAATGTCAAATTCCGTGAGCAGAATCTGCCATTTGGCCAGTCTTCCCGTAGGCATAGGCTTCTGAAATATGTACTTCAGAGGATCCAGTCGTGATATCAAGTATGTGGTATATGCTGACAAATAATGCTTTAACTTCTGAGCTACCCAAATCAACGCACAACAAGTCCTTTCAAGTTGAGTGTATTTCACCTCATAGGATGTAAACTTCTTGCTGAGGTAATATATGGCTTGTTCTTTCTTGCCTGTCTCGTCATGTTGACCCAGTACACAACCGAAGGAGTTATCCAGCACTGTCAGATACAAAATCAAAGGTCGCCCTGGTTCCGGAGGAACTAACACCGGAGGATTGGCCAAATATTCCTTGATCTTGTCAAAGGCTTCCTGACACTCGTCGGTCCATTTCACTGCTGCATCTTTCTTCAATAACTTGAAGATCGGCTCACACGTTGATGTCAATTGAGCAATGAATCGACTAATGTAATTCAACCTTCCTAGTAAACTCATTACCTCCTTCTTGTTCTTCGGCGGAGGTAGACTTTGGATAGCCTTGATCTTTGATGGATCCAATTCAATACCTCGCCGACTCACTATAAACCCCAGCAACTTCCCTGAAGGTACTCCAAAGGCACACTTCGCAGGATTGAGCTTTAAATTGTACCTCCGGAGTCTTTGGAAAAACTTTCTCAAATCTCTCACATGATCGGGTTGTTTCCTGGACTTTATGATGACATCGTCCACATACACTTCAATTTCTCGATGCATCATATCGTGGAACATTGTGGTCATCGCCCTCATGTAAGTTGCCCCGGCATTCTTCAATCCAAACGGCATTACTCTGTAACAATACGTTCCCCAAGGTGTAATGAAGGCAGTTTTCTCAGCGTCTTCTTCGTCCATCAGGATCTGGTGATAACCGGCATAACAATCCACAAACGAACCGATTTCATGCTTGGCGCAATTGTCGATCAATATGTGGATGTTTGGCAATGGGAAGTCATCCTTCGGACTGGCTTTGTTGAGGTCTCTGTAGTCTACACACACTCTGGTTTTTCCATCTTTCTTTGGGACCGGCACAACATTTGCCAACCAGGTGGGGTACTTGGTAACTCTTATGACCTTTGCCTCAAACTGCTTATTCACCTCTTCTTTTATCTTTACACTAATGTCCGTTTTGAATTTCCTCAACTTTTGCTTTACCGGCCGGCATTCAGAATAGATAGGCAACTTGTGTACCACCAAATCAGTGCTAAGTCCGGGCATGTCATCATAGGACCAGGCAAAAATGTCCTTAAACTCGTGTAACAACCTTATCAATTCATCCCTGAGGGGTGCCTCCAAATGAACACTAATCTTTGTTTCTCGGACATCATCTTCGCTCCCCAAATTTACAGATTCCGTATCACTCAGATTCGGTTTGGGTTTTTCCTCATATTGTTTCATGTCCTTGCTTATTTCCTCCAGGGCTTCCTCATCCTCACATTCTATTTCGCTATCTTCCTCAATTTCTTGTATGGTAACGTGATTGTCAGAACTGGGTCTAGAATCCTTCACGCATGACATGGCATCAGAATCAACACATGCAAAACTGTACAAAATTAAAAATAAAGAAAAATAAGGCAAAATTGAAGAAAAGGAAAACTGCATTTCATTGATAGAAAGAACGAACAAAGTTCGGGATACATGGAGATTTTCTTTTCATGAGGGGGATGGGAAAACTATAAAAATAACAACTTTGGGGAAAGCAATGATGAAATTTTGGAGCTAACTACCAAGACTCCTTCCTGATAGGGAAAGGAGTAGCTTCCCAATTGTTCAACATGATTCCAGGTCCTACAAACTGCACATCCATTTTGCTTGTGCCTTCCCCTGCTTCGACCATATTCACTTCCCAAAACATCTTCTCAAAACTCAGCATTTCTTCATCAAGTTGGGTCTCAATGCACTTTATCGCAGCAGATGTCCGATATTTTGTACCAGGGCCTGACGAAGGTGTCGGATAATTTGGGTATGGGTTTGGGCAAGGTCCAGTTCTTTTTGGCTTTTGAGGCTCTCTGGATGTCGGCAAAGGTGGGTTTGAACCCTAAGCCGAATGTACCTTTGTTTTCTGGAAGTTGAACCGGCTGAATAACTCCCTGCAATGCTTTGCCCAGTCCCTTCCCTGGTGCAAATCCGTTTCTAAGCATCTCTTTGGCCACCATCATAGCAGTTGGTGCCATCATAGGGATCGGCAACTTCTCCCCTTCAGCAATTCTGTTTACCACAATAGTATCTGTCACTTGGTAGACCCAAGGACCTCTATCCCCATCAGTATCATCAAACGGTGTCACCACATTACAAGCATTTTCTTCCCCATGTACTACAATCTCTTGCTGTTCCCACTCGAACTTGACCATCTGGTGTAGAGAAGATGGTACTGCCTTGGCCGCGTGAATCCAGGGTCGGCCTAACAACAAGTTATATGACACAACAATGTCGAGCACCTGGAATTCCATAGTAAAATCAACAGGACCGATGGTCACCTCCAGAATAATATCTCCCAATGTGTTTTTACCCCCACCGTCAAATCCTCTCACGTTTATACTGTTCTTCCGGATTCTGTCCGGACTGATGTTCAACTTCCCCAAAGTCGACAGCGGGCAAATGTTAGCGCTTGACCCGTTGTCTATCAACACCCTGGTCACTACTGACTCTTCACTCTTTACCGTAAGGTACAATGCCTTATTGTGCTCAGTTCCCTCCACCGGCAGCTCCTTATCAGAGAATGTGATCCTATTAGACTCGAAAATTTTGTTGGTAATCTTTTCCAAGTGGCAAACTGAAATCCTTTTCGGAACATGAGCCTCATTTAGAATCTTCATCAGAGCCCTCCTGTGCTCTTCTGAGTGTATTAGCAGAGATAGCAAAGAGATCTGGGCAGGGGTTTTCCTCAACTGTTCAACCACTGAGTACTCTTGCGACTTCATCTTCTTGAGGAATTCCTCCGCTTCCTCTTCTGACACTGGTTTCTTCAATTGGCTCTCTTTTACCGCTTTCATTTTTCTCAGTTCCTCTGGAGCAAAGCATCTTCCCAGACCGGGTGAGACCATGGGTTTCGTTGACTTCCCCAGACACCTCTTTTCCTTTATAAACCACTGCTACCTTGTTATAGTTCCAAGGTACAGTCTTTGTGCTCACCACCGGCATCTGCACTACCGGCTTTATAATTACTGGCTCTGTACTTGCGCCTTTCACCGTCACAATCGTCTTTGCGCCTGGCACTACCACTTTCAAACCTTCCACCACTACTGGATTTCCTATTGGTTTCTCAACAATTGCTTTCTCTTTCACAACTTCCTTTTCCGCTTTACCATTTGACTTTATCATCATCACAGCCTGAGATGGTTTTTGACTGCTATCACCTTGCACCAATTCTATCATGTGTGTCTCGTGGTGATTTGGCAGCGGATTCTGGGTAATGTTCGGGGCTTCTGGAGCCCGAACTTCAATTCTCCTATCATCAATGAGATCCTAAATGGCATTCTTTAACTGCCAACATTTTTCGGTATCATGGCCCAATGTTCCCGAACAGTATTCACATCTAACAGAAGGATCAAGGTTTTTCGGGGGTGGGTTTGGAACTTTAGGTGCAACTGGGCTTAACATCCCCAACTCTTTCAGTCTATGATAAAGGCTGGTATATGATTCCCCGAGAGGGGTGAATGTTTTCCTTGCCTTGTTTCTCCACTCGGAGTCAGGCCTGGGCCTATTTTGGTTTCTTTAAGGTTTAGAGGTTGGGTATGTGTTCTGGGTGTGGTAAACATTGTGTGGAGCTTGAGCTCTCCACACATGGGGTGGTGGTGGTGGGTAGGCTTGGGCTTGTGGGTGGTGGTAATGTGGGACTGTTGGTGGGTATGGTGGTGGTGGTGGGTTATATGGGCTTGATGTGTTGTATGGGTTTGGCGGGTAAGATGGTGGTGGTGGATTATATGGGGTTGATGGGTTTGGTGGGTGCTGGTGGTAGGGTCTTGGAGGATGATGATGCGGGTTACGACTCCATGGCCTGCTCTCTACAGTTGCTACCTCTTCCTTCTTCTTCTTTCCCATTACTCCTCCGTTTCCCGTTTGTATAGCTTGATTGGTGGCCTTGATGGCCGAGAAACTCATGATTTTATTTGTTTTCAAACCTTCCTCCACAAAGCTTCCCATTTTCACGACTTCATTGAAACTCTTCCCAATCGCCGACACTAAATGACCGTAGTATGTAGGCTCCAAAGCTTGTAGAAAACAATCCACCATCTCCTCCTCCTTCATGGGTGGATCTACTCTCGCGGCCTGCTCCCTCCATCTGAAACCGAATTCCCTAAAGCTTTCCCCCGGCTTCTTCTCCATTTTTGTAAGGGATAGCCTGTCAGGTATGATCTCCAAGTTGTACTGAAAGTGACTTGCAAAGGCTTGCGCAAGGTCATCCCAGACGAACCACCTTGTATGGTCTTGTCGGGTATACCACTCTAAAGCTGAACCACTCAGACTCTGGCTGAAGTACGCCATCAATAACTCATCTTTACCTCCCGCGCCTCTCATCTTGCTACAGTATCCTCTGAGATGAGCTACCGGATCCCCGTGTCCGCTATACATGTCAAATTTTGGCAACTTGAATCCCACGGGAAGCTGCACCTCGGGGAATAGACACAGGTCTTTGTAGGCTACACTCACCTACCCTCATAGTCCTTGCATAGTGCGGAAAGCATTCTCCAGACTTTTTACTTTTCTGGCCATCTCTTCCTGCCCGACACTTTTAGCAATTCTTTCTTCACTTGTTTCTATCAACGGAGCATGAGACTCATGTTGTCGGAAAGTTGGCTCTAGAGGGTAGTAGTGAGGATCATGTATATGAAACATCGGTTCACTGGAGGATTTGTGCATAGCAGCGGGTGGAGGTGCCACATACACGGGAGCAACTTGGGGTACGTGAGGAGGTGCTTGTTTGACTGGAGGTGGTGGTATCTGGGAGGTGGAGGCATAATAGTGAGGGTAATCGGGGTAGGTGGAGGATGAATTCATTGTAGGTGGTTCAGGGTTGGGGTTGGCCGGAGGGACATATGCGGGGTTGGCAGGGTAAGCTGGTAGTGGTTGACCTCTAGACCAGGCCTGGTACATCTCGGCCATCTGCTGCCTCAGCTTGTACATTTCCTCCTTCATTCCTGCCACATCCACGATCTCTTCTTCGTGAGCAGGATCCACAATAGTTGCCTCAATTTCCTGGGACACAGCTTTCGTCATCTTTTTGTATCTGGTGTTGTATGGGTGGGTAGCCAGAATGCCAGTTGCCTAGAGAATCTGGACTCACAAGCATCAACACCCGTTAGTTGTTAGCGCATGAATAAAATGCAACGACTTTAAAAACAAACACATTTCCTCGAGTCGTTATGCATCATCCCGGCCGCTGCTCATTTGGACCAATCACTTTTCTCTCTTTCCGCTCTTTTTCTTTTTCTTTCTTTCTTCTTTTTTTTTCTTTGTCTTCTCTTTTTTTTTTTTCTTGCTTTTTTTTTCTTTTTCTCTTTTTTTCTTGCTTTTTCTTTCTCTCTTTTTTTTTCTTTTCTTGCTTTTTCTTTTTCTCTCTTTTTCCTTGTCATTTTCATAATTATGTTCCTATTTATTTGCCTAGCGAATTTAAAGGAAATAACATAACGCAAAAGAATTGATAACAACACTTGTTTTTTCATTGATAATCCAAAACATTGATTACAAGGTGATGTTTTAAAAGAAAAAATATAAAAGATGATGCATGCCCTATGAGTAGATTAATGCTCCTAGTGCCCGCGAGGCATCGTTCGGCCTTGCCGCGGGCCTATATGCTAATCCCCTTTGGAGCCTATCTAAGTCAGCCATGACTTGTTGCACGAAGAACTTCACTGCTGATACAAAGGTCCTTCGAGACATATCTTCACACAGTTGAGTCTTTCGGGTGATGTATTGGGCAATGCGAACAATCTTCTCTCGGATGACCCCCTTTTTCTTACAATAACCGGCTTATTTGTTGAGTGCGAGCATCCAAGGTATGTTGGTTGTCTTTTTGCACTTGTTGCAACTCCAATTCTAATCTAGCCATAGTCGTGTAGCAGTGCTCTCTCTCTTCCTCAAGATCTTTGATAATCTTGTTACTCTTGACCGTGGTTGAAATTATTTTCTTTCTAAGCTGAGCTACTTCAAAATCATGCTTATCTTGTAGTTGTCGAACCAACTTGGCTCTTTCCTCAGCATCTCTGTCCATTTGCTTCCGAGCCCTGACTAACTCTTTTTCAGCTTTGTCCAAATCGAAGCTATAGTCATTTACTTTGCGCCGGAGAATCTCAATTAACTTTTCATCCCGGGCTGAGCGAACTGGGGTCTCGGATGCAATTTTCATTTGAGCCATTTGAGCCTTCAACATATCATTTTCTTTCTTCAGTTGTTTCTTCTCCACTTCATCGGATGCTGCTTGTAAGCCGCTTTCGAAATGGAGATTTCTCAATTTATCCTCCAACAGACTGATTTTGGCCTTGTATTCCTTTTCCTTGGCCACCCATTTCTGATTCTCCTCGGATTGCTCTATCAGGTCTTGCAAGTGAGGTCTCTTCGAATGACGTTCGTGTTCAACCCCTCGTCGGTACCATGTGGAGTATCCAGGTGATATCTCCCCCTTTGCTCTATTCGGCACACAAGTATCAATCTTCAAATTTTGGCACTCGTTCCAGATTTGCCGGATTTTTGCTTCCGGGAATTGCCCGTCCGGACCAATCTCCACAACTTGCACACTGAGATCCCCATCTCTTGGAATAATTTGACACCGACCCAACTGTCGCAGGGCTCTGTATGGGGCATAAGGTTGTATACTCTTCAAACCCATGATCAAAAATGGCGATCCCTCCGTTGGCATGTATATCACCTCGTCAAGAGGTAACCGGTCATACGTCCAATCGATTTGACCGTCAGTTAGTGATCGAAGATACACAATCCAACCTTGGACTCCCTCTGGCAACTTTACTTCTTTTGTCCTCGTATTGAACTCTTCCAAACATGTCCGTTCGGCTGAACCATAGCTCGAGAATGAAGGATGGTGGCATAGATGTTCAATTAGCCAGATTTGCAAGATCAAGTTACACCCTTCGAAGAAGTTGGCCCCCGCTTTACACGCAGTCAGAGCACGGTAGATGTCCGCCACAATCATTGGGGCCAGAGTACAGTTATCTTGTACTATCAGTGTGGTAGCTACCCCGGCAACTTTTATATTTATATGTCCATCCTTCCTCGGGAATACGACAACTCGAGAAATGCCACCAAAAACCTCCGGTGTTCCTCCCATTTCGCTCGGTTGGACTTGCAGCATAACTTGTTTGTGAGGTCGTTGAAACCCCCAACGTGTCCAAACCTGCTATAGATGAAGCTTAAGGAACAAAACCCGTTCGGCCAGATCTTCATTGTGAACATTCCGGGCAATTTTCAAAGAGTCGAGGAAGCGATGTACTGTTACCGTCCTCGGAGATACCGGGTATTTTCCTTTCAGCGGGACCTCAGTCTTCCCGATGTAGAAGGCAATCTCCTCCAAAGTAGGCGTAAGTTCAAAATCTGGGAAATGAAATACGTTGTGTGTCAGATCCCAAAACGTGACCAACGCTCTAATCACATCACCTCGAGGAACCATGTCTAGTAATCTCGTAAGGCCTTTTAAATACCCTTTGACCCAGTCTTGACCATCGGATCCCATGTCCTGCCACCATAATTTCAGCTCCGAAGGGATTTTATTTAGGGAAAAATGTTCATTCATCATCGTGCTCGTCCTGCACATTTATTAAGGTGACTTTATTTAGAAAAAGGGAAAATCTTTTTCAATGCAAGTTTTCAATTTTTGAAGAGAAGAAAAAAAAAATGACTTTCGAAGTGGCCATTTTTGCCAAAACAGCCTTCCGGCGTCCTTTCGGAACATTCGGCCATTTCCAAAAATAGCGATCACCTCGATTATTTGAAAGGAAAATCTTTTTTGGTCTTTTTCTAAAAGTGTGGTTGGACCCGTTTAAGGGTTGCCTACGTATCCCACCTAATGGCGAGAATCAAACCTGCGTAGTTCGGTCAGATTATTTGACCAATTATTTCAACAAAAATATTTTTCAAATTTTCAAATTTTCCATGTACCTATTTTTACAAATCTTATTTTCCTCTCTCTTCTTTTTTTCTTTTTCAACAATTTTTCTATCCTCGGGATTTCCGCCGGTCCGCATAACGATCAAGGACAATAAAATGCAACACATAGCATGCTCGGTCTTTTCAATACCGGGTCACCTGTCCTAGACGGACCCAACCCCTGTGTTGAGTCCCCTAAGTCAAATATGATGCAAATAATCGTCCTAGACCTATGTTCAAAATCTTACGGTTTCATAGATTGCTAGACCGTGTGCCCGAGCGGACAACTCGAATCGAGGAGGGGGCTACGTACCGGTGACCCGCGGAGTCAATCGGCTTTGTAACTTATCCGGCCTCTGTTTTCTTAATTTAAGGTGACTTTAACGGAAAGGGGAGTCTCAACCAGTAAGCACATCCCCGGGGGAGAAGAGAGAAGGGTTTTCGGCACAGTTTTATATACAGTTCACATAATATCAAAGCGATAAAGCACATAGCATGTTGTTCAAATCATATAATGAAGTCAAACAATAACGCGAACGGCAATTCTAAGGAGCTCGAGTTCTTAAACCCTGAAACCGAAGTTCGGGGTTGGGATCCCCAGCAGAGTCGCCAGAGCTGTCACACCTCCCTTTTTACTACCCCAAATACTTAAAGCGTATAAATACACTTGTAGGGTATACCCCGACGCTCAAATATCCGAAACGGATAAAATAACGTAAGGGAAGGAGTTTTTCCAATTAAAGGACAATCGGTTCGGGATTTTATTAGAGATTAATCAGAGTCGCCACTTGGAAATGATAATGGTGTTCCAAGTCACCGGTTAATCCCGAATCCGAGGAATTTTGACTCTTATAAATGTCTGCGAAGCAGAGATCCGGATAAGGAACTCTTTTAACCCGGGAGAAGGTGTTAGGCACTCCCGAATTCCGTGGTTTCAGCACGGTCGCTCCACTGTCGTTCTTGACTTTTGTTTGACTTAATTATAGGTTTTAACAACATAATGTGCTTTTTACATAAATATTATTTTGAAGAATTTGCGGCATTGCGAAAACACGCCTCGAGTCATACCGCAACCAGTACGCCTATGACTTTTGGTACATTTCGGCTTTGCCGAGATTTGGATTTGAGTCGCACCAAGTGCACACTCGTTCATAGGAAAGTATATTAAAATCGTGCCCTAAAATAACGTATATCGGCTTTTAATCATTTTGGGTAAGACTATGGAATTAACTAATAGTCTTCCCGAGTCTAATTGTATTATATCATTACTAAAGGGGGAACCCGCTTGTTATTCGGGCGAGGCTCGTCCCAATTTAATTTTAAAGTCTCTACCCTAAGAGGTGTATATCATGCTTTTCTATTTGTGTTTTTTCCTTATTCGATTCCTAATACTAAACATTCCTGGCCCTATCGAGTTTCTGTTATTTATTGGGGCCTGAATTTCCAGAATGGGCTTTATTACATTAATAATAGGTCCAGGTTCGTAAAGAACCAAACCTGATTTGGGCATACCATTGCTAGCCCAAGCAGTATAGACATGATCCAGGCCCACACTATTAGGCAAGGCCCGGACTTAATTGATGTAGCAATAACAGAATACAAAACGTACAATAACAATAATACATACTAAGAGTTAAAGAACAAAAACTAAATCAATTTCATTTCTTATTTATCAGAAGGTAAAAATCCTTGTACAATTCATTTCCTGTTGACTTAAAGCTAAAATAACTAGATGCATATGAATGTTGATTACTTCTACATTCCTATTTCTCTAAAGAGCTGATACACTTAAAAATGGAAAGTTTATCTAACTAGCATTTGGCACCAGATGAGTTAATTATATGAAGACATAACTTAAACAAACCGACTACTTATTTCAATGGGATTCGAGTATCCAAATCGAGTGATTCACTAATGTCTATATACACAATTGTTTTACTGGGTTGACCTTAACTTATACTCATTCAACATCCCAGTGTGATTAGCTTACTGATATTGATATGAGTTAAGCCTATTTAATATTCATAAACCAATTATTATTACCACCTTTTACTTGTTTCTATTTTTAACCCTGACTAATCGAGATTATTGATTCGCAGATCCAATTTGCTATGTGAATCGTTCAATATAGCTATTATCAATTCAGTCCATGGTTATTTAGCCTATTTAGTGAGTTTCATCTATTTAGCTAGGTGATCTATTACTTACTGCTATTATTGCGCTACTGCTATCACTAATATACTAACTATTACACTGTTTTTGCTGTGTCTTTCTATACTCATATATATTACACCACATGAAATTCAGATCTAACTATACTAAACTATAAACGAAAAGAACAAGATAAAAGTATAAAAAACAGAAATAATTTGACGCTTGAACTTCATTTTTCATTCAGCAAATCAACCATTACAGCTCCACTCGAATAGAAAAGGTACCTGGATAAACAATGTAAACCAATGAGTTCTAGGGGGCGAAGCAGATAAGTAACAGCGGTAGATCCAAGCAGCAATGCAACAGTGATTGAAGATCCACAAAGCAAAAACCACAGCAAAACAATAGAAAAACCCAGCAACAGCAAACAAGTAGTAGTCCAGGCAAATGACGAACACAAGCCTGACTCTTTATTCCTCGATCTGTGATCGTACCTATGATTGTCCTGCTTTGATCGTGAGTCTCTTCCCGCAGGTCCCATGTGTGAGCACGTGATTTTTACCCTACACATGAGTTATGCCTATAAAATCCAAAATAAATGATTTTCCTCATTGTTATAATTTTGTGTGAATTTTGTGTTAGTTGATTGCATGTTATTTGCGTGTGATAAATGAAAATACAAAAAATTGCATCTTTAGGGAATTAATTCGTTTTTCTAGCAATTTAAAGAAAAATCAAAAAATTAGTTAGTTTTTAAATTGAAAATTGTCAAAGAGAGGTAATTAGTTTAGTTTTTTAATTAGTGCTTAATAATCATCACAAAGTAGAATAAATACAAAATACAAAAAAAATATACAAAAAAGGGGAGGAAAAATACAATACAAGTTATTATAGAGGGGAAAAAAGAAAGGCAAAAGCTTTGGGCCAATCTGCAAAATCCCCAGGCCCATACACCAGCCCCAAACGGTCCCCTACCCAAGCCCAAACTAATTCATTACCCAACCCATGTACCTGACCCGGTCTACCCGAACCGCCCCCCATCTCTTCTAATCTAAACCGTTGGATTCTTGTGATCCAACGGCTGAAATTAATCTATGTATTTTGATATACCAAAAAACCCCCAAAGCCTCATTACCCGGTCATTCCCCAAAAATCCCATCCCAATCGTCTCTAAGAGACGAACCAATCACCCCCAAAACCCTAGCGCCGCCCTCCCTCTCCCCTCGCCTGAAAACCCGGCGGCAACAACGCCGCCGGTCATCGAAGCAACACCCTAAATACATCAAACCACCCTCAATCCAAATACCTCACCCATCTTGTTCGAATCTCAACCAAACCTTTCGAATCTTCAATCGAAAAATGGCCACGAACCCTAGAATTTCAAAATAAGAAAACGGTGATTGATTATAGACGGCTTAGGTCCATTTGGACTTTATTCTTGTGTTTTTATAAAGCAAAACACACGAATAATGTTCGAATGGACCAAAATCGGAGAGGCGTGAAATTCAAGTTTGTTTTTGGTTTGAATTGATTCAGGTACTTCCATCCTCATTTTTCTTTTCTTATTTTTTCTTTTGATTTTGTCTTGTTCTTCTGCTACTTCTTTTCTCTTTTTAGTCGATTCACAGTTCGTCGTTTTAGCCTAAATAGAGTTTGTTCGTATACGGTTATTAATTATGAAATCAATTGTACGTTTGTTAATCCGTTACGAAATGAATGTGAATGCGAAATCACTAATGAAACTTTACTGATTCTTTGAGTGTTAGTTCGCGTGGGAATTCTGATTTGCAATTTTGTTTGAGCATTCATTTTCAATTCATGCAGCTCATTAGCAAGTTTGTTTTTCAATGAATGAATCAACTACACGTTTGGTTCTATATCATTGCTGGATAAGATTAATTCCGATAGTTTTAGGGCTCTGAATTAACAATGCTTTGTCACTAATGGAAATCATGTGCTGTCAGGCACGCTTGAATTTAGTATTCAAGCTGCCCATACCTGTTATTTAATAACACAAGGGCATACATAGTGGCTGGATCAGAGAATAACAGGGGTGAGTGTTAAAACAGGTTAAAGGGGAGAATAGAGTGGGCTGTCAGGGGAATAAGGATGGAGAATATACTTTTCTAATGATCTAAGGGTTAACACATGCTGAAAAAGGGATTAAGGGGGCAGGCTGTTGAGTTTTTTGTCTATAAAACAGGAGATGGAGATAGGGACAGAGGAGACAGACACACATACAAAAAAGATATAGAGAGATACATTTGAGAGTCTTCTAAAAACAGAGATATAGGCATTGATACCTGGAAAAACAGAATATACACAGAGAGAGCTAGGAAGGAGGAGAGAACACTGGAGATAGGATTCACAACCTAGATATCTAGATACACTCATAAAACACATTGGTATTGACTGCTTACTGGTGGCTCTTGCTTTGGCTTCTTGTTCTTCTGTCACTACTGTTATTTGTGAGGCTGTGGTAGTCGTGTTTGGTTGCGATTGTTCTGTTGGTGTTGTTGTTCTTGTGCTGTTTGCTGTTGTTGTTACTGCTGGTCGTGGTTCTTTTACTGGTTGTTACTGGGTGTGACTGTTTGGGGTTCTGCTACAATTGGCCCTGGGTTATCGACTGTTTTGAACTGCATTTGGATTGTGTTGTTGGTGCACGCTTGCATTGCTGTTGCTGTTGTCCATTGTTACTGCTGACTCTGTCTTTGCTTCACTGTTTTCAAATTTTCCAGGTATACTCTACCCCTTGGCAATAGGAAGTGCGACAATTGCACCTATACTGTTTTGCAGAATCGAGTGATGCTAGTTTTACAATATTATGCCTTTGTTTTCATTTGATATCTGTAATGTTGAAGAGATAGACTCATCATAAATGAACTTGCATTTGATATTAGATAAGATAGTTCAAACTCAACGCTTGTTAATACTGGACTATGAATAATACTGTTTCAGGTGTAAATTGTCACGTTGAAAATTGGGTAATGAGTAGTTAATAGTAGAAGATTTATGTTATTGCTTAACCGTACAGTAAATTTAGTTGTTTAATGTTTAGTAGTTATAGTGTTAATTTTAGTTTCTGCCTATGCCATTGAGGTTGATATTAGAGTCACACTTAGGAATGAATTCACAAACTAACAACTCCGTCTCAATCCCTTTTATAAGATAATTAATGGTTGGTTTAAATTAATGTTGATAAGATAAGAAGTAGTTTATGCGATGGAGATTCACGTTAAATAGAAGCGAATGTCATTAATACTTAGGCAGATTTACATTCAGAAAAGGACGAATTAATTACTACTTAGGATCCGTAAGTATCTACCTAATCATGTTATGAAAATTGGAGTTTGAAGAACAACATACGAAAGGCTGGTATACGGATGGGATTTAAGTCAAGTTCGTTCGACCTCTTTTATATTGGGCTCATTTGAAGTCCAAAGCTTGAATCTCATTTAACTACAAACTGAAACCGCATCCCTTCAAAATAAATTAGGACCTTCGTTCATTTGTAGAGACCGCTTAAATAAAAAATCATAGTCATGTTAGGTTCGACCTTAAATAAAAAAAAATGAGACGAGCCTCGCCGCACAAAATATATAATTGCGGGGCCCTCAAATAAGTGTCATGAGAACTTAGACTTGGAAGGACTGTTTAGCGAATTTCATGGTCTTTTCCCAAAGTTAAACAGACGATAGACTCTTTAGGCACGATTTGAAATAAAATTATTTTCCTAAATACGGGTGTGCATTTATGTGACCCAAATCTCACTCTCGGCGAAACTGAAATACATTAAAGTCGCAGGCGTACTGGTTGCGGTGTGGCTCGAAATGTGTTTTCGTGACGTCGCAATTCTTCTAAGAATTAAAACGGAACATAAGAGCACACAAATAAAATATATAAAGAAATCAGATAGAAACAAAAATTGCAGTTGAGCGACCGTGCTAAAACCACGGAATCCGGGAGTGCCTAACACCTTCTCCCGGGTTAACAGAATTCCTTATCCAGGTTTCTAGTTTCGCAGATTGTATTATAGAGTCATAAATTTCCTCGGTTCGGGATTAAACCGGTGACTTGGGACACCATTATTTTCCCAAGTGGCGACTCTGAATTAATTAAATAAATCCCGTTTCGATTGTCCTTTAATTGGAAAAACTCCTTCGTGCCCTCGCGGGTGCGTAAAAAGGAGGTGTGACAACTCTTCAATAAAAGCCAACTTGAGTGTATTTCAGAAATGCTCAGAATTGGAACCCCTTTTCAGCCCTTTTTTAGAGGTATATATAGTTGTGGTAAGGGCTGATGACTTGGGGAGAAAGTTTGGGATTTAATCCCACTTCTCCCCCTCCTAAAATTACTAAACTTACACTTAAGTCCCCAAAATGAGTTATCAAAACCCTTCCAGCATGTGTTGGAAGGTTCTAAAGATTCCCTTTTATGGGTTTTTACCAATGTGTCCCTAAGGGTTTGAGATTTTTACAGATTTCCCTTTTTAGGGAGACCATTATACCCTTCAATCTCTGCAAAATTGCAGAAATCAGGGGTACAAATGACTCCCTTACCCTTTTAAGTTCCAAACTAATTATTGTTTTACCTTTTTAACTCCCAATTGTGCCCCTAAGGGCACTGCTGATTTACTAGCCTACCTAGGTCAGATTTCAGCTTCTTTTGAACTTATTTAACTAATAGCCAGCCCTTGCATTGGTATTTAAGGGCTGGCCAGTTCTATTTTAAGAAACTATTTCAATTTTAGCCACTTTTAATTAGTTCCAGTTAATTAAGACTAAGTTATTTCAATTTTAAGCTAATTGCAGGCATAGCCTGCTTTATTATTAAAAGTAACTCTTTAAAATCTAGCCAGTCTCAAGTTAAGACTTGGCTTTGGGTAATTAAATCCAATTACTGAACACTTGGGCCCAAAACCTTTGCAGGTTTGGCCACTTTTATGTTCAGGGCTCTAAAGAGAGCCTGGGCCAGTCTGCATTTGCAGACATAGCCACTTTGCACAACCAGCCACTTTTAAAGTGAGATGTGTGTTAGGGCCTTATAGAATAGGTCAACCCTTTGCAAGGTTATCCATTCTTAGGCCAATTATTTAACTAACAGCCCATTTTTGTTCATTTTCAGTTTTTTTATATTTAAAAACTAGCCATTTATGAAATCCTAGCACTAACAGCTATACCCAATTCACCTAAAGTATGATAAGCACTTAACAATGTTCACACTAACAATAAACCTAATGCAAACTCAGTCATTTTGACATATAAACTCACACATAGTCATATGAAACCAAGCAATGTTCATCAGTCAATTAAAACTCAAAAGGAAGGTTTGATAATGATGAATCTTAATTAATCAACTCTCATGACTCAATTTCATATATCAAAGTGTTAATTAACATCAAGCAGACCTAATTGCAACCAATTTATGCTAGATGATTCATTGAAAGACCCAAAGCATACTCAAGATTCATGAGCACAAACATATAGACACTAAATTCTCAAGAAGAAATGAAACATGACTTATTTTAAACAGGAGAGCAATGGACCTTGGCAGAACAATATAAGAATGGTATTCAACCAGACCCACTAATCTAAAACTTTTCCAAATACCAACCTAAATCTAATACAAATGCATGACAGATAACATGAAGATGAAGAACAGAAGGATCATGGAGAAACAGTGGAAAAGAAACAGGAAAGATTAATCAGGATACTACAAAAACAACTTAGTGTAAAGATGAAAAGAGAACAAAGTTAAGCTAGTATTAGAACTAAGCATGCATGACAATAAGAGAAGGCTAGATTATAAAAGCTAAACAGATCAAGGACTGTAACATTTACAAGATGAGGAAGGAAAAGGGAATCAAGGTGACTCTTTTGACTCAACAGAAACAGAACATGATTTGAAACAAGCAAAACAAAAGAACTCCATGAAGATAAACGAGATAAAAAGGAAGCCTAGTTCTATCATAGATCATTAAAGTCAAAGCATCAAGAGTGGTCAAAACAGATCCAAACTATATAAAAAATGAAGGAAAGAAAAGGAACCAAAGTAACTCAAACTTATTATCTATGACTTTAAGCATCAAACAGAAGAAATAAAAGACAAAGATCAACGGCCATGCTTTTTGCAATGAATCAAAAACCAACAGTTAAAACGACAAGGAAAAGATGAAACCTCTGAACTTAGAGCAAAGAACCATGGGATTAACATGACAAATAACAGGATCTCATCATTAACAGGCTAAAGAGGAGCAAGCTAAGAAGCCTTATGACTAATTATCAGAGCAACTTGCACAAAGATATGAAATAAACTATAGAATCATGAGAACATAATCAACCAGAGCCAAATCATGGACAAAGCGTTAATCAGAAAAGGAAAAGAAACAGATACAAAAATCCTATAACTAACATATTGAGAAGAACTAGTTAAGATTTAGAAGGAGAACAGATTAACATGTGAGGATATACAAGACAAATTGAAGCGAAAGAAGATAGGCAGAAAGAGAAGAAACATAAGATCAAACCGAACAAACCCTAAACTAACATGCGAAAGCAAAGATCAAAGAAGACAGAACAAAATAAGCAAACACAAACAAATCATAATAAGCAAGAAGGCTCAAAAAGAACAGAGATAAAGGGGGGGGAGACTTAGCTTAGCGGGGCCTGTCCCCCGAGCTTCCTACTCCTCTTTCTTTTCTTTTCTTTATTCTTCTCAAACCTTATTCTCTTCTTCTTGTTTTCTTTTCTTTATTTCTTTTCAGACCCTTTTTTTTTTCAATTTTCCTTCTCTGGTTTTCTTTTAAGGCTTAAAGACGAAGCCTTTTGGGTTTTGGGTTTAAAGGGGGATGTTCTGGGAGAGTAAAGGGTGGATCTTGGGTGGTTTTAAGTTTGGGGGTCGCCGGAGTTAGGGTTCCGACGACCTTCTTTGGGATATTCGAGGAGTTCCAGGTATATTTGAAGGGAATGAGTGGTAGGGTTGGGTAGATCGGACCAAGGCGGTCCGATTGGCATTGGTTTGATGGGGAGTCTCATTGTTTGGTGGTCACCGGTGGTAGGTTCCGGTGACCGGAGCTCGAGAAGAAAGGTGTGTTTTCTAAGGGTTTCAGGTGTTTGATGGAGTGAAGAAGAAAGAGAAGAAGAAGGGGAGGGTTAAAGGAGCCGGCGACCACCGTGGAGGGTGGTGGCCGCCATGGCTAACTAAGCTTCTTGGTGAGGACGATGAAGAAGATGAGAGGAATGGGGAGGGTTCTAAAGGCGGCTGGTCTCTAGGGTTAACGAAATGGCGACCTTTGTTCAGACAAAAGCTTTTTATAGCCGAGGGGTTTGAGGAGATCCGAGCCGTTGATTTGATGAAGATCGACGGCTCTGGTGTGCGTTACTTAAACGACGTCGTGTCGTTACTAATGGGATCAAAATCAAGACCTTTAGATCAATCTAATCGGACGGCTCGGATTAACCCTCACATCTCAGTTGATTAAATAAATACTCTAATTATTCTAACCGTTGGATCTAGCCTGAATGAACGGTTGAGATTCGATCTCTACACAGACCAGACGGGCCACCTCTTGGGCCAATACATTTGGGCCTCTCAATTCGATTTCAATTGGCCCAGTTTTATTAAAACCTATGTATTTTTGTATTTTCTGGTATTTAACTATTTTTATGTATTTTTTTTTGTACTTTTTTTTCTTTTTCTTTTATGGAATATTATAAAACCTAATTTCCTACTTACTCTAATTATCTAATATTTTTTGGCAATTTTCTACTATTTTTTCCTAATTTCCACTACTTAACACTACTTTTGCTAATTTTCTTAAAATCTAACTAATTAAACTAACAAATTAATTAACTAGCCTATTTCTTTTTTTATTTTCTTCTAATTTCTACTTATTCAAACACAAAAGTATAGCTAATTCCAAACAAAGCAAGTAATTGCACTCAAAAATATATTTATTTTAATTTTGGAATTAATTTCTCAATGTTTGTTTTTTATCCTGCCACTTTTGAGTGAAGAGTGTCAATAATGAATTGAAAACCTTTATGAGTGGGCCTCTTGTAGAAAATTGGGAAGCCTAGGTACTTTTGAAAGGTTGAGGAAGATTTTATGGATAGGGAATTAGAAATGAGTTCCATTTGGTGAGCCTAGCAGTTCTTACTAAAGCAAACCTTGGATTTGTTCAGATTGAATTTTTTCCCTGATGCTAGATTGAAAGAACTGAGAGTATTCATATTGTGTTGTTGTTTGATAGATTAGCTTTGGCAAAGAGGGTTAAGTCATCAGCAAAGAAGAGGTGAGATATTTTTGGTCAATTTTTACTGATGTTGATTGGCTGCTAATCCCCATGTGTGACATTTCTGTCTATGGCTCTTGACAGCCTTTCCATGCACATGATAAAGAGGTATGGAGAGAGAGGGTCCCCTTGCATGATGCCTCTAGTGGGCATAAAAGTAGTTGTTTGCCCCCATTGGCAATCACAGAGATGGTGGAGGTGTTGACCCATGACATGATAAGGTTAATGATGTTGTTTGGGAGCTTGAATCCATGGAGTGTTTCCTTGATGAAAGACCATTCAAGTCTCTCAAAGGCCTTTTCCAGGTCTATTTTTAGCATCATGGTGCTAGCTTTGCCTTTCATTTTCGCAAAGTGGGAGATGTATTCTTGGACTATGATGGCATTATTAGAACCTCTACTGTTTGATAGAAAGCTTGCCTGGATGGGCCCAATGATGCTTGGGAGAAAGGGTTTGATTCTACTGACTATGATTTTTGTTACTGTCTTGTAAACAATGTTGCATAAGCCTATAGGTCTAAAGTTCTTTAATAAAGAGGCTCGAGGGAATTTTAGGATGAGGCAAATAAGAGTTTCATTCATAATTGGGTCCATCGTTGATGTAGATTGCAGTACTGGATGACATCCTTGCCCACTATGTCCCAGTACTTCTGGTAGAAGAAGGGGTGTAGGCCATCTGGCCCAGGTGCTTTGAAAGGCTTTAGGGGAAAGATAGCACTCTTGATTTCATTGTCCCTAAGAGGTATTCCTAGCGTTGTTTGTTGGGCTTGTGATAGAGTTTGCCCTTGGATTTCAATGGAGGGTAGGCCAACTCTAGAGTATTGGTGGGATGATGTATACAGTTCTATGAAAAACTGTGAGATGGCTTGTTTGATTTCCCCTTCCTCAAATATCCATTGACCATTGTCATTTTGGAGGGACAGGATTTTGTTCCTCCTCCTTCTGTTTAGGGTGGATGTGGGGAAGATTTTTTTGTAAGCATCTCCATCAGATAGCCAATGGATTTTGAATTTCTATCTTCCAAAAATTTTCTTCATTTTTTAGAATTGATTTGTTTGAAGGCTTTGGAGGTTGGAGCTTATTTGATGGTGAGGGAATTTCTGAATTTCTGCAATCCTTGCAAGCAGTCTTTTTTTATTATGAAAAATATTGTCGAAGGTGTGCCTGTTCCAATTAAGGACATCTATTTTGAGCAGTGAGGTGGAAGGGATTAAGGAGGAGTTTGGCTTGAAAGAGTCCCTAAACAGATTTTTGGTCTCTCGGTATTAATATTTACTCATATATCTATTTCCTTTTGGCTAGCAAAGTCACATATAAGAATATTTTACTTGTAATGACATAGTAAAATTATGAAGATAAACTACCAAATAATTTTAAAGAATTCTAATTCTGCTAACTGCTTGAAGGTATACTTGAAATTTGTAAAATGCTTGTGGTGGAAAGGATGTTTGCGTAGATTTTATACATGTATTAAAAAAATCTACTAAATATATATAAATATTTAATAATTTGATGTTATGGTAGGAATTCATAAATTTTAAATTTTAAATCCGCCTTGCCAAAAATATACTTACAATAAAAAATAAATCAATTAATAGACATGATACCTCCATCACTAGACGTGATGCAGAATATGCACGTGTAAAAATTTGAGTATCACTAGGGCTTTGCATAATTTGGTAAATACCGAATTATCATATCGACATTTAAAACACCAATTTAGTATGCTATGTTTTCATTTTTTATATTTTAAAATTTTGGTATTTATGGTATTCAATATTTAAGAATAAAATAGCAATATCGTGCTGAAATATCTAATAAGTTACATAATATACATATTATTGATTATAACATAAATACTAGTGTTCTTAATTTTACTTTCCATTATTTATATTATTTTCTTTAACCATTACCACCTTTTTTCCTACTATATACTTGCCTTTCCCCGTTTTCTTTAGTTGTTTACTTACATTTCAACCTTTTTTCCGTCTACGTATAGCATTTTTTATTTTCATCTTACTTTTTACTATTATATAGTAATATTTTTATTCGTATTTGTGAGTTGTAGGCATGAAAAATTTATTAAAATTAAATTCATAAAATAACTAAGATTATATTTTAAAGTTCAAGATATATTGGTCTAAATAAATATATGGGTTAATATAATTAAATTAATTATATAAGTTTAATATATATAGATTAAATAAGTAAGTCTTAATCCATTGGGCCATCCCATTTAATTGGGTTAAAGTAATGAGCCCACTTCATTAAGCCCAATATGTCATCTTCCTAGAGGGTATCACGTGTCAAATGACGTGGCGCGCCAAGTCAAGCAGAAAAGCTAATATGACCATGACACGTGTCAAAATGACAAGGCATGCCCGGTCACACTGAAAGGCCAACGAAATAACGTGTTCAAGTAACATGTTCTCGACAATCAAAAGCGGTCATGTCACCCTTCAATTTTATTGGTCGAAAAGAGTTTGTCCTTAACATGACTCTTCCCTTCCACAACTATGAATAAGAGTCTTCTAACTCAAAAAAAGGGACCAAGAGTGTTATAACAAGAAGCAAGAAAGAGCTCGTGGATTAAACACTGCAAAATCCTCCACAAGTTTCAAGCTTCAAGCAGTCAAGTTCAAGTCCAAGCAATCAAGTTCAAGTTCAAGAACGAAGAACAAATCAAGTATTCAAGATCAAGAACGAAGTCAAATCAAACACAAGACGTTCAAGATGAAGGCTACTTATTTGTGATAAAATTCGTGGCAACAATCAAAGTGTTCGCGACGGATAAATCAAATTCAAGATCAAGCTCAAATGCCCTTGAATTTATACTAGAAAAGAAGAATGAGAAGACTCATAGAGATTGTAACACTAAGTATTCGAAATAAAATACTACGATTATTGCGATATTTTTCGGTCTTAATTTTATTTTTCCGATGAAAATTTATTGTCTAGAGGTATACTATAAAATGATATAATACAACCTCTCATCTCAACTTTTCAATCACCAAAGTCCAAGAACATTGAAATGGCTTCAAATAAAATCAACTCCGGTTCAACTTCCACCAAGGCTGCTAACTCCAGGTTCTATGCTGATGTGGAAAGCATCCTCGATATTACCATCAGAAGCTTCGGACTAGTTAGGAGGAGCAAACCAAGATCTTTAGGACAACAAGCACCCTAAGTGTCGTCCGCGTCAACCCTTATTTTCAGATCTTCATCCTTAAAAGGATCAAAAACTTTAACAAACGCATATGAAGGATGGAGTGATGTTGCTGAAAAGATTAAGAAAACTCTTGCTCTACTTGATCTCTTTGCATCCAAGCACTTTGCTGTGAAGGGAGACAACGATGCTTCAAGTGATGGATCCTCCCCACTCACACCACATAACGTGATCCAATCAAGGATCAACTTGTGTAAAAATCCATGATACTCTCCATCATCCACGACAATCATGCAAGCCATGGTGACAAACACTTTATCTGTAGAGGAGTAGTTGGCAAACTTGACGGAAGCAATCGCTGTCTTGACTAAATGCATGCAAAATCAAGAGGCTAGAATTGACAAGCTAACAGACAGGGTGGGAATCTTGATGGAAGAAGAATCCACCCATGCACCCGGAAAATTCCCAGAAGTCCTAGAGAGTGACTCTCCCCTAAGACAGGTAGCATCCACTAAGGCTATACATGTCTTATCTGAAAGGATGATTCCAATTGATCAATTGAAGGAGTTTATTGAAGGAACCATAAAGAACAAATATGAAGTTGCTTTCAAATCATTAAAGATTCATGGTGGCTATCAACCTCCGAAATTTCAACAGTTTGCAAGCTATCAACCTCCGAAGTTTCAACAGTTTGATGGTAAAGGTAACCCAAAACAACATGTTGCGCACTTCGTGGAGACGTGCAAAAATGTTGGGACTTATGGAGATTACCTCATAAGGCAGTTTGTCCGCTCGCTAAAAGAAAATGCTTTTGACTGGTACACAGACTTGGAGACTAAATCTATCGATAGTTGGGATCAACTAGAGCAAGAGTTCCTCAATCACTTTTATAGTACGAGACATACTGTGAGTATGATAGAACTTACAAATACTCGTCAACGAAAGGGGGAACCTGCTATCGACTTTATCCATTGGTGGATGAATGCAAGACTCAATTTCAAAGACATGCTTCATGAAGCTTCAGGCATAGAGATGTGCATCCAAGGCATGCATTAGGGATTGCGCTACATCTTGCAAGGTATCAAGCCTAGCACATTTGAAGAACTTGCAACTCGTGCCCATGATATGGAATTGAGCATGACCTCCACTAGAAATGAATGGCTGCCCATCTATGAACCTCGTAAAGGGAATGACAAGCAAGAAGTCAGGAAGTAGGGCAAGTTCGTACCCAAGTCTGAAAGAAAAGAAGTTATGAATGTCAACACGTCACCTATGATGTTCATGACGAAGGTGAGCAAGAAGCAGAGTATGAAATCCAATTCTTTTCATGATAAGTCGAGTGGAAAGTTGACTCTATAAGAAATGCAAGAGAAAGAGTACCCATTTCTAGATTCCGATATGCCAACTATTTTTGAAGAACTCCTCGAGTTAAATATCATTGAGCTTCCAGATATTAGGCGACCAAATGAAGCTGAGAAAACAAATGACCCAAATTACTGCAAATACCATCGACTTGTGAGTCACCCTCTGGAGAAGTGCTTTGTCATCAAGGATAAAGTAATGGACTTGGCTCGCGGAAAGGAGATCGTGCTTGAAGATGGCAAAAACAAGCGTGAACCAAGTCTCTATCACCTTCGGCTCATTTACTCCGGATGAATTATGCGGTGTTAAATAAAGTAAAAATGAAGAATTACTGGAGAAAGACAAAGTTGAAGACGATCAACCTGATGATGATGAAGGTTGGACGTTGGTGACTCGTCGTAGGCACCACAAAAGGAGCCCACAAAAAGAATCAGTAGAACAGCCAACAAGGAAGATGATGGTAAAAAGACCAATGAAAAAGAATACAGTTAAGCTTCTGAAGAAAGCAAAAGTGTAGATGCACCACCCTCAAAAGCCACGACATACAGTGACTTTGGAGGACTTTTTGCCATCTTGGTTCTGCATGAAGATTTCCCATTAGGGTATAAATTCCTCTTGTTGCCATGCTGACAAAAGGGGAAGAAAATAGTGATGACCTACCGTTAGAACCATCTCCGGAAAAGCTCATCGAGTCCACTCCTCAAGAAGTTAATGCTTGTGAGGAAAAAGTCACGTTCACAAATGACGATCTTTTGCTAGGTGACACTCTTCATAACCACCCATTGTACCTGGTTCGCTATATGCGTGATAAAAGGGTAAATCGAATTTTGGTTGATGAAGGATCCTCAGTGAACACTTTTCCAATCCAGACTGTGAAAGAACTTGGTATTCCCATGAACAAACCCTCAGAAAGTCCTATGATGATCCAAGGATTCAACCAAATGGGGAAAAGAGCCATAGGCGCAATCAGGCTAGGAATCACTATTGAAGATATGCAATCAAGTGCATGTCTACATGTGACCAATGCAAAGATTTAATACAATATTGCTTGGGAGGCATTGGATACATGAGAATAAAGTAGTTCCATCCACCTACCATCAATGTTTAAAATACTACGAGGGTGAAGTCGAGAAGATGGTAGTTGCTGATGATGACCCATTCACCGAGGCTGAGTCACACTTCGCTGATGCAAAGTTCTACATAAAGAACCACATTGTGAAGGAGCTGAAAGCTGATGATGGTATGAAAAGAAAGAATAAATATCCCTCAATTTAAAGAGAAGAGGTGACTATTGGTAAAGCCAAAGCCGTTACAAAGGAGGTACCTGCCAACGTGAATAAATCTCATAAAGGGGGTATTGTGCCCTATGGAAAGAAAGTAAGTCACGTGCTCCAATATGTCCCTAAAAGGAAGAAAGATAAGGGCGAATCATATAATATCCAAACCAATATGCCAAAAGAGTTAAATCTTCCGATCAAACGAATTGAGACAGTAAAGTCGTCCTCAATGCCGCTTGCAGGGTTTGTAGCCCAAAATCTATTATAGAATGTGGCACTCCTTACAAAGCGAACAGAAGAAGGTTTTGACCCTAACGCTTACAAACTATTTGCAAAAGCTAGATACAATCCCAACGAGTCGTCAAAGTTAGGGAATCTTCTATCAGAAGCTGCAACGAGGCAACCACGTGAAGGTTTGGGATATAAGCAACTGTCACTAGTACGCATCTCAATAAGAAGGGCGAGCATCAACTATATCACTGTAGAAGATGAATTATCCGCTTCTAACAAGCCTTCTGTCTTTGATCAACTTGGAAAATCACCTGCGAGGACCTCCATGTTTGAAAAATTGTGTCCACTAAAGAAGGGGAACAAGTTCTGGAGAAATTTTCAAAGTATAAGAACACCCGCTTCACCCAAAATCTAGAAGATCTCTAAGGATTTCCAAAGTTTGGTTCCTTCTAGAATGAGGCGACAAACAAAACTTATGGTTTCACATAAAGAGGTATTGAAGGTAAAGCCATATACTGTGGTCTATACTAAGGAACGTGATGAAGACGAAGAAAGTGTGGGTTATTCGTATCATGTTCTGTACAAATCGAGAATGGCATTCCATCTTCAATGGAAAATAATGCGGAATTAGAGATCGTGTTATCACATATCCTTCAATGATGGTGACCCTCAAGAAGATGAAGATGCAAAATATGCTCCACCTGAACTTGAAGAAGGAGTAAAGATGACAGTTTATGCCTTAAAATAAGTCAACCTTAGCATCGATGAAGAACCAAGACCTACCTACCTAAGTGCTTTACTTGAAGCTTATGAAGAGAGCACTCATATTCAGTTTCAAAGAGTTCAGGGATGTCCTTGCTTGGAGTTACAAAGAGATGCCTGGCTTGGACCCGAAAGTAGTAGTCCATCACCTTGCGTCAAAAATGGTCCTCGTCCTGTTAAACAAGCCCAAAGGCGTTTTAGGCTGAATTTGGTTCCCTTAATTGAAACAGAAGTTAACAAACTCATCGAAGTTGGATTTATTCGTGAAGTTAAATACCCAACATGGGTTTCAAGTATTGTCCCTGTAAGGAAGAAAAATGGCCAGATTCGAGTGTGCATTGACTTTAGGGATCTTAACAATGCATGTCCGAAAGATGAATTCCCGCTTCCAATTCCAGAACTGATGATTGATGCTACTACTAGGTACGAGGAAATGTCTTTCATGGATGGTTCATCGAGCTATAACCAAATTCGCATGGCACTAAAAGATGAAGAGCTTACTATATTCTGCACCCCCAAGGGTATTTATTGCTACAAGGTAATGCCTTTTGGCTTGAAGAATGATGGTGCTACTTACCAAAGGGTGATGCAGAATATTTTTGACAATCTTCTTCACAAAAATGTTGAATGATATATCAATGACTTGGTGGTGAAATCAAAAGAGAAGGGCGACCACTTTAAGGACTTGAGGATTGTATTTGATTTGCTTCGGAGGTAACAACTTAGGATGAATCTATTGAAATGTGCCTTTGGAGTTATTTCTAGAAAGTTCCTTGGTTTCATTGTCCGACACAGAGGGATCGAAATTGATCAAGCCAAAGTGGATGACATTTTGAAAATGCATGTGCCGTGAGATATCCATGAATTGGAACGTCTACAAGGAAAGCTAGCATACCTTAGAAGATTCTTATCAAACCTGGCTGGGAGGTGCCAACCATTTAGTCACCTCATAAAGAAAGGCGTTCCTTTCAAATGGGACCAAGCTTGTAGCAGTGCCTTCAAAAATATCAAAACCTACTTGATGAAGCATCCAGTTTAGCAGCTCCTATACTTGGAAAGCCATTGATACTATACATTGAAGCGTAGGAAAGGTCTGGGAGCACTGTTAGCCCAAAAAAATAGTGAGGGGAAAGAAAACTCTATTTACTACTTGAGTAGGATGATGACACCTAACGAGTTGAATTATTCGCCAATTAAAAAGTTGTGTTTGGCACTAGTCTTCTCAATTTAAAAGTTGAAGCACTACTTTCAAGCTCATGTTGTTCGTCTTGTTTCTAAAGCAAATCTCATCAAGTTCGTGATGTCAAAACCTGTTCTTAGAAAGTCTGTAAGGAAACCTAGCATACCTTTGAAGATTCGTATCAAACCTGCCTGGGAGGTGCCAACCATTTAGTTGCCTCATGAAGAAAGGCGTCCTTTCAAGTGGGACCAAGCTTGTAGCAATGCCTTCAAAAGTATCAAAACATACTTGATTAAGCCTCCAGTTTTAGCAGCTCCTATACCTGGAAAGCCATTGATACTATATATTGAAGCGTAGGAAAGGTCTGTTGGAGCACTGTTAGCCCAAGAAAATAGTGAGGGGAAAGAAAACTCAATTTACTACTTGAGCAGGATGATGACACCTAACGAGTTGAATTATTTGCCAATTGAAAAGTTGTGTTTGGCCCTAGTCTTCTCAATTTAAAAGTTGAAGCACTACTTTCAAGCTCATGTTGTTCGTCTTGTTTCTAAAGCAAATCCCATCAAGTTCGTGATGTCAAAACCTGTTCTTAGTGATCGACTAGCAAGATGGTACCTCCAATTTCAACAATTCGAGATTTTGTACATCCCTCAAAAGGTTGTAAAAGGACAAGAATTGGCAGACTTCTTGGCAGATTATCTGATACGCAATGACTGGAAGCTAACTGAAACTACCTGATGAATTAATATTTGGCTTGCCTAGCTTCCATTTAGTAGGCGCCATCATGACCCCGATGGTGGGAAATCCGGGTCGTGACGTAGTATTTGTCACTCCCCAAGGTGAAGTCTTGCCCTACTCGTTCACCTTGACGCAACTCTGTTCCAAAAATATTGCTGAGTATCAAGCATTAATACTTGGGCTTGAAATGGCCGTTGATATGAAGCATTGCAATTGCAAGTCTTTGGTGACTCCTAGTTAGTGGTCAATCAACTTTTGGGTAGTTACGAGGTCAACAAGCCTAAACTACACCCATATTATGGTTACACTAAAAAGTTGATGGGGTGGCTCGATGATGTGACTATTCAGCATGTGTCAAGAAAGAAAATAAGAAGTTTGGAAGATTTTGTGCTAGAATATGTGAATTCTATGAAATAAAATTGAAGAAAATTGATATTAATATTGATATAGTTGACTTCGGTCAATATTTTTGTTAAACGGACCTGTACCCGAGATCGGACGGTCCCGGAAGGTCCGTAGGAAAATATGGGACTCGGGCATGTGTCCGGAATCGAATTTTGAGGCCTAGAGTCCAAGGTATAAATTTTTCTGTTAAATTATTTTTGCTGGAATTATTAAATAAAAATGGGTTAAATGACCATGGTATCGGGCTCGTATTTTGGTTCCGATGCCCAGTACAAGTCTTATATATTATTTAAGCACTTCCTACAAAGTTTGACGGAAATTGAACGTCGTTTGACGTGTTTTGAACTATGAGTTCCAAGTTTGAAAGTTTATGAAATTTAAGAGAAGAAATCATGAATTTGAGGCTTGATTCTATGAAAACGATGTTATATTTGCGATTTGATCGCGCGAGCAAGTGGGTGATAACTCACATGATGACGGGCCGGGTTATCACACCCGAGGGCTCGGGTATACATTTGATAGGCCGTGAGAGCAAATTTTGAAAATAACCACACCTAGTATTTTCCTAGCTGATATCTTCGCAAATGCGAAGAATCATTCGCAAAATACGAAGCTGGGTAGCCTAGGCAGGGATCGCAAATGCGATCACAAGGCTCGCAAAAGCGAATAGTCCCAATTTGGCCTGAGTTCCCAATTTAGCCTGAGTTCGCAAATGCGAACAGACCCATAATTGGCCTATGTTCGCAAATGCGAACAAATCATCGCAAATGCGAAAAGCCCAGGCTTTGCTTAAGTTCGCAAATGTGAACAAAGACCTCGCAATTGCGAAGTCTGAGGGCTGGCCTGTCATGTTCGCAATTGCGAACAAATGTTCGCAATTCCCATATCCGCACCTATGCAATTTTATACTTAAACGAATTTAGACCCGCTTTTCACCATTCTTTCAAAACCCAAAACCCCATAGGCGATTTTTCAAGAGCAATATCACTCCAAATCACTTGTAAGTCAATTTTCACTCAACTCTTTCAATTCCTAACATCATTAAACATGTTTTCCATGAGAAATCAAAGGTTTTTATGGTTGAAATTGATGTTTTTGGGTAGAACCTAGGTTTTTCATAAATTGGGGAGTTGGACCTCGATTTGAGGTCCGATTTCAAAACAAATCATATAATTGAACTCGTGAGGGAATGGGTAACCGGATTTTGGCCTGAACCCCGAGTATCAACCACGTAGGCCCGGGGGCATTTTGGGAAATTTTGAGTAAAACTTTGGGAAAGCCATTTTTATGCATTCAAACCAATTCATATAGTGTTTATTAAAGTAATTGCACCAATTGTGATTAGATTCGAGCGAGTTGGAGGTTGAGTTACGAGGTAAAGCGATAGTTGAAGGTTAATTGGACTTCAAGACTTTGAGGTAAGTGTTTGATCTATCCTAGCTTGAGGGAATATGAGAGAGTATAATAATTTGGTAATTGACAAATGATCGAGTGCGGTGTATAGGCTTGGTGACGAGCAACTATACACTGGAGTCTAGCATGACCGTGAGTCGTTTGTTGATACATGTTGTGAGCTATTGCCGGGACTTTACTGTGATGATTATTGTGTCCCTTGCCGGGACGATTTATGTTAATTGTTTCATTCTTTTGCCCTTAACTGTGACTTTTATTTGGGTGAGGAAGAGTGATAATGCACGAAGGGTGATGCCGTGCCTTGTTTATCGATTATGCACGAAGGATGATGTCATGCCATTTTTAATTATGTTCGCACGAAGGATCATTCCGTGACATGTTTTACTATGTATGAACGAAGGATCATTCTGTGCCATGTTTACTATTTATGCACGAATGAACATTCCGTGCCATTGTTACTTAAATCATGCACGAAGGATCATGTCGTGCCATGAATGTGAGAATGAGAGTAAAAGCACGAAGGGTGATGCCACGCACTTTTAATTGATTATTTGGTGAGGATGAGCGTAAAAGCACGAAGGGTGATGCCGTGCAACCATTCAATTTTCTTGTTTTGGGATAACTGTTTTGCTGCACTCTGTTTTTACCTTACTGATTAATTATGTATATTCGATTGTGCTCCCCTAGCATGTTCCCTCCCTTGCTATTTGTGTTGCTCAATATTTCTGTTATTTTGTGGTACATATGTATATAGAACTGCACAGGTTTATGTGAGTGTCTGGTCCTAGGCTTGTCACTACTTGCTGATACTACACTTCTGTGCATTTTTGCACAGGTCCAGGTTTTGAGCTGGAACAGCAGCAGTAGTACACTAACGGGATTATCGTACTTCGGAGACCGAGGTAGCTTGCAGGTGTCTGCAAGCCCGGCGTCTCCTCTATTTAGTTTTATTATTGATGTGGTCTCATTGTTCCGAGATAGACAGTTATTATTTATTTCTTTCAGAACATTATGTGTAGTTATTCCTTAGTAGTTCGTGAGTTTGTGACTCCACATCTTGGGTAGATGATTTATTGTCGAGTATTTCACTCTATTATTTGGTTTTATTTAAAAGACCTCCGCATTTAAAGTTATTGGTATTATTCTTGCTATTAAATATGAGAACAGGATGGTTGTATAAGTATAAAGGTGGTGAGTCTTTGGTGACTCCCAATTAGTGGTCAATCATCTTTTAGGTAGTTACGGGCTAAAGAAGCCTAAATTACACCCATATTATGATTAATGGGGTGGCTCGGTGATGTGACTATTCAGCATGTGCCAGGAAAGAAAATAAGAAAGTTGATGCTTTAGCTACCCTAGTTTCATCGTTCATCCTGTCTCATCAAGCGCAAGTTACTGTCTGCCAAAAATGGGTAGTACCACCGCCAAATGAGGCTGGAGGTGAAGAAAACAAACTCTGGCATCTTGTTGCTATTTCTGAAGTTGAGAAAGAAGAATGGCAAAAACCTATTATCGACTACGTATACTATGGGATACTTCTAAAAACTCTGAGGAGAATGACTGAAATCCATCGTCGTGCACCTCGCTTCCTTTACTACAAGGATACTCTATACAGAAGGTCGTTCGAGGGAGTACTCTTGCGATGCCTAGGAGAAGAAGAAGCTCTCCAAGCTTTGTAAGAGGAACATTCTAGGGTATGTGGGTCACACCAGTCTAGACCAAAGCTCCACTTTCATATAAAAAGGATGGGATATTATTGGCCAACGATGGTAAAAGATTGCTTTGACTACGCTCGAAGATGCAAGGCTTGTTAATTCCATGTGTATTTTATTCATCAACCACCTGAAGTGTTGCACCCACCTGTTGCATCCTAGCCATTTGATGCTTGGGGATTGGATGTTGTTGGACCACCGCCAAAGTCCTTTGGGTGGGCACCTATACATCTTGGCTGCAACCGACTACTTCTCAAAATGGGCTGAAGCTATTTCTCTTAAGGGAGTAAAGATGGAAAATGTTGCAAGTTTCATCTGAGTAAACATTATTTATTGCTTTGGCATTCCTCGTTACATAATCACAGATAATGGAAAGCCATTCGATAATAGGTTGATGAACAAGATTTGTGATCTCTTTGGCTTCAAGCAATGTAACTCTTCGATGTACAATGCTGCCGCCAATGGTCTAGCTGAGTCATTCAACAAGACTCTATGCAACTTGTTAAAGAAAGTCATCTTCAAATCCAAATAAGATTGAAATGTCCGTATGGAAGAATCTCTATGGGTATATAGGATGACTCACCGCACACCAACATAGGTGACTCTTTATTCACTCATTTATAGAGTCGAAGTCGTCTTGCCACTTGAGCATCAAATACCTTCGTTACGACTGGATATTCAAGAAGGGATCACTGATGAAGAAAATGCTCGACTTCGATTAACATAGTTGGAGTCACGATGAAAAGAGATTGGAAGCTCAACAGAGTCTTGAATATTATCAAGCTCAATTATCTTGCGCTTTCAATAAAAGAGTTCGCCGAGATCCTTTCAAGTAGGAGATCAAGTCCTTGTTGTACGAAGACCCATAATTACTTCCCATAAACCTGTAGGGAAATTCACTTCAAAATGGGATGGCCCATATGTCGTACAAGAAGCTTACTCAAGTGGGTTTACAAGCTGGTTGATGTAGATGGTATGAGAATCGGTCCTATCAATGGCAAGTTTTTGAAGAAGTATTATCCTTGACATGACGATCCTTGACGCACGCGCCTAAACTGCATGTTGCTACACTCCTGGCCCGCAAGAGTATAAACTATGTACGGCCCAAACAAATGTCCGCTAGGTTGAAAATCTCAAAAGAGGCAGCCTAGGCAAAAGTTAGGATGTAAACAAAAAGAGTCGGCTTGGTTGAAAATCTCAAAAAAGGCGTGTAGGCAGCTTAGAACTTCATTCTAAGTTCAGCTGCATAAGATCAAAAGATACATATTGCCCCAATTGTTGTTCGAATTAAGTATGAAGGAATGTAAAATCAAGCTGAAATGCCATCCTTCTACTGAACTTTGACCTCATTTGATTTAAAGGGGGCAACCCTCCATGGTAAATTGATATCTTCGATGCGCCGATTTTAGAAGGATGTCAAGTATTTGCATTGAAGTCTAGGTATTCTCTATGCCTTCAGGTTCGCCAAGCCTTCAATTTTGTTGATCTCCAATTCCTCCCTCTGCCTTAAAAGAAAGGGAGAGGAGAAGATAGACATCAAAAGGAAACACAATTATAAGGAAAAGATTGATTGACACAACGTTTCAAAGCCAGTGAGACTTGAACTCAAGATATTTGTGAGAATATGGCTCTTAAATTTCGATTGATGGAAAGTAAAACATCTTCCGATCTCGAGGCTTCCATACCAAGATATGAATTTTTGTGATACAGCACAAACCTGGAATTGATGGGTTGGAGCAATATAAAGTTGATTTCAAAATATTATCTGGGACGATTCTAAAGTTGTTTTATTGAGAATTTTGGATATATTCTATATCTTGAAGTCTAGTTTTCAATAAATCAGACGGTACCTAATTTCTATATTCTTACACCAAGATATGAATTATTTTGGTGAAACTGCACAAATCTGAAATTGATAGCGTGGTGCAATATAAAGTATTTCAAAATATTATCTTGGACGATTCTGGAGTTGTTTGATTGAGATTTTTGGATATGTTCTATATCTTGAAGTCTAGTTTTGTTGAAAACAAACGGTTTGCAATTTCTATATTTCTATATCGAGATATGAATTTTTTGGTGAGACTGCGCAAATCTAAAATATTCAACATGGTGTAATATATAGTTGGTTTCAAAATATTAGCTGGTGCGATTCTGAAGGTTATTTCGATTAAGAGTATTGGATATCTTTTAGATATTGAAGTCATCAAACGGTTCATTATTTGGACTCTCCCACGACAAGATATGAATCATTTGTTACAAGCACGTAAAGCTGAAAATTATGTGACTAATATAAAAGTCAAACAATGTAAAGCAAAAGAGAAGCTGAAATATTTAAGCCATCCTTGTATCATAACACAGATATCTATTTATTGGAATATAGTATAACATGTGATTTCCACCGAACATAAAGGAAAAAACTCTTATGCCTGCAGAAATATGATATATGGATATATCAATTCTAGCAATTTTCAAATAGATCAGGATCGCTGGATGGCTGAAATGTAGTCGGTGAATCTCTATGTATATCGATATGTATAGTGGGATCGTATTAAATAAAGAGTATGTTATTATTTTAGATATCCGCTATTTTAGGAATAGAATAAGCTTTGTGTCCTAACCATGTCGTGGGGCTATAAGGGGTGCTTTATCTAAACTAGGCAGGAGAACTTGGCTAACTTTCCTTCTCTGATAGCATCTCTGAACGGCAGGTACCCACAATCGCCGTAACGAAGGAATGAATCTATTAAGTGGGAAAGAGCCCTCGTAAGGCCTCTCTCATCCCTTGCTTATGCTGAATCGAGATTTTATTGGTCTTCTTTGACCCGCGGGTGCGAATCGGTAGCTGTGAAACTAGCTCTGGCTTGATGACTGCTTTACTTTTAGCTTTTTCCAGGGGCATAGAAGGAGTTGATCCTGGTCGAGGTAAATGCTTTGATCTCATTTGATGTAAAAGGGGAAACCCGCCATGGTAAATTGATATCTTTAAATCTGCCGGTATTCAAGTTGAAGTCCCCAAAGTTGAAATCTTCAACTCGTTGGTCTTCAGGTTGAAGTCTTCAAATTTGCCAATCTTCAAGTTGAAATATTTAGTCCTTCCAAGTCTCAAAGTTGAAGTCTTCATGCCTATCGATCTACAAGTTGAAGTCTTCAAATTCGCCGATCTACAAGTTGAAATATTATACCTGCATCTGCACACGGGGTGTAGGGAGTAAAGTGAGTACTCCAAATCAGTGATTAACAAAGATAAATAATAATTGAGCATTAATAAATCACGCAAAGCAACCAACATGCTGTATAGAAGCAGGGTACAATCCTTTGAGAAAATAGTGAAGCTGTGAAATCTTTGAAAATCTCTTGGCTCAGTTTAAATCTCTTTTTTAAAATGATCTTTCTAAAAGTTACGAAATAATTTCAAAACAGTTAGTGCCGATAAGCACAGAAAATTTGTAGATTGTCACAACCCCAAAATCCGGTCGTGATGGCGCCCAGCATATTGCTAGGCCAGCCTGACCGACCTTTCATAATACAGAGCTACCAGCTCTCACTTTACCTTTTTAGCATTTAACAGTAATAAGAAATGATATAAATCTAGCATAAACTGTAAAAATATCCCAAAACAGTATAACACCTCCCACAGAATCTGGAGTCATAAGTTATGAGCCTCTACCAGAATGCAACTATAATACTGTATACATAATGTATCTGACAAATGCGGAAAATTCTAAAAGACAAAGGATAACTAGGAAAGTCAGGTCCTGCGGACGCTAAGCAGCTACCTCAACAGTCCGGATATGATCTCTAAAGCAGATGGGGAGTCAGCCTTTCTGTGATGTACCTGGATCTGCATTGATGTACCTGGATCTGCACACAAGGTGCAGGGAGTAGAGTGAGTACTTCCAACTCGGTGGTAATAAGCACGGATAAAGACATTGAAGGTAAGAATACCCAATGTGAGCACGTGATTTTTGCCTAACATGAATTACTCCCACAAAATCAAAACAAAAATTGTTAACAGCTAAGACAATACAACATATATGTCTGAATGCAATGCAGATGCATGAACATGACCGCTACGGCGCGTAGCCCGATCCATTTGGGTACCCGCGCTCACTGCGGGGGTTCAGACTCCGGAGGGGCTCCTACAGCCCAAGCGCAATATCAGTGACATAATGCGGCGTGTAGCCCGATCCACTACCAGTCCAGCTACATGCAATGCAAGCCTCACAGGCACAGAAATATTATTTTAAAATATCTTTTTATTAATAACAGTAGAAAATAGTGTTCATAAATACTAGAGTTTGGAAAACCATTTTAGACAGTGTTTAGCTCAGGACGGATATCAATATAACGTGCTAGAATCATAGAGGCAATGATAACAATCCTCAAGGGATCCAAATAACTGGCTCACAACCCAAATATATCCACAACCATCCAAGTAGGAGGTTTATCGGCTCATTTATAGCCAACAAAGCAGTATAATACTATATAGTCGGACTAAGCCATAGTCCCCAATCACAATCGACCCCGCACTCACAGTAGAGTACGTGTATTGCCTCAATAAAGCATCACATAGTGATATAACGGGGTTTTAAATCCTCAAGTCATCATCCATACCCATTACTCACCCCGAACCGGCTCAAACACTAGTCTGAAATGCCCTTGCCACGAGAATCGGCCTCCACGGGTGCATAATCTGATCAAAACCAATAGGAATACATCAAAATAGGCTAAAGGAACATATCCCAATCAAAATAACTCGAATTACACCCAAAAACACGAAGTTGCCAAAACCCGACCCCTAGGCCCGCTTCTCGAAAAATTACAAAAGTCACATTTTCAGAATCCTCGTCTCGCCACGAGTCCATACATATAAAAATTTTCAAAATCGGAGTTCATTTTCCCTTTTACCTTTCAAATCATCGATTTTCTATTTTTCTTAGGCTTCAAGCAAAACCCCAATTTACACCTTAATTCCTCCAATTTTTAGTGATATAGATGAAGATTCTTGGATAAAATCACTTAATTAGATCATAAAACTTACCTCCAATCAAAATCTAGGTGGAAATCTCTTAATCCCTCGTCCCCTAGCTTCAAAACTTGCCCAACAAATGGTGAAATTATGAAACCCTCGCGGATGAAATATTATTTAACTGATCTGTCTGGCTACTTATTAACACTATGCGATCGTAGGCATCACCCTCACTGCGATCGCATAGAACAAACTTTCAGCCTTCAAAAATTACCTTATGCGAATGCACGAATAACCCTACGATCGCATTGCTTTACCAATCAATACTATGCGATCACATTCCTACACCCGCGATCGCATTGAACAAAAATAAGAACCTGGGACCCTTGACTAATACGCTATGCGATCGCAGAGAACAAACCTCCACAACTATGCGATCGCATCACCCATATCGCGATCACATTGAACAAAACTTAGCCTCCTCCCAAACCTTCTATGCGATCGCATCACACCCATTGCGATCGCATAGAGCAATCGTGTGCAACATTCATGACAACAATTTAGCTGTGTTCATCAACTCAAAATGGTCCGTTTGACCCTCGAGGCCCCCGAGACCTCAACCAAAACCACCAACCTACTCCAAATCATAATACGAACTTGTTCCAATCATAAAAACACATCATTAAACACAAAAATCATCATATTAAGGCGGATTCAAGCCTTAGTTTCAACCAAAACTTCCGAAAACTATATTCCATAAAAAACCTGACCAAATAATGTCCGAATGACCTGAAAATTTGCAAACACATCCAAAATCACCTAACAAAGCTACTACAACTGTCGGAATCCATTCCGACTCCCGGATCAAAATCTCACCTATCGACTGGATTTTACCAAAATTCCAACTTAGCCAATTCAAGCCTATTTCTATACTGGACCTCAAAATTCAATTCCGACCACTCCCCTAAGTCACAAATCACCTCCCGAAGCTAAATGAATCATCGAAATCCACTTCTGAGCCCTCTAACCACATAGTCAACTTCAGGTTGACTTTTCAAAAACAAGCTTCATTCTAAAAGGCTATATGCCTTATTTTCAACCAGAATCAATCCAAATTCACCAGATGGACTCTAACCTACATATAGAAACATGAAACAACATAATGAGGGGATAACGGGGCAGTAACTCTCGTGACAACGGGCCGGGTCGTCACAACAGTATAACAATTAGAAAGGCAACAAAATATGCAAGATGTGCGCATAAAAGTTTTCCCCTCGCGCAATATCTCAAAACAATACCAGCCCCTCGGGCTCTCTCTCAGAAATACTCTCTGAACAATCTCAACCCCTCGGTCTCTCTCTCTCAGATAACTCTTAGAATAATATCATATTGTAATCGATACGGCATGCAGCCTGATCCACATCTCGATGCAGCGTGCAGCCCGATCCGTATATCATTTACGGCGCTCACTGGAGGTGTGCATGCTCTGGAAGGGACCCCTTACGACCCAAGCGCAATATCAAGCCACCTCGTGGCATATAAAATAAGGCCTGAAAGCCTTCTCACATCACACACGAGGCTTGAAAGCCTTCTCATATCATACATGAGGCCTGAAAGCCTCATCACATCAGTCATAAGGCCTGAATCCCTCCTCATATAACTCATAAGGCCTGAAAGCCTCCTCACATCACTCACAAGGCCTGAAAGCCTCCTCGCATCACTCATAAGGCCTGAAAGTATCCTCATATCACTCACAAGGCCTGAAAGCCTCCTCACGTCACTCAAGCCACCTCATGGCACATAAAGTATCTTAGGCCCTCTACCTTATATCGATCAGCATACCCTCACATATGGCCCCCGGCCTTACTCAGTCCGAAAGTCATCACAAGCCTCTCAGGCATTTGTAAAATAGTAGTTCTCAACCCAAAATATCATTTAGAAATATCATTTAAGTTTCAAATCTGAGTAGAATTGGCTGAGTTTGTAAAACTATCAATATCAACAGGACTGAGTTAAAATAAAAACAATGAGGAAACAGTGGTAAAATCCTTGAAGGGTTCAAATAATTGGCACGGAGCCCAAATATGGAAGTCAACCCAAATCATGATAATAACAAATAAGTTTCAGTCAAATACGCGGTAAAATCATCAATCGGGACGGACCAACTCATAATCCCCAATGGTGCTCTACCCCACGCCCACTATCCAACATGCAAGTCACCTCAATATAGCACTACGATGTGCAATCTGGGGTTTTAAACCCTCAGGATATCCTTTACAATCATTACTCACCTCGAACCGGCGAATTCTCTAGCTCGCAATGCCTCTGCTTCTCAAACCGGCCTCCACGTGTGTCAAATTTGATCAAAACCACAACGAATACGTTACAATAAGCTAAAGGAACATAACCCAATCGAAAACACTCGAAAAATATCAAAATTCACGAAATTTGCAAAATTCGAACCTCGGGACCACTTATCGAAAATAAGAAAATTTAACATCATCAGATTCCTTATCTCGCCACGAATCTATACATACCAAAAACTCCAAAATACGAGCCCAAATGGCCCATCAAAGTCCACTTTGAAATATCAAATTCCAAGCCCTAGCTTTTCCCCCTTTTTGATGAATTTCCATAAATTTCTATGTTCATTCTACAATTAAATCATGTATTTAGGTCATATAAATCACCTCCCATCACATTTAGTAGAAATCACCTTCAATTCCCGTCCAAAAGCTCTTAAGTTTGCTAAAAAATGGTGGAAAAATGTCTTACTGAACCTTTAAAACCCTTTCTGTCTAGCCCTTTTCGCATCTGCGATTACTGTACTGCATATGCGGTTACCGCTTCTGCAGAAGTATACTATTGTGCTCAAGATCTCTTTTGCGGTCTAAATCCGCTTCTGCGGACACCTACCCGCTTCTGCGTAACACCCAATGGCCCTTATCCGCTTCTGCTGTCCACACGCCGCATCTGCGGTATCACAGATGCGGTGCCAAGCTCGCATCTGTGGAAAGGCAACTCCTTAAGAAAACTCGCACCTGCGACCCCATCACCGCATCTGCAGTCCCTTTTCTGCAGATGCAGAAATACCAAATACCAGCAACTTCTGAAATGCCACAAGTCCAAAATTCACCCTAATGGCCATCCGAAATCACCCCGATGCCCCCTGGACCTCAACCAAAAGTGCCAACCCATCCTAAAACATCATTCAAACTTTCTCCAATCATCAAAACACCACAAACAACACCAAAACCATCAAATTATATCGGATTCAAGCCTAAGTTCTTCTAAAACTTCCGAAATACGCATTTGATCAAAAACCCGACCAAAACACTTCCGAATGACCTAAAATTTTGCACACACATCCCAAATAACCTAATGAAGCTACAACAACTCTCGGAATTACATTCCAACCCACGTATGAAAATCTCATCTATCAATCGGAATTCGCCAAAATAGTAACTTCGCCAATTCAAGCCTAATTCTACATCGGATCTCCAAAATCACTTCCGATTACATTCCTAAGTCAAAAATCATCTAACGAAGCTAACCAAATTTTAAAAACTCCGATCCGAGCTCATATACAGATAAATCAACTCTCGGTCAAACCTTTCAATTCAAATCTTTCAACTGAAACTGTTATTTCAAATTCATTCCAATTATTCTTGAATACCAAAACCAACGATCTACATTAGTCATAATACCTAACACGGGGCAACTCATGCCTGGGAATTGGCGATCAAAGTGCAAAAGTTTAAAATGACCAGTCGGGTCGTCACAGGTAAATTCCTTTTAGGGAAAACTGGGGTGGGATAAATCTTATAACAATAACAATAAACATTGGCTCCTTCAAGTAAAAAGCTTAGATTTCCCCCTTGCAAATAACCTTCTGAACTGGTGTAATTTCTTCCCTTTTGCTACTTGACATATTTGTCTCAATGAAAATAATAACAATCAAAACAACATGGACTATCTTATTAATATCAACCATATCATACAAAAATCCCTAACACACATACCAAAATCCCCATACAGATTAAATAAAATAAGCCACCTAGAGGGTGGTTCAAACTAAATATCGACGCTAGTTTTAAAAATCATACCGAAAAAACTAGCCTTGGAGGAATAATCAGAGATACCTATGCGAATTAGATAGTTGGATTTACTAAATCTACCCAGGCTAATGGCTCAGAGCAAGGAGAAATGAAGGCACTCATTGAGGGGCTCAAAATAGCACAAGAATGGAGAATGTCCCCGCTTGAAATAGAGACGGACTCCACAGAGGTGATTCATTCAATACAACAATAGAAAAAATTGTATAACACATTGTTGATGAATGCAGGTTGTTCATACACCAGCAGAAGGTTATCCTCTAATACACCTTCAATCAAGGGAATAGGATTGCACATCACTTGGCAAAGAAGGCAAGGCAGAAAGGGAAAAGGTTTTTTGTATTACCACCATGCTATGTAAACTCTCTAGTAGAAAGTGACCAAAAGGAACTCTATGCTTGTATTAAGATTTTATCTTATGATGCTTGTAATATCCTAACAAGCTTAGGAAATCAAAGTGTCCTTAGTGACACAAACTATGAAGGCTATGTACGCAACAAGTAGTTATTCATATATAATATTCATGTTCGCTAAAAAAAACCTAAATTAATTTTTACCTTGACACATTGGAATATGTAAATAAGGGAAAATTTTGGAAAAATAATTTCTTCTTGATTATAAAAGTGGACACTTATTTTGAACCAAAATAAAAAGTATAATGGTCATTTATTATGGACCCGAATGAGTACTATTTAGTATTTCACCAAAGATAAGTATTGCATGCCATTTTATTTATGGTTCTTATGTTTAGAGAATTATTTATGCGATTGCCGCTGGAGTTACTAATGCTCTTTTATTCTTCAAATGGACATGAGCATAAGGGCATTGATAAAAATGACTAATTGAAGTTAGGGTGTCGCTAGTTTGGTTTAGCTTGTTATTTTACAAAATTTGTACCATATTAATTTTTGGTTATTTTATTATATAACCAAAATTAGACTTTTTGAAACTGTCATGTCGATTTTACTTAAGTATCAATATGGTTCGGTTAATTTTCGGTATTTTTTTAAATGTCACTTAAAAGTTACTAGTAGAAGCAGAATGCAATAACATACGTACTTTTATGGGATTTACCAAAACTCTATAGACATTTATACTATTAAAAGGGTGATTAATTAAGACAATATAAAAGAGGGTCAAAGTATAGATCCATCAAGATAAAAAAAAAACTAAGCAAACACAAAAAAATATATATATATAAATCACACGAGTGAAAAACAAAGTTCGGACTCAATAATAAAGTGTATAGAAGATTAAATATTTAAAAATATAAATTTAAATCATGCAAAAACAAAATATATTCAATATATTATAGTTTGCTACTTATAATTGCTAGAATACTTTGTGTCTTGTGAGTGAATGTGCTGGAAATAGCTTTGTTTCAATATGAGTAGTATAAAAAGTTTGGAAATTAGGATTTTGAGTTTAATTAATTATTGCCTTATAATCATTTCCATAATTTGAAGGCCCAAGGAAAGAATTAATGCTTTGTTATTTTCAAACTTAATATATAATATATAATAATTCGGTAGGTCATTTTGAGTATTGTAGCCATGTTCTTCCATTTAATGCTTATTCTATGCTCAATTGTATTATGTGACTTGTCGAGGTAGTTGATTTGGGTCCAGTGATATTTCGGAATGAATTGAGATATTTAGTCTCAAGGTTGGAAGCTTAAGGTGAAAAGGTTGACCAGATGTTAATTTGTGTGTAGATGGATCCAGAATGGAATTTTGATGGTTTCGTTAGTTTTGTTGGGTGACTTGGAATTAAGAGTATGTCCGGATAGTGATTTGGAGAGCCGTAGTTCAATTAGGCTTGAAATAGCAAAATTTAAAAATTTAAAGTTTAACGGGGAGTTGACTTTGTGGCTATCGAGTTCGGATTGGGGTTCCGGGAGTTGGAGTAAGTTTGTTGTGGCATTTGTGACTAGTGTGAAAAATTTAAGGTCAATCGGACGTGATTTAATAGGTTTCAGCATCAGATGTAGAAGGTAGAAGTTCAAAAGTTCATTAGGCTTGAATCGATGCGCGATTCGTGGTTTTAGAGTTGTTTGATATGATTTCAAGGCTAGACTAAGTTCGTATCATATTTTAGAACTTGTTGGTGGTTGGGGTCCCGGGGTCCTCGGGTGGATTTCAGATGGTTAATTCACAGAGTGAAATAGGACTTGGAATGACTACTGAAGCCTGCTGGTGTGAGTGTTCTGGTTTCCTTCTATGCAATCCCGTGGATAGGTCCATGATCGCGAAGGGTTGTTGGTCAGTGACAGGAATTTTGTCTACACGATCGCAAGGTGAGGTTTGCGATTGCGTGGCTAAAACAACTAATGCATCGCGAACGCGTGGCTGAGGTCGCGTTCGCATAGAGGAAAGGCATGGCTGAGGGTTCATGCGCATGTTGTTCATCGCAAATGCGTGATGTAATTCACGATCGCGTAGGTTAGAAGGTTAGTGCATCGCATTTGCATGATGTTTTCCTCGTTTGCGTAGGGTTAACTTGTGGGTAGTATAATTTGTGCTTCACGATCGCGAAGCATTTTTCGCGATCAGGATTAAGGACTTTAGGTTAGAAAATTTAATCTAAAATATGAGGGTTTATGTTTATTTCACAATTTGATTTGGGGGGCTCGGTGGGAGACGATTCTTGGAGAGATATTTAAGGGAGTGATTGGGGTATGTGATTCTTATTTTGTTTTGGTTAAATTATATGATTATATCTTCGATTTCACCATTTAATAAGTGACTGGGTTGAAAAATTAGGGGAAAATGGAGGAAACTCGTTAGGCTGAATTTGGGGATTTGATAGAGATTTTAGTATCGGATTTGAGCAATTTTGGAATGGGTGAACTCGTGGTTGGATGGGTGTTCGGATTTTGTGAATTTTATCATATTCGGATACGTGGGACTGAGGGTTGACTTTTGAGTTGACTTTTCGAGCGGAGTTGGGAATTGTTATAAATTAATTAATTATGAGTGTTGGAGTTTATTTATTTTTGGTAATTGTTTGTGGCTAGATTCGAGACATTCAGAGGCCGTTTCGCGACGCACGGGCTTGTTGGAGTTGAAATTTGCATAGTTTGAGGTAAGTGACACTTCTAAACTTGGTTCTGTGGGTATGATACCCCAAATTACATGCTATGTGATTGATATTGAGGTGACGCGCATGCTAGGTGACGGACGTGTGGGCGTGCAACGTAGTAATTGTAATTTAGTCGATTCCATGGAACTGTGTAGCCATCTTATTTGAGCATTTTTACTGTACTCTATGTGTTAGAGCACTTGAGCTATGGTTCATGCAAGAAATCATGTTTAGGCTATATGCTGATACTTATTGAGTTGGTTGTGCTCACGCTATACCCTGCACTTCATGTGCAGATCCAACTATTTCCGATCACGACGATTACAGATTCTCAGAGTTTAGTCATTCGGAGATCATCGAGGTAGCTGCCCTGGTGTTCGCAGGCATTGACTCTCCTCCCCTATTCCTCATTTTTACTTGTTCAGTTTCAGTTTCTTAGACAATGCTTCAGATTTTGTATTTGTATAGATGCTCATGTACTTAGTGACACCCTGGTTTTGGAAAAACTTCGGTATTGAGTTATGGCATTTTATCCAGTTTTATGAGAATTTTACTTAATAAAACCTATTTTGGTATATTTAAAATTTTAAAAGTGTTGGTAGTGTCTGAGATGTCGGCTTGCCTAGTACCATGTTAGGCGCCATCACAACAGATTGAATTTTGGGTCGTGACAATACGGTTCGGTATTTTATCGTTTTTTTTTTCATAAAACAAAAACCTACTCTAGTATCGTTATGGTAATAATCTTATATAAAAACTTACGGTTTTATTAATAGAAACCTAAAAATCAATTTGGTGCAATACGATTTGGTTGGTTTTAGTCGATTTTTAAATATCTATTGACACCTATAGCGAGACCAATTAAAATGTAAACTAAGCTTATTCATTATATCATGAGCATAAAAAAATAAAAATATATTTCAGAGCACTCCTTATAGGCCCCAACTGCTCCTACACTGTTTGTCTTAGTCTTATCTCTGATAGAATCAGTAAACGAAAAGTAAGGAACCAAATTCGAATCACAGAGAGTTAGATGCATGTGTAGGCAACCAAAAGCACTAAAACAAAATAAAGCATATAATGGTACAGGCCCTTTGATAGCAAATATTACCTGTTTCTTGTCACCCACAACCCCCCAAAGAAAAAGAAGAAAAAAAAGCATGTGGCATGGAATGAATTATGTTCCATACTTTTGGCCCCAGTACTTATCCTTTCTTTCCACACTTTTTTCTTCTCAATCATGTTAAATCTAATGAGAAAAAGTAACAAAAACAAACTTGATCAAACCTTTCTTATTTTGGAAACTAATAAAGCAATCATGTCCATTAATTAATCACTTCTTCTTGTTCTTTTCCTTTCCACTTGAAAAGAATGAACTTAAACCAAACAAACTTGCTGAAGGGACATTTAGTACTGGACTGAATTTAACTCCATTATTGTTGTATGAAACTTTCTTCAATGGAGGCTTTTGACAATTATGACCATTATTAGATGACACTGATTTAGGAAAGTGTCTCTGAGAATGCTGCTTGTGACTTAAATTATCCTTTGATGATGACGAATTACGCTTCACACTTGGAGTTGAACCAGTTGAATTGCTTCTTGATAAAAGTGGCAATGGACATAAAGTTCTTGCATAACCATTCCCACAATTTAAGCTACTACTTCTCTTGAATCTCCAAAATGATTTTGAACTCTGCTTTTCATCTATTGATTCAAGAAACCTTGCTTTATCTTCATTCTTCGAATTCGAGCTGATTTTGCCATTATCAAGAATATTGCTAGTGTTAGGGTTACTATTATTCTTGCATGGAGACAGAGGAGGGGGTGGTGGCATTGGACGTTGCTCTATTTTCTTGAATGGGGAAGAGGAAATTCTTCTCTTGATTTCAATGGGTAAAATCTTTCCATCAAAGAAAAGCTCATCAGCTGACGAAGATTCAAGATCAAAGCTTTCGCGAAAAACACAAAAATCAAAATCAATACTAGAGGAAGATGAAGTTGATCGAATATGTTGCTCAACAGGAACATAATCTGTCTGTGAAATATCGAAGGAGATCCGAGCTGGACTCATTATAGATGATTCATCAGATGAACACAGCTCAATTGCCATTGTAATTGAATGTAATTAAGTTAACAAAATGAATGGAACAGGACACTAGGTCATAAAGACTGCAGTGACAATTTTTTTATAAATATTCCAAACCTAACAAATAAAGACCAGAATAAAAACCCCAACTGACAATAGTACTAAAACTTCAAGACAAAATGGTTGGAAGATAAAATATTAAGAGGAGTACGTTAAATAGTAGGAGAGGAGTAGTATTCAAGCAAAAAGATTGAAGGAAAAACGGAGAGAAAGGGAAGAGATGAATAATGAGAGAAATCGTGGGGAGGAGGCTAATTAATGGAGGCTTGGAGATGAAGATAATAGAACATATAACAGGCTTTTAAGTGATAACTACTTGTGAAGCAAAGATAAAAGAAAAAGGAAAAGGAAAAAAGTGATACTTCCTCTTTATTCCAATTTACGTGAACTTATTTAAGAAAAAATGAAGATTTTTGGAATGTATGATGAAAAATAAATGAAAATGGGACCCAATGTATTTGTGTGGTTATAAAAGCTTCTCATTAATGGTAGAAATTGTAAGTTTAAACTAAATTATTACCAAATTTAGAAAGCATTCTTTTATTTTTAGAACGGACCAAAAAAGAAATAGGTTAAAAGAAAACGCAGGAGGAAGTAACTACTTTGGAATTGGTCGGGGAAGTTTTTGAAGCGACGTCGGTGGGGGTGGATTTGTGGAACAGGAGAACTTTTGGGAGAAGTAAGTGTGCATTCGATTTATCGATTCGATTTTGACTCTTATAGATAATTACTTATTGATTATCAATTTGTACATATGCTTATCGTTATCATTTCATTAAGGTTTCGATTTTTTTCGATTTCGATTTATTAAATTTGTGGGGCTTATCGATTCGGTTATCGATTACACCAATAAGAAAATTTGTGGGATTCCACGGAAAGTATATCGCTATACACACGACTAATAATATGGACAAAAAGAAGCTAAAATATGACGAACATTATTTATAACATAAAAATTGTGTCAACAGACACATGCAACAAAACTAAAGCAAGGGATCAAATATATGCCACCAACACTCCTACGGTATTAAAAAAATAAAAATACACCATCACTGCTAATTCTATTTTTTATTAATTTGAACTTCATTCCCTTGAGCTTTAAATATGATCATTCCTTAAATGTGGTAAATGAAATAATTAGGGGTGTGCATTCGATTTATTGATTCGATTTTGACCCTTATCGATAATTACTTATCGATTACGGATTTGTACATATGCTTATCGTTATTGTTTCAATAAGGTTTCTATTTTTTCGATTTTGTTTATCAATGAACCGATAACAAATAATCGATTCGATTTATCGATAAACCGATTCAAATGCACACTCCTACGCGCACACACGATATTTACATCAACTATAATAATTTATCATAGTTGAACAACAACTATGTCAAATATGTACTAATTAGATGTGATTTAGTGTAAGAATATGATATGTGTCATATACTGTCCGACCATAGGTTAAGGCAAATAAAGCCATGCCTTTAGGTCCCGTATTTCTAGAGACACCAAAATTTACCAAGTATTGTTATATAAGTTATATTCAATAATTAGTGCATTTGTTGTCTTTTTGGTTTTATTTTTCCTCTTCCACGTACATCTACTCATTTTTCCTTCTTATAGTGAGTTCACTTTTCAATTTCAACTCAATGTTTCTGATTCAATTAGTTTTCATTATCGAACTTGATTTATTATCGGGGGCGGAGCTAGATAACGAGTTATAGGTTAAGGCCCATAATTAATATTTAATTAATGAATGAATCTCATCCGTCCGATTGGTTACTTGATGGACGTACCAGATTTATCGAGAACATCTATAAATTGGTCCTCTCCCCGCCCATTAGGGTTTCTGCTTTTCCTCTCTTCCATTCCTAAAGTCGACGGTAACGAAAGTTAGGGCAAGGGGCGAGAAACTGATTTATCAATTAACGCTTCCGCTTCAAGATAATGGATCTCGCTTCAGGTATGTTTTTCTATTACGATTATATGTAAGATTATCATGTTCAAGATCCTGGTATGAATTATGTTTATTCTTATATGTGGTATCATGAGCCTGGATTTTTGAATTGATAATCTTCACAAACAAACTTTTACATATTCGCGAACTGCTTCAATTGAACAAATTGAGGTTTGAACACTAAATGTTTATAGTTCTGTGTCTTCCGTATATCAATGAATTTGGACTAAAGCTTGATTACATCCTTCTTTTATAAATAAAGTATCGTGATATTGAAGTAATATCAACGACGCCCTGATATCCTTATTCGGTTCAAGCTCACTGTATTTTATTTATTTATTTGACCTTGTTCTCAATATAAGCTTGAAGCCGATTATTAATCATGAAGTGCTACGCTTCAGATCTGCCAGTACAACATAATAATTTTTCTTGGACAATAAAGTAATTTGTATTGGGCTATTTGTTGATAAAGTTTTATCTTAATAATTTATTTTGGACTAATAGTTGTAAAGCCATTTATTATTTAGTTTTATGTATGTGATTAATGTGTATATAGTATGTTAGTCACCAAAGTGACCAAACTAGATTGTTTAAAGTATTCACGTACATAAAATTTTATGATCTCTATTTTGTGTGTGCACTTATGTTATATAGTTTGTTAGTCACCAAAGTGGCCAAACTATTTTGTTTATGAAAATATGCATACATAAAATTATAGTTTATCCATGAAATTAATGAAATGCCTATATTTAAAAATTAGTGGATAAATTAATTTTTACTATTGCTAGAACTTAAGGATTTACCCAAAGGTGAATCAATTATTCTATGAATAGTGAATATGATGAGGTAAAATTAATATTCTTAGTCAAATATATATTGTTTGTCCAAAGATGACATATATATTTGGTTAAAAATATTTAATTACCTATTAAAGACTAAATGACATTTAAATTATGATAGTGTATCGTAGTATTTACCCAAAGGTGAACTGTGATATGCTTTAATTGTTTTGTTGAATCTATATTAATTTGTGAGCATGTATTATCTATTTTGCAGCTATTCCTTTTCATTCGCTTGCTTCGTCTGTTACTATGTTCAATGGATTGAACTTCTCTGAATGGCGTGAGCAAGTCCAGTTCCACTTAGGTGTGATGGATCTTGACTTGGCTCTGCTGAATGATAAGCCCGCTGCCATTACTAATTCGAGCAGTGCGGATGAGAAGTCATTCCATAAAGCATGGGAACGCTCTAATAGGCTAAGCCTTATGTTTATGCGAATGAATATTGCCAACAACATTAAGAGTACTATTCCACAAACAGAAAGTGCCAGGGAATACCTGACGTTTGTGGAAGAACGTTTTCGTTCTGCAGATAAGTCTCTCACTGGTACACTAATGGCCGAACTCACGACCATGAAGTTTGATGGGTCGCGTAGTATGCAAAATCATATCATCGAGATGACTAACATTGCAGCAAGACTTCAGACCTTGGGGATGAAAGTGGATGACTCCTTCTTGGTTCAGTTTATTCTGAACTCGTTACCTCCTGAATATGGACCTTTTCAAATTAACTATAACACTATTAAGGATAAGTGGAATGTTAGTGAATTGTCCAGTATGCTTACTCGGGAGGAGTCACGACTTAAGAAACAAGGGAGTCATTCAATTAACCTCATGGGTCAAGGAGCTTGGTAAAGGACTTAAAGCAAAGGCCAACAAGTTCAAGAAGAAGAAAGCACCTGCTAAAGCTCAACATGATGCTAACAAGGAACGTAAGGCAGATACGTGTCGTTTCTGTCACAAGGAAGGACACTATCAGAAAGATTGCCTGAAACGTAAAGCTTGGTTCGAAAAGAAAGGTACAATTAGTGCTTTTGTATGTTTCGAATCAAATTTAGTAGAAGTTCCTAATAATACTTGGTGGCTTGATTCTGGTGCAACTGCTCATGTATCTACTACGTTGCAGGGATTCCTTACGATCCAAACCACAAATCCAAATAAGGATTTCTTGTTCATGGGAAATCGTATGAAGGCTCCAATTGAAGGCATATGGACTTATCGTTTGATCATGGAGACTGGACGTCACCTTGATCTATTACAGACTCTTTATGTACCTTCAGTTTCTAGAAATTTGATTTCTCTTTCAAGACTTGATGTTTCTGGATTTGATTTTAAGTTTGGAAATGGATGTTTCAATTTATATAAAAATGCTATTTTTTATGGTTCTGGTTTTCTCAGTGATGGTTTATATAAATTGAAACTCGATATTGGTTTTTCTGAATCCCTTCTTAATGTTCAACATAATGTTGGAATTAAGCGTAGTTCACTAGATGAAAGTTCTGCTTACTTGTGGCACAGACGTTTGGGTCATATATCCAAAGAAAGGTTAGAGAGATTAGTAAAGAATGAGATTCTTCCGAATCTAAATTTTACTGATCTTACTATATGTTTGGATTGCATTAAGGGAAAGCAAACCAAGCATAGTAAGAAAGGTGCTACAAGAAGCACCCAGCTTCTTGAAATTATACACACCGATATTTGTGGACCCTTTGATGTTCCATCTTTTGGTGGAGAAAAATATTTTATCACCTTTATCGATGATTTTTCACGTTATGGATACATCTATTTGCTGAAAGAAAAATCTCAAGCAGCAGATGCTCTCAAGGTGTTTGTTAATGAGGTTGAAAGGCAATTAGATAAAAAGGTGAAAATTATTAGGTCGGATAGAGGTGGTGAATATTATGGAAAATATAATGAGTCGGGACAATGTCCAGGTCCATTTGCAAAGTTCCTCGAGGAACGTGGCATATGTGCACAATATACTATGCCAGGAACACCTCAACAAAATGGTGTTGCAGAAAGGCGTAATCGAACACTTATGGACATGGTTAGGAGCATGATAAGTAATTCCTCATTACCCAAATCATTGTGGATGTATGCTCTTAAAACCGCTGTATATTTATTAAACAGGGTTCCTAGTAAGGCAGTTCCAAAGACCCCTTTTGAACTGTGGACAGGAAGGAAACCTAGTTTAAGGCACCTGCATGTTTGGGGTTGCCCAGCGGAAGCTAGAGTTTATAATCCACAAGAAAAGAAATTAGATTCTCGAACAGTAAGTGGTTACTTTATTGGTTACCCAGAGAAATCTAAAGGGTATGTGTTTTACTGTCCAAACCATAGTTCAAGAATTGTTGAAACCGGTAATGCAAGATTCATTGAGAATGGTGAAGTTAGTGGGAGTGTTGAAAAGCAAAGTGTGGAAATTAAAGAGGTAAGGGTCAATATTCTATTACCCAGGAATATGCCTACTTCCACACAACTGCCAAATATTGTTCCAGATGTTGAAGAACACTTTGACAACGCCGAACAACATTTGGATGAAACACTTCATGAAGAAACTAACTCACAAATATCTGACACAAATGAACCACAAGAAATGCCATTAAGAAAATCTCAAAGAGTTAGAAAATCGGCTATTTCGGATGATTACGTGGTTTATTTGCAAGAGTCGGATTTTGATATTGGTCTTAATAAGGATCCGGTTTCATTTTCACAAGCCATAGAAAGTAATGAGTCTGACAAATGGATTGATGCCATGAAGGAAGAGTTAAAATCCATGGAATACAATAAAGTCTGGGATCTCGTTGAATTGCCTGAAAGTTCTAAAAGAATCGGGTGTAGATGGGTCTTTAAGACCAAACGCGATTCAAATGGCAATATTGAGAGATACAAAGCCAGACTTGTTGCCAAGGGTTATACTCAGAAAGGAGGCATTGATTATAAAGAGACCTTTTCACCGGTCTCAAAGAAAGACTCACTAAGAATTATTATGGCTTTGGTGGCTCATTATGATTTAGAGTTACACCAAATGGATGTGAAAACTGCCTTTCTTAATGGAGATCTCGAGGAGGAAGTGTATATGGACCAACCAGAGGGTTTCGAAACTAAAGGGAAAGGTCAAATGGTGTGTAAACTGAAAAAGTCAATATATGGACTTAAACAAGCCTCACGACAATGGTATATAAAGTTCAATGATACCATAACATCTTTTGGATTTGTGGAAAATACCGTTGATCGGTGTATATACCAAAAGATCAGTGGGAGCAAGTTTATATTTTTAGTCCTATATGTTGATGATATTCTACTTGTTGCTAATGACTTAGGTATATTGCGTGAGACTAAAGATTTTCTCTCTAAGAATTTTGAAATGAAAGATATGGGTGAGGCATCCTATGTGATATGAATAGAAATATTCCGTGATAGATCACAAGGATTATTGGGATTGTCTCAGAAAGGCTATATCGAAAGAATTCTTGAGAGATTTAACATGAACAATTGTTCAGCAAGAATTGTTCCAATTCAAAAAGGGGACAAATTTAGTCTCATGCAATGTCCTAAGAATGATGTAGAGCGAAAAGAAATGGAATCAATTCCTTACTCTTCTATTGTTGGCAGTCTGATGTATGCTCATACTTGCACAAGACCGGATATTAGCTTTGCGGTCGGAATGTTAGGAAGATATCAGAGTAACCCAGGAATTGATCATTGGAAAGCTGCAAAGAAAGTTTTGAGGTACCTGAAAGGAACGAAGGATTACATGCTCATGTATAGGAGATCCAAGCATTTGGAAGTTGTTGGATACTCGGATTCACATTTCGCTGGATGTATTGACACTAGAAAATCCACGTTTGGTTATTTGTTCCAATTAGCTGAAGGAGCAATATCGTGGAAGAGTGCCAAACAATCTGTCATTGCTACATCCACGATGGAAGCAGAATTTGTGGCATGTTTTGAGGCCACAATTCATGCATTATGGCTGCGAAACTTTATTTCAGGACTTGGGGTTGTCGACACCATTACCAAGCCGCTGAAAATTTACTGTGATAATTCTGCAGCAGTATTCTTCTCCAAGAACGATAAGTACTCCAAAGGTGCCAAGCATATGGAATTAAAGTACTTTACCGTCAAGGAGGAAGTTCAGAAACAAAGAGTGTCACTTGAGCATATTAGAACAGATCTCATGATTGCAGATCCGTTAACGAAAGGTTTACAGCCAAAGATATTTAAAGAACATGTACATAGAATGGGTCTTGGCTGTATTTATGACTAATGTATTTATGATGTTTTGACACTCTGAGCTCATTTATATGTTTCTGATATACATTAGTGATTTCCCGTTTCTCATAATGGTGTGCACATTATTGTTTTGAGATATTACAGGATAAGTCTCAAGGAGACATTATTGTGGACCATAAAATTTTTATAGCTTATGAACCTGATACGATAAATTACTAATGTTGTAGTATATGGAAGGGAGTATGTAGACAAATTATGTATAACCGCCATAACTCACATTTACTAGTTTATCGTATTGTGGTATTTATGATGGACATTATAGAAGAGATTTGTTTATGCGCAACTAATGTTCCTATATTAAATATTAATATTATGTGATTATTGGGCCAAGTGGGAGAATGTAAGTTATTTCTTATAAATAATGTGGCCCAATAAGTTAAGGCCCATAATTAATATTTAATTAATGAACAAATCTCATCCGTCCGATTGGTTACTTGATGGACGTACCAGATTAACTGAGAACATCTATAAATTGGTCCTCTCCCCACCCATTAGGGTTACTGCTTTTCCTCTCTTCCATCCCTAAAGACGGCGGTAACGAAAGCTAGGGCAAGGGGCGAGAAACCGATTTTTGGTTTTATTTTTCCTCTTCCACGTACATCTACTCATTTTTCCTTCTTATAGTGAGTTCACTTTTCAATTTCAACTCAATGTTTCTGATTCAATTAGTTTTCATTATCGAACTTGATTTATTATCGGGGGCGGAGCTAGATAACGAGTTATAGGTTTGGCCAAATTCAATAGCTTTTGATTCAATTTCTGTATTAATTTGATGAAATTTAGTAAACACTTACATATTATTAATTTAGAATCCCAATTACTTAAAAATAATTAAAATTATGAACCCGTAAACTTTTAATTTTGGCTCTACCTCTATTTATTCCATAAACTAGAGAGCTGAGTCTTTTGAGATTATATATAGAATCAAGATATTTGTTTTTGGAATAAGAAAATTCAAACATTAGAAGAGTTGTATTATTATAGTTGTCACGACCCAATTCTAGTTTGGCCATGATGGCGACAATCACCATTGGTAGACAAGCCAATAGTGAACAATCTAGTGATTTTTATTTTTATTAAGTTTTTCAAACAACTAATTTTTCTTAACTTTAAAGAATTCAATGAATTACGGATTTTTAAAGCGATCAAAACGAAAGCTGCTAAATGAAATCATAACCGTAGAAATACAACCCAAAATCATAAGTCTACTAGTGTGTGTCAAGACGGTGTCACAAGTGTATGAGCATTCTAGTAGAATATACAAAAGAATACTAGTCTACTGTCTGAAATGTAATAGAACATAAGAATATAACAAAAAGAAAATTTTGGCTGCTGCAGTACGTCTCGGAAGGGCAGCTCACCGTGTAGCCTCGAGCAGGGATCAAATATGCGCGTCGTACTGATAACCAGATCTACCTGCCTCAAATCTTGTACAATTAAGCATAGAAGTATAGCATGAGTACATAAACAATATGTACCCAGTAAGTATCCAGCCTAACATCGAAGAAATAGTGACGATGGGTCAACTTTGACACTTACTATGGGCTAGCAATAATATATAAGAATTTTATACTGAGCACGGATTTCATGAATAATACTGAAGCTCTATAATAAAAATAATAAATTCTTCTTTCACAAATAATAAATCCCAAGTTTAGTTTCATCATTTAACAGCTTGCATTTCAAGATGTTTATGCAATATCAAGTATGAATAGTTCCAAGAATTTTCATGCATATATTATGCCGAGGTCGTACGCCTCGATCCAAGGTAATATTTAAAATGTGCACTGCCGAGTGTCGAACGAGACGAACCATTTATTTGCTGCCAAGGCGCTCGTTTCGCTCCACAAATAGAGAACATTTCAAATAAAATACAAATTCTCATTTATAGTCAAAAGTGTTCCATTTGCAACTTCAAGTAAGTGAATTTTACCTTTTTCAATTCTTTTATCAACTTCAAATATGACTTAAGAAATAAATCAACAAGTACGGGTGCACACATTTCAAATATAGCATGATACGGGTCCTAGACTACCCAGACAATAACATAATTAGTAGCTACATATGGATTCTCGTCACCTCGTACGTACATAGCCCACAAATATAGGTACACATATTTATTTAGTTTACCTATGGGGTTAATTGCCTCTTACAAGGTTAGAAATGAGACTTACTTCGCTTCAAATCCTACTTTCTTCATCTCCGTAAGAACCCATAACGCTAGAAATATAGTGCCCAAATGCTCTATTTGGTGTCGAATCAACCCAAAACTAATCAAATGGTATATAAACTAATCAATACATACTCAAAAGTCTGTATTCCAACCATTTAAAAGGTTACCCAACCGTAAATGTCAGATTTTTAAAATTTATCCTCGGTCCCACATGCTCGAATTCCCGAAATTTTCGAAGAAAGTTGTTACCCATAACACAATGAACTCAAATATATGAATTTTACTAAATTCCATAACCAATTTCATGGTCAAATCTCATTTCTATCAAAAACTAAGATTTTAATCTAAACCCTTGATTTTCACTAATTTTTACATGTTAATCTACCCATAGTCTAAGTATTTAACTCATGCTGTCTAGAAATTACTTAACTCAAAGTTTAAGTGAAAATCCTCTTCCAAATGCTCCAAAAATCGCTCAAGAGATGAAAAAAATGCAATAAATGATCTAAGTCCCGCATTAAATGGGTTGAGCATAGGTCTTTAATGTCGTATTTGCGATACCAAGTTTGCAAATGCGAAAGTCACAAATACGACAACACTCTCGCAAATGCGGACCCTAGGCTTCAGCTGCTAAGGTCGCAAATGCAACGAAAGTATCACAAATACAAACACTGCTGATGTCGCAAATGCGGCTCAAGTTCCACAATTGCGAACACTGGCCCCGGTCGAGCTTCTTCCCAATTGTGAAGCTCTTCTCGCAAATGCGAACAATTTCTCTCATTTGCGTGACCTGCAACACCTTTAATAAACACCAAAAAACTGGATGTTTTCTCATTCCTTCCGAATGTTCGAAACTCACCCGAGCCATCGAGGATCCACACCAACCATCCACACAAGTCTAACTAATCATACAAACTTGCTCGCATGATCGGAACACCGAAATAACATGAAAAACCACGAATCTGACGCCAAAATGCATTGGATTAACTCATGAACTCAAAAACTTCTAAAAACATATCCGCGCATCCAATTCCTATCAAATCAACTCGGAATGATGCTGAATTTTGTGTGCAATTCTTGAATGATATTATGGACCTACTCCAACTTTCGGAACTAGAATCTAAACCCGATATCAATAAATCCACCATCGATCAAACTTACCTAAAACTTCTAATTTCTAACTTTCGCCAAAAGATTTCGAAACGACCTACGGACCTCTGAATTCACTTCTGGACGCGTCATGTCCATACACCATAAAGATCTATTACCAGCGATATCTAGAATGTAAAAATTCATTTCAATCCAAGCTTATATAATTTGCTCAAAATGCCAACATTCAATATTAGGCGCTGAAACGCTCCCGGATCGTCCTAAACCCGATCTGATCATACGCTCAAGTTCGAAATCATCATATGAACCCATTGAAAATATTAAATACCGATTCCGAGATCGTTTACTCAAAATATTGACCGAAGTAAACTTGACATTCTAAGGCCAACCTAGTGAACCAAGTGTTCTAATGCCAACCGAACTCTTCTAAATTCCGAACTAACCATTCCCACAAGTCATAAACAGTAAAAGCACGTACGGGAAGCCTTATCTAGGGGAATGAGATTCTACAAAGTAAAATGACCAGTTAAATTGTTACAATAGTAAAATCACATACAGATTTTCTCCCATCTAAATTTGTACCCTTTTGTTCCCTAGGCATAATCGATATAAACAACTATGGAACTTACCGTTATAGAAAAATATTGCTCATAAAATAATATCTACAATTTCTATAATGCTGACATATATAGTAGAAAAACTTTAAAAATAATAATAAAATTAATAAACTATACTCCAAAGTCCAAATATCAATAACATCTCAACAAAGATCTATTAAACGGGTTGAATACGTGGTCACTTGAACAGAGATTTTAGGCTGATTTAAAAATATTAAGAACGGGTGTATCTTCAAGTTAGAAGAATAATTTTAAATATAAGTATATATGACTTGTGTTAAATGGGTTTAACTGTTTAATGACAATGATAATAATCCAGTAAAATTCTATAAGTGGAGTCTAGGGAGGTAATGTGTACGTAGAGCTTACCCCTACCCCGAAGGAATAGAGAAGTTGTTTCCAAAAGACCTCGGCTCAAGAAAACACAAAGGCAAAAAGGAGATAATATTAACATCACCACATAAATCGTAGTTGTTATATTAACTGTTTAATGACTCTTATTAAATTGGCTTTAGGTTACAAATTATATTGAGTTGCCTTTGATTATGTATTTATTGGGTTGGTAAAAATATCATAGATTTATATTGTAATGAACGATATTTCTTTGTAAATGAAAGAGAAAGAAGAACGGAAGTCTAATTTATCGTGTAAAAAAATGAAAATAAAAAATAGTTGAAATTAAGGTAAAGTTAATTAACTGATTTAACCGGAAGTAAAAAAACGTCCAATTGAAAATAGAAAATTCAAACTGGACTACTGGAGTAAGCATTTAATTCTAACGTGGAAATTGTACGGGGTATCCTATTTGAGTGTCCTTTTAACCTTTAGCCGTTTTGTCTTTCTGTTTGTACCTGTACCCACCCTTTTAAAAACTTCAGCTTCCCTTTCTCCTCCCTTCTTCTTCTTCTTCTTTTGTTGTTGGTGCTGCTAAAGCAACAATTATTTGGAGGTGAATTAGGTAACCATTTTCCAGTTTTTTCATCTCCGTAAGAACCCATAATGCTATGGTCTCGGATTACACGCATCGAAGATAAGAAAAAATGGGTAGTATCAAATCTGGATATTTATAGGTACGATAGAATAGTGGTGGAATGAAATGGGGAACTTTGAAAGCAAGGATTGGATGAATATGAATTAAAGACTCGTTGTTTTGTTGACAATAAGTTTAAGATTCTCTTTTTATCGAGTGTCGTACTAGTTATTGCAGGTGTTTTAAAAATTTGGACGCATTTGTGGGTAAAAATTATACAGTTCTAGGGCTGAAGTTTTCTATTACAACATAGAAACTGCAGCTCTAGAGCTGAAGTTCTTATTTTATAACTGGCAAACTTCAGCTCTAGAGCTGAAGTTTTTCCAGTTACAAAGACAAAAACTTCAGCGCTGAAGTTTTTCAGTTACAAAAGAAAAACTTCAGCACAACTGGCAAACTTCAGCTCTAGAGGTGCAGTTTTCCGGTTACAAAGACAAAAACTTCAGCGCTGAAGTTTTTCGGTTACAAAAGAAAAACTTCAGTACTAGAGCTGAAGTTCGCCAGCTATAAATTAAAAACTTCAGCTCTAGAGCTGAACTTCAAGCCCGGCTATTAGAATGTTGAAGTTTTGCGTGATTGTCTTTGCTACTTCATCCCCATGTGGTGAAGTTATATGAAAAAGCGGTACGCTTGTAATTCTTTTTGCAAAACGGATGCAAGTTAAAATATAGCACAAAAATGGGTATACATGCAAATACACCAATTCTTAGTAAATATGGATGTCCACTACTCCCACTACTTTCACCCATGATGTAAATAACCTCTCACTACTCATCACCATTATGATTGTAACTCTTACACCTCCATAACCTCTCCCCATGATCTTCCCCCATGATCTCAATTGTTAATGCCATGTTTAAGACAATCATTTTGTAACCTTCAAATGTAATAGTATAAATAGAGGTATGAAATGTGAGATGGGACACACTTGAACACTTGATGAAATAAACATTTACCGCATTTTCTTATTCTACTTATCTTCTTGTTTTATATTCTTACTTTGAGCTACATTTCTTAATAAGTTATCAGCACGACTCTAGCCTTCTCCAAAGTTAAGTGCAATTCTTCATCCGAAAGGTATAACACGTTATCTTCTATATTTCTTTTCCTCTTCTTACCATTTCTACTGCTATTGTACTGTGTGAATTAAGTCAAATTGTTATCATATTTTATCTTCATTTATAGAAATTCTTGTTTGATATAATATATAACTTTACATTCCGAAATCTACATAAGTACTAATAAATAGATTAAGGTCATCATTTCCAATATATGTATTATGAAAACACAATCTAAGCATTCATAATGGTTATATCCATTTATTTCATTGTTATCTTAACCATCTCTAATTTATTTATTTTCTTTGATAGTTTTTACTATGTTGAATTTGTCAAAGCTTGAGTTTGTGGCACTTGACATTTCTGGAAAGAATTACATATCATGAGTTCTCGATGTTGAGATTTACTTAGGTGCCAAAGGCCTTGGTAACACCATTACTCATGGTAATGAGGCATCACGCCCGGACAAAGCGAAGGCCATGATTTTCCTTCGTCATCATTTGGATGAAGGTTTGAAGGTTGAATATTTAACAGTGAAAGATCCACTTGAATTGTGGACTGACCTGAAGGAAAGATATGATCACCTTAAGGCTACGGTATTTTCAAGGGCTCGATATGAGTGGATGCACTTACGGTTGCAAGATTTTAAGACCGTATGTGAGTATAACTCTGTTGTATTTTGAATAACTTCCCAATTTAAATTATGTGGGAAAGTTATGAATGATGAGGATTTGCTGGAAAAGACGTTTACGACTTTTCATGCCTCAAATATGGTATTATAGCAGCAATACCGTGTAATGGGTTTTAAAAAGTATTCTGAATTGATCCCATGCCTTCTGGTGGCTGAGAAACATAATACCCTTTTGCTGAAAAATTATGAAGCCCGTCCCACAGGGTTAGCTCCGCTTCCTGAAGCGAATATGGCAGCTAGACGTGATAAGTCTGAAAAAAAACAGAATAATAATCATGGCCATATGAATGTACATGGGCATGGCAATGGTAAGAGACGATATAATAGTCATCATCGTGGTGGTCATGGCAAACGAGAGAATAATATGGGTTCTCAAAATAATCCTTCAAGAGGCAAAAACGGTAACTGCCACTGCTGTGGCATGAAAGGTCATTGGAAAATTGAATGCCGTGCACCTCAGTATTTTGTCAGGCTTTATCAAGACTCCATAAAAAGAAAGACAAATAATGTTGGAACATATTATGCTAATGCCCTAGTGGATCACGCTTGACCTTTAAAAATGATTTTGAGGCAGGACCTTCAAATAAAAATGATAACAATCTCGAGGCAAATCTTATTTTGAATGATAATGATTTTCAAGGCCTCGATTATCTTACTCATTTGGAAGTTGAAGACTTCTTTGGAGATCAAAACTAATGTTTGATCATTTTACTAGGGAATGCAATTATGTTGTTATTTTTATTTTTAGTATTTTTGTCTCGTCTGAAGTTATTTTTATTTTCAAGTAGTACTTAAATTGTCTTTTATTGTTGGTAATATTAGTTTTTCCGTATTTCTCATGATATACTTTTATTTCTTTACGAAAAAATTAAAATTTCCCAGTCTTCAATTGAATCCAAGATGAGTAATGAAGATTTATGTCTTTTAAATAGTGCTATAACTCACACAATATTAAGAGAACAATTTTTTTTCTTATTTGGTTATGAAAAAGACCTATAAATATAATATCCGGTAGTACAAAGTTGATTGAGGGCTCTAGAAGAGTGGCCTTTTTACTACCTGGAGGAACGATATTAACTATTGATAATGCATTGTATTGTAGTAAGTCTCAAAGAAACTTATTGAGTTTCAAAGCTATTCGCCAAAATAGCTAACATGTTGAGACATCAAACGAAGTAGAGGTATGAAATGTGAGATGGGACACACTTGAACACTTGATGAAATAAACATTTACCGCATTTTCTTCTGGGTTGTACCACACAAATATTGATGTGGTTGAATCATATTCCATAGTAAACAAAAGGTTTACTACTTCTAATTATTTTATCATTTGACATGACCGGTTGGGCCATCCCAGTTCTAACATGATGCACAGAATAATAGAGAATTCAAATGGGCACACACAGAAGAACAATAAGATTCTTCAATTTAAGGAATTCTGTTGTGATGCTTGTTCTCAAGGAAAATGGGTTATTAAATAATCAACAGCAAAAGTTGGGATTGAATCCTCTACATTTCTGGAACGTATACAGGGTAATATATGTGGGCCTATACACTCTCCGTGTGGACCATTCAAGTATTTTATGGTCTTGATATATGCATCTAAAATATGGTCACATGTGTGCTTATTGTCAACTCGTAATATGGCATTTGCGAGATTGTTGGCCCAAATAATAAGGTTAAGAGCACAATTTCCAGATTATACAACTAAGACAATTCGTCTTGATAATGCTGGTGAATTTACATCTCAGGCCTTTGCAGATTATTGTATGGTCACTGGAATAAAAATTAAGCATTTCAGTTGCTCATGTTCATACTCAAAATGGTCTAGCACAATAATTGATTAAACAACTTCAACTAATAGCTACAATAAGGACAAAACTTCCCCTTTTAAAGTGGGGACATGCTATTTTGCATGCAGCAGCACTTGTGCGCATAAGGCTAACCAGTTATCATAAAGACTACCCATTACAGTTTGCTTTTGGTCAGGAGCCAAATATTTCCCATTTGAAAATTTTTGGACGTGCGGTATATGTTCCAATTGCTCCATCACAACGTACAAAGATGGGTCCCTAAAGAAGGTTGGGAGTATATGTTAGCTATGAATCTCCTTCTATTATTAAATATTTGGAGCCTATAACAGGAGATTTGTTTACAGCCAGATTTGCTGATTGTCATTTTGATGAATCAGTTTTTCCAATATTAGAGGGAGAAAATAAATAGCTAGAAAAAGAGATAGATTGGAACATATTATCTCTATCTCATTTGGATCCTCGTACAAATCAATGTGAACAAGAATTTCAAAAGATCATTTATATCTGTGAGCACGTGATTTTTGCCTGATTCATTTACTAACCTTCCACGGGTTATTAAATCGCATATTCCAGCTGTAAATGCTCCAATTCAAGTTCATGTCCCAGCTGGACAGTATGATGATGCAAATGAGTATTGGCCACACCTTAACCGAGGTAGACCAATTGGTTCCAAGGATAATAATCCTCGAAAAAGGAAAGGAGCAAATGATCAAGTTGATCATAACATGGAGGCAATTTCTCAAGAGGAACATAAAGACATAGCAATTGATAAGACCTCCCAAGAGGTTCTTGTACCTGAAAATGATGAAAATGAAGAGACCTCAATAAGTTATATGTCTACAGGAAAAAGGTGGAACCGAAATAAAATTGTTGTTTACAACAATTTTGTATATAATGTTGCAGTTGAAGTTATGCAACAAGATGAGGATCTTGAGCCCGATAAATGTGGACAGAGAAATAATTGGCCAAAATGGAAAAATGCAATTCAAACAGAATTGGCTTCATTCGAAAAACGTGAAGTTTTTGGACAAATAGTCTGAACTCCTGAAGGTGTCAAGCTAGTCGGGTACAAATGTGTTTTTGTGTGAAAATAAAATGAGAACCGCAAAGTCGTAAGATATAAAGCACGACTTGTGGCACAAGGGTTTTCGCAAAGGTCTGACATTGATTATATGGAGACATATTCTGCTGTGGTATATGCAATTACCTTCAGGCATCTAATAAATCTGGCAGTCCATGATAAGCTTGAAATGCAGTTGATGGATGTTGTCACATCCTACTTATATAGCTTACTGGATAATGAAATTTTTATTAAAATCATTAAAGGATTTAAATCTCCTGAAGCACATAAAAGTTCAAGAGAAACTTGTTCAATAAAGCTTCAAAAATTCGTATACGGATTGAAGCAATCACGGAGGATGGGGTACAATCGCCTTAGCGAGTATTTGCTAAACGAAGGGTACAAAAATGACCCTATTTGCCCTTGTGTCTTTACTAAGAGGTCTGGATCTGAATTTATCATCATAGTTGTGTACATATTATGGGCACTTCTACAGAGCTTCCAAAGGCTATAGAGTGTTTGAAATAAGAGTTTTAAATGAAAGAACTTGGTAAGACAAAATTTTGTCTTGGCCTACAAATTGAGCATGTACCAAATGTAGTTTTTGTCCATCAATCAACATATACTGAAAAGGTCTTCGATGGATAATGCACATCCATTGAGTACCCCAGTGGTTGTGAGATCGCTTAATATAAATAAAGATGCATTTCGGCCTCAAGAAAATAATGAAGAGCTCATTGGTGATGAAACTCCATATCTTAGTGCGCACTGATGTATCTTGCCAACAATACTCGGCTAGATATTTCTTTTGTAGTGAGCTTATTAACAAGATTCAGCTCTTCCCCAACAAGAAGACATTGAAATGGTGTTAAGCATATGTTTAGATATCTTCGGGGAACCATAGATATGGGATTGTTTTATTTTAATGAATTTAAGTAAAAAATGATTGGCTATGCCGATGCAGGTTATTTGTCTGATCCGCATAAAGCCCGATTTCAAACAAGCTATTTGTTTACATATGGAGGTACTGCTATATCATGGCGTTCAATGAAAGAAACAATAGCTGCCACATCTTCAAATCATGCTAAGATAATAGCCATTCATGAAGCTCGTCGGGAATGTGTTTTATTGAGATTAATGACTCAGCATATTCAGGAAATGTGTGGTTTTCTTATGAAAAAGGATAATCGAACAATACTATATGAAGACAATGTTGCTTGTATTTCTCAACTGAAAGGACGATACATTAAAGGAGACAAAAAAAAGCATATTTAACCAAAGTTCTTTTTCACGCATGATTTTCAACAAAATGGTAAAATTAATATTCAACAGATTCGTTCATGTGAAAATTTGGCTGATCTGTTCACTAAAGCTTTACCAACCTCAACATTTTAGAAGTTGAGATAGAAGATTGGAATGCGAAGTCATCGAGAAATAAAGTGATATTTTCATGAGGGGGAGTAACCTACGTGTTGTACTCTTTTTCCCTTAGCCTAGGTTTTATCCCACTAGGTTTTACTTGTAAGGTTTTTAATGAGGCAGCAAGTAAAGTGTATTACAGATATGTGTACTCTTTTTCATTCACTAAGATGTTTTCCCACGGGGTTTTTTATTAGTAAGGTTTTAACGAGGCATATTATCTATTTTATTGGACATCCAAGGGGGAGTGTTATAAAATACTTAGTAAATATGAATATTCACTACTCCCACTACTTTCACTCATGATGTAAATAACCTTCCACTACTAATCACCGTTATGATTGTAACTCCCACACCTCCATAACCCCTCCCCATGATCTTCCCCCATGATCTCAATTGTTAATGCCATGGTTAAGACAATCATTTTGTAACCTTCATATGTAATAGTATAAATAGAGGCATGAAATGTGAGATGGGACACACTTGAACATTTGATTAAATAAGAAAGTTATCTCTTCTTCTCTTATTCTACTTATCTTCTTGTTTTATATTGTTACTTTAAGCCACATTTCTTAACATTATATATAAAGTTTATATTTGAGTTATCCGGGGGTTGGGGGTGGGGAAGAACATTAATAAGGGAAGTTTAGAACAAACATATTTATTTGATTCTGGGTAAACGCATCAAAGAACTAAGTGCATGATATATGTCTTAAATATGATATTTTTATCTTTTAATCATGATTATTTATTATGTATCTCACGTTAAACTCTCTCTTAACAAGACTAACACGGTTTAATGCATGTTTCAGATCCTAATACTAAGTTCTTAACGAGTAAAGAAATTTTATCAAGCTGCACCAGCATTCTAACTCATGCATTGAAATTCTAATTAGTATGGGTCAAAATCAGATTAAAGAAATTTGGTATGCGGAGATAACAAGTCGAACAGGTCGTGGTCGGACGATGGAAAATCATCAATAAGGCTGAGGTCCGGTAAGCAGAGGTCGGACAATCAACAATAAAGCCGAGGTCGGACATTAATCAATAAAGCCGAGGTCGGGCAGTGATGAAACAACTTCGCTTTGGAATCTTCAAAGGGAATACTCTACTATATTACCTCTGAATTGTACTTTTATTTGGGGTCGTGACAATACTCCTTATAAGGAGGAGGGGAGGACTTCCAAAAGAGGGGGACTCACTCTCTCTCCCTCTCTAGAAAACATGTAAACACTCCTCTTTAAATAGATTAGAGTATCTGATTACATACCTTGATAAGATCCAAAAAGGGTCCTAAGGTTCTTATATTTGTCTATCATTCATCTTTATCAAATGAAAGAGGATCCGTCACACTCAAGATTGGGCGAATCTTTTATTTATTTATATTTTATTGTCATTTAATGTTACTTAACGCATCTCTCTTTATGCTATTAAATCTCGCCATAATCACCGCCAGCAGTTATACTCAGCTATGTTTGTCTATCCGTATTATCTTTCAGATCTAGAATTAATTATCCTTAACATTTACCCCCATCATCATCATTAATTGATTTAATCAAAAAGGTATATTTTTGTCAAATAATTTGTCACCATATGTGGAGATTTTCTAGTTAAAATTTTAGCTTCCTATAAATCTAAAATTCGATTCTAGCAAGTTTGTGTAGTAGCGTCGCTGTTTGGGATTGCTGCACAAAAAGAGGATCGAAGTCTATCCAGATCTAGTTCTAGCCGAAAACAGGAAATTTCAGTGAATATAGTGATCTCATTCTTATTTGACTATGTACAGATTCATCATTATTACAATGATCCCTCCCACTCATAGACTAAACGAATCTTTCACAATTACCCAAAATCCATTAAAACAAACATGACTAGTAATTAAATTTGCTACGAAAAGGAAATTTCTTCAACCCCATTTGCTCCCATTGGATGAAAGATGTCCTTTTCTCTCTTTCGCTTTCATTGTGCAGGAATGGTATATGGTTGTAAAAGATTCAGTATATAATCTATGGTTCTTGAAGTTAATATATCTTCATCTTATATGAGGTCACAAACGCAGACTGCGTTATCAACTTCATCTTCATTAAAAAGTCAACTTTCATGAGCTGATGAATTTGGGAGCTCTTTGACTCTACTCTAGCATCACCGCTTCATGTGCTTGCCCTCCTAGCATTTCTTCGCACTAGATTAAATCGAGGTAAAGAATTATTTTTTTTTTGCTTTAACTAACTATTTTTCTAAAAGGGATAAAAGCGTGAGCATTCTCCCAGATGCACGAACGGAAAATGCCTCATATTCTCCAATGCAAGAAAAATTTAGCAAACTCGGACTCACCCAGAAAACACACAAAAGTGAACTAGGACTCACCAAGGAAACACACAAAAGCAAACTGGGACTCACCAAGAAAATGCAGAAGCTAAGTGAAACTAGGACTCTCCTAGAGGACACCCTAAACTCTCCAAAAATTGGGACTCACGACGAGTTAGCATTTCGACCATCTCGAAGCAACACCCTGACGTCCAAGGGCCATCGCCAAAAAAGAAGAGTTCGACCTCGTTCGAACCATGATGGGTTAAAATTCTGACCAATTTGAAATAACACCCTGATAGCCAAAGTCCATCGCCAAAAGAGAAGAGTTGGACCTCGTTCGAACCATGAGGGGTTAACGTTTCGACAAGCTCGAAATAACACCGTGATGGCAAAGGGCCATCGCCAAAAAATAAGAGCCTAACCTTGTTCAAACTACGATGGGTTAACATTTTGACTAACTCGAAATAACACCTCGACGGCCAAGAGCCATCGCCGAAAGAGAAGAGTTCGACCTCATTCAAACCATGACGGGTTAAAAATTTTATCAGCTCGAAATAACACCTAGACAGCCAAGGGCCATCGCCAAAAAAGAGTCCGACCTTGTTCGAACCACGACAGTTTAACATTTCGACCAGCTGAAAATAATACCACGACGGCCAAGGGCCATTGCCAAAAGAGAAGAGTTCGACCTCATTCGAACCACGACGGATTAACATTTTGACTAGCTCAAAATAGCAGCCCGACGGCCAAGGGCCATCACTAAAAAGAAGAGTTCGACCTCCTTTGAACCATGACGAATTAACATTTTGACCAGCTCTAAATAACACCATGATGGGAAAGGGCCATTTCCAAAAGAGAAGACTCTGGCCACGTTCGAACTACAATGGGTTAACATTTTGACCACCTCGAAATAACACCCTGACGGCCAAGGGCCATCGCTAAAAAAGAAGAGTTTGACCTCGTTCGAACCACGATAGGTTAAAATTTTGGCCACCTCGAGATAACACCCCGACGGTCGAGGGCCATCGAAAAAAGAGAAACATTTGACCTTGTTTGATCCACGATGGGTTAACATTTCTGCCAGCTCGAAATAACACCCCCACGGCCAAGGGCCATCGTGAAAAGAGAAAAGTTCGACCTCAGTTGAACCACGATGGGTTAACATTTTGACCAGCTCGAAATAACATCCCGACGGCAAAGGGCCATCGCCAAAAGAGAAGAGTTTGACCTCATTAGAACCACAATGAGTTAGCATTTCAACCAGCTCGAAATAACACCTCGAAGGCCAAGGGCCATTTCCAAACGAGAAGATTTCAATCTCGTTCGAACCACGACAGGTTAAACATCTCTACCATCTCAAAATAATACCCCGACGACTAAGGTCCATCACCAAAAGAGAATAGTTTGACCACGTTCGAACAACGACGAGTTAACATTTCGACCAGCTTAAAATAATACCCCGACAACCAAGGGCCATCACCAAAAGAGAAGAGTTCGACCTCGTTCGAACCACGGTGGCTTAACATTTAGACCATCTAAAAAAGCACTCCTACGACCAAGGGCCATCGCCAAAAATAGTATTCGACCTCGCTCGAATCAACTTCGGCCTCGCTCGAATCAACACTCGACCTCATATGAATCAACATTCGGCCTCATCTGAATCAATCTTCAACCTCGGCCGAATCAAACTTTGGCCTCATTAGAATTAACATTCGGCCTCGTCTAAATCAACTTCGGCCTCATCCGAATCAACCTTCGGCCTCGTCCGAGTCAACCTTTGACCTCATTCGAGTCAACCTTTGGCCTCGTCTGAATCAACATTCGGCAACCTCACTCAAATTTACATTCAGCGACCTTGTTTGAATTCACATTCGGCGATGCTCGAATCAAACTACAGCCTCGTCCGAATAAACTTTCAACCTCGTCCGAATTAACCTTCAACCTCGTCCATCAACCTTCAGCCTTGTCCGAATCAACTTTGGTCTCGATCGAATCATTTTTTGGCCTCGTCCAAATAAAACTTCAGCCTCATCTTAATCGACTTTGGCCTCGTCCGAATAGACATTCGGCCTCATTCGAATCAACATTAGGCCTTGTCCAAATCAAACTTCGGCCTTGTTCTAATCAAATTTTGGCTACATCCGAATCAACTTCAGCCTCATCCAAATCAACCTTTGGCCACGTCTAAATAAAATTTTGCTTCGTTCCTATCAATCTTTGGCCTCGTCTGTATCAACTTGGATCCTCGTACGAATCTATATTCGGCTTTATTCAAAGTAATCTTCAGCCTCGTCCTGATAAACATTCGACCTCGTCCGAATCAACCTTCAGTCTCGTCCGAATAAAATTCGGCATTGTTCTAATCAACATTCAACCTCATCCGAATCAATCTTCGGCCTCATCCAAATCAACTTCTATCCTCGACCGAATCAACTTCGGCCTAGTCCAAATCAATCATCAGACTCATTCGAATCAATCATTGGCCTCGTCCGAATCAACATTTGGCCTTGTCCGAATCAGCATTAGGTATCATGCGAATCAATATTCAGCCTTGTCCGAATCAAACTTCGGCATCGTCCGAATCAATCTTCAGCCTTATCCGAATCAAACTTCGGCCTCATATGAATCAATATTCGACCTCGTTCGAATCAACATCGACCTCGTCCAAATCAACATGGGCATCATCTGAATCATCTTCAGCTTTGTCTGAATCAACTTGGGCCTCGTCCAAATCAACCTTGGACCTCGTTCGAGTCAACCTTCGGCCTCGTCTGAATCAACCTTCGGCCTCGCCCAAATTCATATTCGGCGACCACACCAAAAATAATATTCGATGACCTCGCCCAAACTCACATTCGACAATCTAATCTAAACTAACATTCGGCAACCTCAACCGAATCAACTTTCAGCAATCTCTTTCAAATTCACATTCGGTGACCTTTTTCGAATTCACAGTAGGCGACCTCGCTCGAATTCACTGTAGGCAAAGTTGCCCGAATTCACAATTGGCGACCTCGTCCGAATTCACATTCGGTGATCTCGTTTGAATTCACATTCGGTGACCGCACCCGAATTCCAATTCGGGGACCTCATCCAAATTAATATTCGACCTACTCGCCCGTCCATATCTGAGGACTTCTCGATAGATTCATCACTCGAATCATTGGCCCTGATCGAACTTTGCTCGAGTTCATCCCGCGGGGATACCATTTTGACCTAAAGATCGGCACCCTCAGCCATAACCTACACTAGTCGACCTCCCCATTCAAATTTCTCGAACTACGATTAATGAATTCCATTCATTGAGCTCGACCAAATCGGCAACCTCAACCGAATCAACTTTCAGCAATCTCTTTCAAATTCACATTCGGTGACCTTTTTGAATTCACATTTGACAGTCAATGAGGCCGAGATCGGGCAGGTAGAGGTCGGACAATCATCAATAAGGACGAGGTCGGGCAGTGATGAAAAGCTAGTTTGCTTTGAAATCCACAAAAGGAATATTCTACTGAATATTCCCTCTAAATTGAAAGAATACATTCTTAACATCCAACCGATATAAAGTCCAATTCTTGGAAGCATCTAAAGAAATAAATAAAGAGACATTAGTGAGTTTTGCAACCAGGGACAATGTATCAGAATAATCCACCCATAAGTTTGAGATTATCCTTTAGCCACAAGTCTAGACTTAAGTCTTTCTACAGGATTATCTGAATTAATTTTAACCCTAAAGACCCACTTACATCCTGCTGATTTCTTTCTTTTTGGTAAATTCACCAAATCTCATATGTAATTAACCTCTAAGGCATGTATTTCCTCATTTGCATCAGTCTAATCGAGATGATTCAAAGCCTCCTTCATTTTTGGGTACAAAGATACAGTCTAAAGAAGCAATTATATATCTAGACTTAGAGGATAAGTGGTCATAAGTAACAATATTAGCAATAGAATATGTGAATTTTCAACTACGTCTACCTTGCGAAAAACAATAAGAAGGCTAATGTTTTATTTAGGATCAAGTAGGGGATGATCTAATAATGAAGGAGTAGTTGCAGGACATGTATCATTCGTCTCTCGCCTCCGCGAGTAAACTTGAACAATTGCGGTCTTTCTAACATAGTTGGAGAAGGTGAGAAAAGCAAAATAGTTAATTGGTGCTCAATAGAAGAACTAGGAGAACGAGGAACATTATATGTTTGTTCTGTTAAAGTACGAGTAACCTGATATACTAGCCACTCATTTTTTTTCCTTTGACTGATAGAAATGGGAGTGTTTAACCAAAAAATAATTTTGTGATCAAAGTCAAGATTAAAGAAAATCGGGTTTCAAATAACCAAGTTTATTTCACTTTTTCAAAGATAAAATAACAAAATAAGAGAGTAAAAAGCAATTGATATTCACCATTAAATACACAAGGGAAAGAAATCGTATTGATGAACGTTATTTTCTCCCGAGAATTGTGGACAAGATTATTCGATCAAATAGAGATATAAAGTAAAAGACTGATTGCATATATTTGTGAATATTCCGGTGATCGCACAAAATAAGATAATGACCTTTATATAAGGATACAAAGATATAACCGTTTCTCTTCACTTAATTCATACCTGTTACTATCAATAACTACATGAATTACTTATTACTAAAATTACTCTTAACTGTTATGATAATAATATGCGATCGCCTGTAATCAGGGATAATGTTGATTTTCTCTTTTCATACTCATAATTGTTCTGATACTTTCCCTTTTGTGGCCTCCATGTTTCCCGTTTATATTTCTTCTTTCCTAGATGTCAGATACAGCTCCTTCTTCTATAAATCCCGTGGGTAATTTAATTGTGCCTCATAATTCTACTTTATTAACCTAATACAAATGCCACTTGTCACTATATTATTAATCCACATGTCATGCCTATTTTTCTACCAATACAGATAGGCCCTCCACTTTCTAAATATTCTCAATTGAATATTCGAAAAGTGGTAAATTTATTTATAGCGGGAATGTCTTGTCGCCTCTTCCAACATCATTATCTTTTCTTCATAATCAAAAACACATATCCTTTCCATTTAATGATTGGGATATGTTTCCTATTAAGTATTGAATCTGCAATTTATAGCGTCTTTTTAGGGTTTTCTGCGGCTGCTTCAGTTCGAAGTGACAGTTCCACGATGATAATTCATAATGATGGTTCTTCCTTATAAATACCGATCCTCCCAAAATTTTCTACTTCTTTCTTGCATTCATACCCAAACATCATCTACAATATTTCTCCCTTTTACATGCTTGCACAATTAACAATGGCTTCCCATTCAGACCCTCGTTAAACAATCATTATTGATGAGCTTCCCCCTTATCTGCCCCAGTTAGGAGTAGGATAGAAGGTAGACGTCGTAGTTTGGGTTTTTTGTCAAGTTGTTGCTCTACTCCTTCCCAATTGAATATTTTAAATCCTTCTTCTTCTAAAACCAAAAGTCCATCAGCTCCTAGGTCCTCCTTTAGTAATAAAGATCATAACGAACCGGTGCAGGAACCTATTGTTTTTTAAATTGCTCCTTAGGATTTCTCTTTTAAATCTGACCGTGAGGCAATGAGAAATCAAGTTTCTTCCATTGTAACACTTAATCCTAATAATTATTACCCTACGTTAATCACTACTGGCCTGCTTCCTCTAGTTTGACGTGAATGCCATTGGAAATCTAATTTTCCCGTGGTAATTTCTATTGCTGATGAACAAATAACCTCTTATCGTGAAAATTATTCCTTTGTTTACAATTACTCTTTCACCTTATGATTCTATCCACCTATTAACCCAATGATCATTAAGTTTTGTTATTATTGCAATGGGGTTTTGGACCAGATAAGCCCAAGAAGTAAATGTACTAATATTGCAAAAGCATTTATGTTGATTTTAAATGGGTTGGAAATAAAGTAAGCTTCGCGTCGCCTTTGTCACCGTTTCTTGTTCGACTTTGGCTTTGGATTTGGATTTGGATTTAAATTTGATCAAACATAAATTTATTAGTAAATTTGATATCCTTGAACCATTGAGCTTTATTTTATACCTAGCAGCATAAATTACTCAATCAACCCTTAACCATCTATATTTCTTACGGTTGTGTTCGTTTTAACCATCAATACAGTCTGGTTTCATAAGTTTTTAGAGAATAGTCCTTTACTTTCATTAGGCTTGAATCGGCTTATACTTCACAATGACACCTGTAATTTCTAAACGTGTAATACTATAGACATACTATCTAGTCATTTTCTGCCAGACTTACCAAATCATTAAAAACACTTTAAGCTTTATTAACTCATCTAAAAGATATAATGTTTTACCTTGATTTATGGACATTGTCTTCATCATGAGAATGGATTGAGTTATTTGACAATGCTGAATTGTCAATCATAACATTATTTGATCTCTTAAACCTAGCTTTTGGGATCTCCAGTGTGCTAAGTAGAGTTACCGCCATGATGACTTATCCTAGGGCTTAACCCCATTCCCTTCGATGATCTTTCAACTACCTCTCTAGATAGGCCTTCTGTGAGTGAATCCGACATGTTATATCGTGACTTTACGTATTCAATCGTGATAACACCACTAGATAGTAGATGTTTAACGGTATTAAGTCTCCATACGTATGACGAGAATTTTTCTGTTATACATAATGCTCCCTGCACTGCCCATGATACTTCACTATCACAATGTATACATATAGGTGCTAAAGTTTTGGGACAAAATACAATATCTTCCAAGAAATTTTGGAGCCATTCGGCTTCTTCACCGGTCTTGTCTAAAGTTGTGAATTAAGATTCCATTGTAGAATGAATGATGCACGTTTGTTTGGATAATTTTTAAGACACTGCTGCACCCCTAATTGTGAAAACATATCCACTCATGGATTTAACTTCGGATGAGCACGTGATCTAATTGCCATCACTATATCCCTCGATCATGGAGGTATATTTGTTATAATGGACAACATAATCTTGGGTATGTTTCAGATATCCAAAACTCATTTCATTTTCATCCAATGTATTTGATTGGTATTACGTGTAAATCGACTAAGTTTGCTAATAGCACATGCTATATCCGGTCGCGTACAATTCATGATATACACCAAACTTTTTAATACTGTTGCCTAGTCCAGTTGTGAGTCAGATTCACCTTCATTCTTTTGAACTGCATAACTCACATCAATTATATTCTTGGAAATACTTGAACTTGTCAAGTACTTTTTCAATGTAGTGAGGTCGTGATAATTCTAGAACTTGTAGAGTCTTGTGAATTTCGGTCCCTAAGATCACATCAGCAAGTCTTAAGTCGTTATAAGTTACAAGTACTTTGGTCATAATTACTTTGCTTTATATTTTGATGATCTAACAAACTTACTATCCAAAACCAGATAAGGAACTGGATACACACTTACAAGACCTTAAAATCACAAGGTTCCAGTAGGAATCCAGCGTGGGATATGATTCAACTCGTTAGAGTAGAAGGATTTGCTGAGGCAAAATGTCCCTACAAGTTCCCGAGGAAACTGTACAAAGTCAACTCTCCAGTTGGGAAGTTGCTGCCTACATACGCTATACTATAGGAACAGTGCAACAGTCAACTTTTTGTGGAAGACTTTTTACCTACCTTTCTTACATCATTGTAGGTGATGTCACACATGTATATATACAATCAAGGAAGGTAAAACACATTCACTTGAATATATAGATATTTCACTCATGCTCACTCACGTGACTGTCCAACAAGAAAGTTTCAAGTGCTTCAAGAAAAAAGAACAAAACAATTATGGAGCAGTTCCCAAATCAAGTCATTATATGTTCTTAGTTGAGTTGTAACTTTGTAATAGTTCTTCAATTATAATTCCTATTTAGCTTGTTTAGAAGCTTTCTGTAGGAACCCCTTTTTGTAAACTTTAAACCTATGGTTTGAGTCTTGGCGAGAGTTAGTCATGTTGTAAAGTCTTTGTAATAAAGTTATTACAAAGTGGTTTGAAATAGAGTATTATAAGTTAGTGAGGGATGAAGAGGTTAATTCGTAGGTTGCATAGGTTGTAATCTAAAAGTTACTCAGTAGTGAAGTTGAAATACTACAAGGGTAGGTCGTAATTTTTAATCCCGTTGAGCTGGCAATTTTTCATGTATAGTTCCTCTTGTCATTATATCTACTATAATGTGCGTGTGTACTGTTGAACCTAATAGAGAACCTGGTACTTTATAGAGTTTGGTAAACCCTTATATTATATCAATTGGTATCAGAGCGGGTTTTTTCTATCAGTTTACACCTAGAAAGGATCCTCATGGCTGCTGCTCCAAACCTCGAAGAAGGACAGTCTACTTACAAATCTCCACGGTTCAACGGGCAATATTATGGATGGTGGAAAAAGACTATGGGATGTTATATGTGAGGGACCCCTTGTCCCGACCAAGAACCTTGGCGAATCAGGTGTATTCATCCCCAAGATGAGGAAGGAATTCAATGATGCTGATAAAAAGGTCATAGAAAAGAATTTTTTGTGCAAAGAAATTCAGGTTATTGGCATTGGTACTGATGAATATAACATGATATCAGCTTGTCGATTAGCAAAACAGATCTGAGAGGTCTTCAGATAGCTCATGAGTGTACAACACAGGTGAAGCAATCCAAGATTGATATGCTCATAACTGAATATGAGCTCTTCAGAATGAAATATGATGAATCCATCCAAGATATGCATACTCGATCACCTCCATCATCAATGAGCTTCACTCTGTAGGTGAAAATATTCCGAGAGACAAGCTTGTTAGGAAAATCCTTAGTGTACTGCCCAGTTCTTGGGAAAGTAAAGTTAATGAAATTACAGAGGCTAAGGATTTACATACACTGACAATAAATGAACTTGTTGGAAACTTGAAAACCTATAAGAAGAAGAAGAAGAAGAAGAAGAAGAAGAAGAAGAAGAAGAAGAAGAAGAAGAAGAAGAAGAAGAAGAAAAAGAAGAAGAAGAAGAAGAAGAAGAAGAAGAAGAAGAAGAAGAACAGACAACAATGCCTTAAGTGGTGAAGACGGGTACATGACCTACTTTTCAAGAAGATTCCATAAGATGGTACACATGAATGGAGGCATTACAAAAAGGGAAAGTTCTAGCAAGCCAAGAAATTATGACCTCTATCATAACTGTTGCAAGCCAGGACATTTCATCAACGATTGCCCTCTCCTAAATAAAATATCACTACAATAACAACTTTGACAAAGAAGCCAAGAAGAACCTAGTTCCTGACAAACGCTTGAAGAGAAAAAATGATACTGATAATGTTGTGAAGCAAGCTCTTGCTGCATGGGGAGACTCCTCCAGCAAATCTGAAGAAGAAAACGATCATGGTGGTAGTTCAATGATTGTGGTGGAAAATGAAACAACTTAGTATGATTCAATCTTTTCTTTAATTGCTCCATCTGATGCTGATGAAGATGACGACGATGATGAGGTAAATTTTCTAGATGTTCAGAGAAATCTGAAATCTTATAATCTTAAAAAGCTCATGTCATTAGCAAATGTACTAATTGATGCTTAACATAGTCTTATCAATGATAGATGCATTAACTATGGAACTAAGGGAAGTTAAACTAACTAGAATTGACTTAATAGTCATTGTAGTTTATTCGAAAGAAACAATGGAGAATCCGAAAAAGGAAAAGAATCCCTTAGAAGAGAAAATTGTCAATATAGAACATGAAGAGATGATCTAATGGTCATTGTGGTGGACTTAAAAAACCATTGAGTGTGTAAGTAAAGAAAAAGAAACCTTGACTAAAAACTTTTCTATCATTGAGCAAGAGAGAGATGACCTAGTAGTGGTGGTAGTAGACTTGAAAGAAAAAATTGAGGAATTTAAAATGGTAAATAGGATTGGAAACTCTGCAAAAGGAAAGGAAGTTGCAAGTGACGCAAACATTAAGCTTAAAAATGAATTGAATTTAGTGAAGACTATTTTATGTGCTGAGCTTGAGAAGAACAAAAACTTCAGGAAGAACTAGGTAAGGTAAATAGTGACCTTGAAAAGTCGCTTAAGGGGACCAGGTCCTCTAATGCTATCACTGCCATGTATACCAATAGGGGGGGAAAACAGGTAAGGGATTGGGTTTCAAGGGGAAAAGATTCCCTACAACCCTCATAGCATGTACATTACAGTAAACGACTACTGGCTATGTACCCACTCTGGTAACAATGGCCACCTCAGGGAAATCTGCATGGCCAGGGTTCAGTCTCATCAGAAAAATAAACTCTTTGCTTAGAGAATAATTACTACTAGAGGACCTTGTTTGTCAAATAGGAAATGCGTACTGCCTACAAGGACTAAAAGAGCACTCATTCATCCTTTCTCTTATAACAAGGAACCCAAAATTAATTTAGGTTCCTAAATCTAACCCATGATTTCCTTGTGCAGGGAGCAGTGAAGGGGATCAACCAACAATGATATATGGGCAGCGGCTGCTCAAAACACATAACTGAAACTATGATCAATTTTTCTTTACTAAAATCCTGAAAAGGGAGAGTGTACCTTTTTTAAAATATCTAAATCGGTACACTTTAGGAGTTGGAAGATATGTGACAAGGGAAATAAAGTAGAATTCTTATCTGGGATATGCACAATCTCAAATGTTGTGACTGGTAAGGTGATGTTGTAGCCAAAATATACAAGAATACTTATGTTGCTGGGTTTGAGCCTCTGCAGAGTGGTGATATAAGTTAGTTGAGAGTTGTTGAAAACAATGCTGAAATATGGGATAGAAGGCTAGGATATGCAATTATTTCATCACTGAATAAACTGGCCATGAAGGACATGGTTCATGATCTAACCAAGATTAGTATCAAGGAACACAAAGTGTTCCATGCCCATGCAAAAGAAAGTATGTCAGCACTCCATTCAAGTACAAAAAGGGGCAGCCCGCACCTCAAGGTCACTTGATCTTCTTCATAGGATCTGTGTGGAGCAGTGAGAAATCCAAATAGGAAAGAAAGAAGACATATGTACTGATAGTGAATGACAATTCCATGTCCACTTAAACTTTGTACTTCAGAACCAAGGATGAGATCTTTCAAGTAATTATGGCTTTTGTTAAGATGGTCCAAGTATAGATAGAAACAAATATGGCTTGCATTAGATTAGATCATGGAATAAGTTTGGATAATGCCAGAGTGTATGAATATTGCATTCAAAGAAGAACTATTCAACCTCTTAGCTCCAAGAACACCACAGCAAAAGGAGTTGTGGAAAAGAAGAACAAGACTCTTGAATATTTGGCACGATCAATATTATTTGATAGAGGGATTACAAACCTTTTGACCAAAGTTGCTGACTTATTTAAGGATATCAGGGTACAACTGTTATGTTCTCAATAATGGAAATGATCAACTTTGAAATCTAATACTAAAAGAGACGGAGGAATCCTCATGTGTACTCATCTCAAGAGGGAACAAAAATACTGATCAAGGTGGAGAACGCTCATTCATTCAGCAAGGAACGTGGTCTCACGACGGCAACAACAGAAGCTAAAAATTGAGTTATTGAAAAAGGTTTGACATAGAAGCATCACAAGTCCTCAACACTCACATTACCATAGTTACATGCTTAGACATGAATGAACCTGGTTCTACTCTAAATCAAAAAATGCATAGAGACATCACTGGATCACTTCTATATCTCACTGCAAGTAAGCCAGACATCGTGTTCAACTTTGGGTTCTGTGCAAGGTTTTAGTCATATCCAAATGAGTCTCGTATGAATGTTGTTGTTAGAATTTTGAGATATCTTAGAGGAACACATGAATTGGTTCTCTACTATCCTTCAAGTAATGGATTGGAAAAGTTCATCTGAAATGAGACATTCTCTGGGTTCCTGTCTTGTCTCATGAGGCTCAAGGAAGCAATATCAATAGCTCTCTCAACAGATGAAGCAGAATATATATCATCCGCCTCCTGTTGTGCTCAAATTCTGTAGCTAAGCAGCAATTTGGAAGACCATGAGTCCAACTCAAGAGGACTAAATAAATTGATTGCTGAAGATCAACACTATAAAAAACTGGAATTAGCTACGAATATTGTCGATAATCTATTGCTAAAATGCTCGTAGCTAGAATAATTTGTTGATAATTTGTTGCTAATCTGACGCTAAATAAGATTAGCGATGGATTTACCTAAAGAACTTGTTTGTCACTAAAACCTTGTTTTTATTAGTGCAAGTTGCTCACATCCTCATCAAATCCCTAAGAAGAAAACATACTGAGAAAAATCACATTGCATTAGGGATGATAAAACCTAATTGAGGACCTGGTTCCTCATGATTGGTTATGAAAGTTAAACTCAGATAAAAGTTAGCTAAAATATTTTCTGGCTAAGTCTAACTCACCTCTATATTGTAATAGGTAGACATGCATGATGACTACAGAGCAGCTACTGTAGTGCATGCTGGAAAAAAAGGGTTAAACTCACTTGCCAAACCTGTTAGGGAACCTGGTTTTCTTGATACATGTTAGTAGCTTCTTTTTTCTTTCATACACAATTTAAAATGGACAAAAACAATGCTACATCGTCAGCGTGACAGTCTCTTTAAGTTATGTCTTTTCATCTAAAGCGTCACACCTTTTTAGAACGATACAACTCCCCAAGCAAAAGTTTGCCACCATTTTACAACTGGTCCCTCATCATAAATAAATCAACCTCAGAACTCTTCACTTCCAAATTCAAAACCTTCTCTTTGGCTTCTCTCGTATCAATACACAACCCTTCGAGTACAATTTCATCATGTCTAAAAATGAAGCAACCTCCAATGTACCCAACAATACTGGCATTGAGTCCATACCTGTTAGTATTCCAATGGTAGACTCTTTTCCCAACACAATCACTAGTCCAAACCCTAAAGTAGAGTCTTCTCGATACTCCACTCCCTCTCCAACCCACTCTGATTATGTTCCTTATCTAAGAAAGGTTGAGAATGTTGCCCTTCTCCAGTCTCACCGGTCAAACAAAGTAAAGAGGGTGAATAAGGTAAACAAGGGAACCTTGTTTAGGAAATATCAACTCTCTCCGTAGTTGGGCAATCAAGTGAAAATCTAGTGATTAGTCATGAAAAGACTAAGACAATCATGACAGGCTGCGATTCTACATGTATCACTCCTCAATCTGTTGAAATTTCCATGAAACCACAAGAAAATGAGGGAATAGAAAATATGATCTTCATTGCTTCAGAAGGGGTTGTTGTAAAGGAAGCTGGTGGAGAGTTTCAGTCTCAAGAGGAAGAGCCTCGGTCCACATGATATATGGGAGAAATTGTTCCATTTGAACAACCGATTCAAGATGATACTACTAGGGTCCCAAGTGATAAAACTGATCCCTCCGCGGAGGATCCAGGTCAGTGTTGATCTTGTCCCCACTTCTATGCCGAGCCTCTAAATATTGTGGTGCATGAGATGAATTCTGATAGTGAAGAAGACATATATGACTTGGCATATGCTAGTTTTATTAGGGCTAGGAGTAAGCTAGTTGCAGCTCTAGAGTCAACCCCTGAGTAACCCATTACTTGGTTGCAGCTAAATGAGGCTCTGGAGTGTGCTTTCAAGAAGAATCAAAGGAGCAAAAGAAAGAGAAGGCTGGTGAAGGATGGAAAATTTATGCATGAAAAAGTTGATCCTATGGTAAATGTGGATGATGAAGCACAAGAGGAACCATGTTCCTTAACCCACAAGTCCTCGAAACAAAAGCACTCTCACTCTCAATCTATAAGGCACACTTCTATAAATGCTAAATGTCCTTCCAAGAGTGCTGATGCTTTTTCCAGTGAAAGTTGGTAAAACATTTTAGTGTCAAGACAGTGAAAGAGAGTGATGACAAGTCCAAGGATGAATAAGTGAAAAAATCTAGTGAACATATGCATACAAAGTCAGTGGGGGAAAGAAAAGTCTATTCCCAAGTCAGTAAAAAGAAAAATATATGATGGTGAGGAACTTTATTCCATCAAGAAAGCAAACATTTGTGAGTCTCTAAGTTCTGAGAAAAGGAAGCTGAGAAATTAGAAAGAACTATGGTGCCACACATTTGCCTCTGACATTCTAGAACTTGCTGAGATGAGACAATTAGTGGAAATTTGTGATTCTCAGCAATGGACAAATTTGTTTACAAATGAGGTTCCCAGAGTGTATAAAGAGGAGGTATGGAGTTTCTATACTGACCTCTTCATAGTAGAGGGTGATCAATTTTGTGTGTTGATAAATGGGGTAGACATAGTTATGGACTCTGCCTTATTAGGGTCAATTCGGGGTGTTCCTGTGGAAGGACTATCATCTGTTTTGGGTGCCTGCTCATCAAACTTTAGAAATGCCATTGTCAAGGACAAGGCAAGACAGAATGGGGAATAGATGCATAAGAAGGAACTCCTTCGAGTATATCAGTTACTTTTTTAGATGCTTAACAAAGAGTTGCTTCCCCGCGTAGAGAGAAGATGTGTTGCATCCAAATCTGACATGTTCCTTATGGAAGTCTTGGATAATTTTACCACCATCAATTTGACTGGGATAATGATTAAGCATATGCAGAAGGTGGCAAACCTTAAGTATGGGAATCCTGGACTACCTTATGGGTTTCTTCTCACAAAGGCCTTTGAGTTAATCAAAGTACATCTGGGACCAACCAAAGTAGGGACTAAAAAGCAATCCTTTTCAAAAACTACTCTAGAGGAGTGTGAGTGTATTCACAAGGTCGGAGGAGTTGAAGGCTAGGAACGCAATTCTTGAGTCAGCTCAGCCAGTTACAAGAGGCACCTGGTTCTAGTGGTTCTCACAGCTGAAAAGTTGCATGCCTAACAAAGGAGAATGCTGAGCTTAGGAAACAGGTGGAGGACCTGAAATAAAGACTGCTCAATGAGCAAATGTCTGTGAATGCTCCTATGGACTCCAAACCCTTGATTCCTCCTCCAAGCCCCCTTCCTCCAGTGTCCCCTTAGTGTCAAGTTTCTAGTGTCCATCTTCTTAGTTGTTTTTGGAGATTTGTTTTTTTTCTTTTTTGGTAATTGTTTTGGTTTGTTTTAAACTATGGATGATAACAATGATATTTCTCCCACCTACAAAGGTCCAAATTTTGTTAATGAAAGTGGTTTCCTTTTTGTTATTTATTCTACTACTCTTTTGTCTCTGTTTTCTATCATATTGTGGGCACACAAGTGGCATGAGTCAACCACGCTAGACTTTTTTATGGTGCTTACTTGTTCTGTGCTTTTTATGATGCCAAAAAGGGGAAGATTTCATTGAATAATAAATAGCATAATTGAATAATAAGATGAAGTAATATGAAGGGGGGAAATATAGGGGGAACTCACTGAGGTTCAGGTACAGATTACAGGGCAATGCAATAATGAGGTTCAGGTACAGATTAAGGGGGAATGCAAAAATTCAGGGGAAACTTAAACTTAAGGTCTTTCAGGTTCGTAGTTTGGTTCTATGTGGCTCTTTCTGGGATTTTCAATTATGAGTTCTCATCATCAAACATGGAAAAATTGATAGGTTATAAGTACTTTGGTCGTAAGTACTTTTGTTTTATGTTTTGATGATCTAACAAACTTACTATCCAGAACCAGATAAGGAACCGGTTACACAATTACAAGACCTTAAGATAAAAGGTTCCAGGTTGGGATCAAGCGTGGGATATGATTCAACTCTTCAGAGTGGAAGGAAAAATTGAGGGAACATGTCCATACTAGTTCCCGAAGAGACTCTGCGAAGTCAACTCTTCAGCTGGAAAGTTGCTGACTGCACACACTACAGTACAGGAATAGTGCAACAGTCAACTTTATATGGAAAACTTTTTACCTACCTTGCTTACATCATTGTAAGTGATGTCACACATGTATATATACAACCAAGGAAGGTAAAACACATTCACTTGAATACTTAGAGATTTCACTCAAGCTCACTCACGTAACTATCCAGCAAGAAAGTTTTCTTCAAGAACAAAGAAAAAAACAACGACAGACTAGTTCCCACATCAAGTCATTATATGTTTTATTGAGCTGTAAATTTGTAATAGTTCTTCAATTGTATTTCTTATCTAGCTTGTTTAGAAGCATTCTGTAGGAACCCCTTTGTAAACCTTAAACTTGTATGTTTGTGTCTTGGCTAGAGTTAATCATGTTGTAAAGTCTTTGTAATTAAGTTATTACAAAGTGGCTTGTAATAGAGTTTTACAAGTTAGTGAAGGATTAAGAGGTTAATTCCTAGGTTGCATAGGTTGTAATCTAAATGTTACTCAGTAGTGAAGTTAAAATCTTATAAGGGTGGTCATGGTTTTTATCGCGTTGAGCTGGGAATTTTTCACGTAAAATTCTGCTTGTCATTATATATACTATAGTGTTCGTGTGTACTGTTGAACTTGATAGAGAATCTTGTTCTCTATGGAGTTTGGTAGACCCTTATATTCTATCAAGTCTTTCATGTCGACTTTTCAAGCCAACATGTGCTTAGTAGCATTTATATTTGCAACATTTTTGCTCATTATCAACATGTCATCAGCATATAAACAAACAAACAACTTCATTACCTGGAGTGTTTTTGATGTAAACACATTTGTCACACTCGTTGATTTTAAACCTAGTTGCCGACATTATTTGGTCAAATTTGGCATGCCATTATTTGAGTGCTTGTATAAGTCCATAAAGCGACTTAACAAGTTTACACACTTTTTTCTTTAGCCGAAACCACAAAATTCTCAGGTTGTTCTATGTAAATCTTTTCCTCCAATTTTTTATTTAAGAATGTTGTTTTAACATCCATTTGATGGATTTCAAGATCATACACGTCCACTAGTGCCACTACCACCCTAATAGATGTTATTATTTCTGTTACTGGTGAGTAAGTGTCAAACAATCGAGGTCTTTCTTTTATCTATAACATTTGACAGCAAGTCTTGCATTATATTTGTCAACATTACCATTATCTTTAGTTTTCCAATTAAAGATCCATTTTGAACCTAAAGGCGTATTTCCTGGAAGAAGATCAATCTATTCTCATATATGGTTATCCAAAATTGGTTGAATCTCACTATTGACTGCCTCTTTCCAAAATGTTGAATCAGAAGATGACATAGCTGCTTTGAAAGTTTAATGCATATATTCAAGAAGGAATGACACAAAATCTGGTCCAAAGGAGGTAGATATTCTTTGACATTTGCTACGCCTTAGATCTTCTACTCTTGAAGTATTTTTCTTTGTTCTCCCCGTAGAGGTCTTTCACATAACGACTCACATTCAGTTTTATATAGATAGATGCTTTCAAAAATTATCGGCATTATCTGATTCAGTTACTATATTAACATGCTTTACTGTTTGTAGCATATCCAATAAAAACACAATCTACAGTTTTGGTCTGATTTTTACTCTTTTGGGTAAGGAACTTGTACCTTTACTAAACACCCCCACACTTTAAAATATTTCAAGTTGGATTTTCTTCCTTTTCATTTTTCATACCGAATAGATTGTATTTTGCTATGGGATACTCTGTTGAGTATTTGGTTAGCTGTAAGGATAGCTTCCCCATACAAACTCTATTGTAATCAGAAACTTATTAATAAACAATTCATCATTTAATTCAATGTCCGATTTTACCTTTCTGCAATTCAATTGGATTGCGGTGGGTAGGGGGGAGAAGTTTAATAGATAATTCCATATTCTAAATATATTTATGTAAACGGAGATTCATATTCTCCGTCCCTTTCACTTCTAATCATTTTGATCTTTTTATTCAGTTGATTCTCTTATTCATTCTTGTATTATTTAAATGCTTCAATTTCTTCATCATTACTATTAAGCAAAATAAACATAATCATATGAGTACAATCGTCAATAAAAGTTATAAAATTTTCGCACCTCGGGATGGCGTCGACTTCATATCAACAATATCAGTATGAATTAAGTCTAAAGGATTTGAATTCCTTTTAGCAGACTTATAAGAATGTTTTAGAAATTTAGATTCAACACATATTTGACATTTTGAGTTATTACTCTCGAATTTAGATAATACTTCTAAATTAATTAAATTCCGTAAGGTTTTGTAATTGATATGTCCTAAACGAATATGCCATAAATTCTTTGACTCCAATAAATAATAAGAAGTTGAAATTTTATTAATATTATCAACAACCATTACATTGAATTTGAAAAAGGCCCTCGGTGAGGTATCCCTTTCCAATATATATTTTATTCTTGCTTACAACAACGTTTTTAGATACAAATATATATATTTGAATCCATTCTTAACAAGTATAGAAGTAGAAAGTAAATTCTTCCTAATAGTAGGAACATGAAGAACGTTATTGAGCATTAACACCTAGTTGGAAGTCATTTATAGGAATATCTTCCCATAACCCTCAATCTTCGTTGTTGCAGTATTTCCCATGGAAAGCTCTTCTTTGCGGCCAGTAGTAGAGTAAGTCGCAAATGCCTCTTTGACTGCAAAAACCTATCGAGTCGCTCCAGAGTCAATCAACCACTCCTTCGGATTTTCAACTAGGTTGATCTCCGAAAGCATTGCACACAGATCATCAATATCATCATTATTCTCCACTCTATTGGTATTGCCTTTTTTCTTATCCTGCTTTGGGAGACGACAATCATGGGCTTCGTGACCAGTTTTCTTGCAATTGTTGCGATTGCCCTTGAATTTTTTCTTGTTCTACTCCTTAGTCTATCTAGAAGACCTCTTGCTCTTCTTACTTTATGGAGAAGTCTCCTCAACGATATTAGCTCCCATAATCGTCAAATTTCCATGAGACGTTTTCTCGGCTGTTTTGTTGTCTTCCTCAATCTTGAGATGAATCACAAGATCTTCCAACTTCATTTTTTTGCACTTGTGCTTTAGATAGTTCTTGAAATCTCTTAACGAAGGAATTTTTTAAAATCATTACAACCACTTGAAATGCTTCATTCACTACCATACCTTCCACAATAAAGTCACAAAAAATAAGTTGAAGCTTTTGAACTTAGGTTCCAATAATTTTGTTGTCTATCATTTTATAGTCTAGAAATTTGGTAACCATAAACTTTTCCAAGCATGTATCTTCAGTGTTATACTTCCTTTCAGGTGCGTCCCATAATTCTTTCGAAGAATTCATAGCACTATGGACATTGTACAAGTGACCTCCAAAGCACTTAGGAAGTAGCCTTTGCAAAGAAAGTTTGCCTGTTTCCACGCCACAACAAACATAAACTTCCTAAATGAGAGCTTTAAAGCTAGAAAATGGTCCGTAGCCGGATGGAACAGTGTTAAGACGATCTCGGAACGGAAATCCGATGGTTCCATTAGCTCCGTTAGGTGATTTTGGGGTTGGGAGCGCGTTCGGAATGTATTTTGGAGGTCCGTAGCTCAATTAGGCTTGAAATGCCGAAGATTGAAATTTTGGCGAATCCGAACGATAGGTGAGATTTTGATCCGGGAGTCGGAATGGAATTCCGACAATTTCTGTAGCTTCGTTATGTGATTTTGGATATGTCCGCAAATTTTCAGGTCATTTGGACATCGTTTGGTCGGGTTTTGGATTGAATGTTAGTTTTGAAAGTTTTGAAGAAACTTAGGCTTGAATCCGTGTGTAATTGGTGATTTTGATGTTTAGGATGGTGTTTTTATGATTGGAACAAGTTCGTATCGTGTTTTGGAGTATGTTGGTGGTTTTCGTTGGGGTCCCGGGGGCCTCGGGAGGGTTTCGGACCATCGATCGGGCATTTTGAACTTGGAAAAGGCCTGCTGTAAATTGCAGGTTACTGCCCAGGCATTAAGCCTTCGCGTTCGCGTGGCATGGGCCGCGCTCGCGAAGGTCAGGCAGATTAAAGCATCGCGTTCGCGAGAAGGGGTGTCGCGTTCGCGTAGGCAAGGTAAGGTGAAGCTTCGCGTTCGCGTGACTAGGAGTCGCGATCGCGTAGAAGAAAAGGGGAGAGCTTCGCGTTCGCGTGGGAGTGTACGCGTTCGCGTAGAGGAAGGACCCGGCGGCTGGGAGATTGTTCATCGCGAACACGTGGTGGAGCGTCGCGTTCGCGAAGGGTAAACTGGAGCTGAGTATCGCGAACGCGTGGGATGGCGTCGCGTTCGCGAAGAAGAAGCTGGGCGAGTCATCGCGGACGCGTGAGGCCCATCGCGAACGCGATGAGCAATGGGGTCTGGCAGTGAGCTTAAGTTCAGAACATAACACCCGCGACCCCAACACACCAAAACAGCCATTGTTGAGCTCCAAGAGAGGATTTTGAAGGGGAAACGCTGGGATATCATCGGGAAATTATCGGGGGTAAGTTTCTTGACCTTAATTCGTTGGTTTATCATGAAATCCGTGATTATTTCACTGAAATTGGAAGATTAAAGGTGGGTTTGAGCCCTAGGCCTAAATGTTAGAAAATCTCTGATTTTGAGTGGGCAAATGGAGTCCGATTTTGGTAAATTTTATATGCCTAGACTCGTATTGAGATAAGGAACCCGAATATATAATTTTCGTGATTTTTCGATAAGCGTACCGAAAGTCGGGTTTTGACAACTTGTGGGTTTTGGTGTATTTTGAGTTATTTTGATTGGGTAATGCCCAATTGGCCTATTTTGATGTGATTCTATTGATTTTTATCAGATACTACACTTGTGGAGGACGACATTCGCGGCAAGAGGGTTATTTCTTAGCGGTTTTGTACCGGAATTGAGGTAAGTGGCTTGTCTAACCTCGTGTGGGGGAATTTTCACCCCTAGGATATTATGTGATAGTTTAAATGCCTTGTACGCGAGGTGACGGGCGTGTACATACGCTAGTTGTTGAACACATACTTTACTCAAAATGTTCAATGAGTGATATTCCTATTTTTAGCTGTTAAATTCGATATTTCTACCCGGTAGTAGTTAGAAAAGCATGATTTGATAGTATTTAACTGTCTAGTTGCCTAATTGTCTTACTTGAGTTTTCTTGGTAATCGCTGGCGCTGTTTATCGGCGAAGTTATAGTTAAGCATATTATACTTCTCTTTGTGTATTCCTTTACTTGTATTGTTGTGGACTACAGGTTCGATTCCCGAGATCCTAAGATTTATTGAAATGTGGACTACGGGTTCGATTCCCGAGATCCTGAGATTTATTAAAATGTGGACTACGTGTATTCCTTTACTTTTATTGTTGTGGACTACGGGTTTGATTCCCGAGATCCTAAGATCTATTGAAATGTGGACTACGGGTTCGATTCCCGAGATCCTGAGTTATTGGTAGGGACTACGGGTTCGATTCCCGAGATCCTAAGTTATTGGTAGGGACTACGGGTTCGATTCTCGAGATCCTGACTTATTGGTAGGGACTGCGGGTTCGATTCCGGAGATCCTGAGTTATTGAGATATTATTGAGACATGGGCTGCGGGTTCGATTCCCGGAGACCCAGAGGTACTGAGAATGGGACTGTGGGTTCAATTCCCACGAGTCCTGGATTTGTTTTATTGAGTTGGTTATTTGTTGTTAGCTTAATTGTAGACAGTTGCAGTAATCATCTTATTGTTGTTATTTCGGAAATTATTATCATTTAAACTGTTTATTTTTGTTATCATCATTATATTATTGTTTCTCGGTAGGGCCATGACCTTCCTCGTTACTACTCCATCGAGGTTAGGCTTGGCACTTACTGAGTATCGCCGTGGTGTACTCATGCTACTCTTCTGCACACTTTTGTTGTGCAGATCCAGGTACATCAGAGCAGGCTCGTGCTAGGTGATTCCGCAGCTTTCTGGAGACCTCGAGGTATGATCTGCTACGTCCGCAGATCCGGAGGCTTTCCTTCTATTCTAATAGTACTAGTTGACATTTTTCTTCATTTCATTGTTAGATACTCTTTACACATAGAGCCACAGTTGTATTTCTCTTTTAGTCTGTGTTACCGTGGGGTTCCGGATCTTGGTAGTGTTTTATTTATTGTGTGACGGATGTATGTGCCAAGCGGCACGGATTACATATCTTTTTATGCTATTTTTCTGCTGTTTCTTATTTAAGTATTTATAACTTGTATATTCGCAACGTGTTAGGCTTACCTAGTCGTGGGGACTGGGTGCCATCACGACATGTTCACAATTGGTGAACTAGGGTCGTGACAAGTTGGTATCAGAGCACTAGGTTCATAGGAGTCACGGGACACAGACCGGTTACTTAGAGTCTCGCTGATCGATACGGAGACGTCTGTATTTATCTACGAGGGGCTATGTAACTATTTAGGAAACTCTTCATTTCTTTTGGATTCCTTGTCGTGCGACATTTTTGGCACCAAATCTAAACTTCTGCTTTCTATTCTCTCATAGATGGTGAGGACACGTGCTACTCGCGAGGATCAGGCACACGCGCCCCCTGCTGCCGCCGCCAGAGGCCGGGGCCGTGGTAGAGGACGAGGACGCGCCCGAGGTGCAGCCACAGCACCCCCGCGCGCTGCCACTGAGGTGCCACCGGTAGATCAGGTTGGAGCGCAGGCACCTGGTACACTGACTACAGCTGCTACTACTCCAGCACTCCAGGAGACCCTGGCCCAGTTCATGAGCATGTATACTACTTTAGATCAGGCAGGGTTACTTCCTCTCACTGCAGCTACATCTCAGGCTGGGGGAGGGGCCCAGACTCCCGCAGCCGCTACACCTGAGCAGCGAGTGCCCGTGGGGCAGCTTCCAGAGATTATTACTATGCCTCATGCCGCCCCAGTACAGCCCGGAGGTGGGCCAGCTGCCTCCAAGGATGCGCGACGTAGATTAGAGAGGTTCAAGAAATATGATCCTCTAGTGTTCAGTGGGTTGGCTACAAATGATGCATTGGGCTTTCTAGAGGGGTGTAATCGTATCCTCCATACTATGGGGGTAGTGGAGACCAGCGGGGTTTCCTTTACTGCTTTTCAGCTTCGTAGGGCCGCTTATGATTGGTGGCGCACATATGAGTTGGATAGTCTAGATGAGTCTGCCTCGTTGACCTGGACGCAGTTTTCTAATATATTTTTGAAGGAGTTTTTTCCTCGGAGCCTTAGGGATTCTTGGCAATCGGAGTTTGAGTGGTTGCGTTAGGGCTCCATGACACTATTGAAGTATGCTATTAGTTTCACCCATCTAGCCAAGCATGCGCCGGCCTAGGTACCCACGGTTCGGGAGAGAGTGCGGAGATTTATTGAGGGCCTTGTTCCGCCTATCCGATCCAGCATGGCCAGAGAGCTTGAGACAGATATATCTTATCAGCAGGCAGTTAGCATTGCCAAGAGGATCGAGAGTATGCTCCCTAGAGAGCGGAGAGAGAGAGAGGCCGAGAGGTCTCGTGAGTCGGGCCATTTCTCTGGTGCCCGCACTTCATCAGCCGGTCGTTTTGGCAGGGGTTATTCCGGTCGACCAGTTCACTCGGCATTGCCCGCGGCCGGTAGTACTCCAGGCCTTCCAGCATCTCAGGAGCCTTATTATGCTCCCACAGTTTCCAGTGCACCTCCTGCGTGGGGTCCGTCCAGGGGTCAGACTAGTGGGGGTGAGGCCGGTCAGTCACAGCCACCGCGTCCTCCCAGAGCTTGTTTTGAGTGCGGGGATACTCGCCACCTGGTTAGGGAGTGCCCCAGGCGCAGGAGAGGAGCCCCTCATCAATCATCACAGCATCCGCGTGGTTCTCAGGGCCAACAGGCTATCATTCCAGCCCCAGCTGCCACTCCACCTGCCCAGCCAGCCAGGGGCGGGGGTCAGGGTTCCAGAGGCCGCCCTCGAGAGGGGGGACAGGCCAGATTCTATGCTATTCCTGATCGCGCTGCGGCTGTTGCATCTGATTCTGTTATCACAGGTATTATTCTGGTTAGTCACGGGGAGGCATCGGTTCTATTCGACCCTGGTTCCACTTTTTCATATGTGTCTTCTTACTTTGCTTCTCACCTGGGTGTGCCTCGGGATTCTTTGAGTGCCCCCATTTATGTTTCCACTCCGGTGGGTGATTCTTTGGTTGTGGACCGCGTATATCGGTCGTGTTTGGTTACCATTTGTGATTTTGAGACCAGAGCGGATCTATTGTTGCTCGGGATGGTCGATTTTGATATTATTCTAGGCATGGACTGGTTGTCGCCCCATTATGCTATTCTTGATTGTCACGCCAAGACCGTGACGCTGGCTATGCCAGGCATTCCACGTATTGAGTGGAGTGGTACTCTAGATCACACCCCTAGCCGTGTTATTTCTTTTCTTAGAGCTCAGCGTATGGTTGAGAAGGGGTGTGCTGCTTATCTAGCCTATGTGCGGGACGTCAGTGTTGACACTCCCTCTATTGATTCTGTTCATGTGGTACGTGACTTTGCTGATGTATTTCCAGCTGATCTTCCGGGCATGCCGCCCGACAGAGATATTGACTTTACTATTGACTTGTTGCCGGGCACTCAGCCCATTTCTATTCCACCGTATCGTATGGCTCCTCCTAAGTTGAAGAAGTTGAAGGATCAGTTACAGGAGTTATTGGGCAAGGGTTTTATTCGACCTAGTGTTTCGCCTTGGGGTGCTCCTGTATTGTTTGTGAAGAAAAAGGATGGTTCTATACGTATGTGTATTGACTATCGTCAGCTGAACAAGGTTACAGTGAAGAACCGGTATCCTTTGCCCCGCATTGATGATTTATTTGACCAGCTACAGGGTGCACAAGTGTTTTCTAAGATTGATTTGTGCTCTGGGTATCACCAGCTGAAAATTCGGGAGCCAGATATCCCGAAGACTGCCTTCAGGACCCGGTGTGGTCACTATGAGTTCCTCGTGATGTCTTTTGGGCTGACTAATGCCCCAGCAGCCTTTATGCATTTGATGCACAGTGTGTTCAGGCCTTATCTGGACTCGTTCGTGATTGTCTTCATTGATGATATTCTAGTATATTCTCGGAGCCGGGAAGAGCACGAGCAGCATTTGAGGATAGTGCTTCAGATTCTGAGGGAGAAGCAGCTTTATGCCAAGTTTTCTAAATGTGAATTATGGTTGAGTTCAGCGGCATTTTTGGGCCACGTGGTGTCGAGTGATGGTATTCGAGTAGATCCGAGGAAGGTGGAGGCCGTGCAGAGTTGGCCCAGACCCTCCTCCGCTACTGAGATTCGCAGTTTCCTTGGTTTGGCGGGCTATTACCGTCGTTTCGTAGAGGGGTTCTCTTCGATTGCGGCACCTATGACTAGATTGACCCAAAAGGGTGCCCCTTTTCAGTGGACAGACGAGTGTGAGGCGAGCTTTCAGAAGCTCAAGAGAGCTTTGACTTCGGCCCCTATATTGATGTTGCCTACAGGTTCGGGGTCCTATACTGTATATTGTGATGCCTCACGAGTTGGACTCGGTGCGATATTGATGCGGGACGGTAGGGTGATTGTCTACGCGTCGAGACAACTGAAGGTACATGAGAAGAATTACCATGTTCATGATTTGGAGCTAGTTGCCATTGTTCACGCCTTGAAAATTTGGCGTCATTATTTATATGGGGTTCCTTGTGAGATCTACACTGATCACCGGAGCTTGCAGCACTTGCTTAAGCAGAAGGACCTGAATATGCGTCAGAGGAGATGGTTGGAGCTACTGAAGGACTATGATATTACTATTCTCTATCATCCGGGCAAGGCTAATATGGTTGCCGATGCCTTGAGTCGTCGGGCAGAGAGTTTGGGGAGTTTGGCGTATCTACCAGCTTCGGAGAGGCCTATGGCGATGGATGTTCAGGCTTTAGCCAGACAGTTTGTTAGACTGGATCTTTCGGAGCCCAGTCGGGTTCTGGCTTGTGTGATTTCTCGGTCTTCTCTATTTGACCGCATCAGGGAGCGTCAGTTCGACGACCCTCATTTGCTTGTCCTCCGGGATAGAGTTCGGCGTGGTGATGCTCGAGATGTTACCATCGGAGATGATGGAGTTATGAGGATGCAGGGGCGCATCTGTGTGCCCAATGTAGATGATCTTCGAGAGCTGATTCTAGGAGAGGCCCATAGCTCGCGGTATTCCATCCATCCGGGAGCCGCGAAGATGTATCAGGACTTGAAACAGCATTACCGGTGGAGGCGGATGAAGAGGGATATAGTTGATTATGTTTCTAGATGCCTCAACTGCCAGCAGGTGAAGTATGAGCATCAGCGTCCGGGTGGATTGATGCAGCAGATTGAGATTCCCGAGTGGAAATGGGAGCGCATTACCATGGACTTTGTATCTGGACTTCCACGGACGGTTAGGAAGTTTGATTCCATTTGGGTCATTGTGGATCGGCTGACCAAGTCCGCCCATTTTATACCGGTGAGCACTACATATTCATCGGAGCGACTAGCGGAGATCTATATCAGGGAGGTAGTTCGGCTGCATGGTATTCCAGTTTCCATCATTTCAGATAGAGGCACTCAGTTCACTTCACGGTTCTGGAGAGCTGTACAGCAGGAGTTAGGTACTCGGGTGGAGCTGAGCACAGCATTTCACCCCCAGACTGATGGGCAGTCCGAGCGCACTATTCGGATTTTGGAGGATATGCTCCGTGCGTGCGTGATTGAGTTTGGAGGTTCATGGGATCACTTCTTGCCACTGGCGGAGTTTGCTTATAACAACAACTACCAGTCTAGTATTCAGATGGCACCGTACGAGGCCCTATATGGTAGGAGGTGCGGGTCTCCCGTGGGTTGGTTTGAGCCGGGCGAGGCCAGGTTGCTAGGTACTGATATGGTTCAGGAGGCTATGGACAAGGTCAAGGTGATTCAGGACAGACTTCGTGCGGCCCGGTCTAGACAGAAGAGTTATGCGGACAAGAAGGTTCGCGATGTGGCTTTTATGGTGGGTGAGCGGGTTCTGCTTCGAGTCTCGCCCATGAAGGGCGTTATGAGGTTTGGGAAGAAAGGGAAGCTGAGTCCCAGATTTATTGGCCCTTTTGAGATTTTGAAGCGTATTGGGGAGGTTGCCTATGAGTTAGCCTTACCTCCTAGTCTAGCTGGAGTTCACCCCGTATTTCATGTCTCCATGCTCCGGAGGTACCATGGTGACCCGTCGCATGTGTTGGATTTCACTACTGTTCAGCTAGACAAGGATCTGTCTTATGTTGAGGAGCCAATAGCCATTCTAGACAAGCAGGTCAGAAAGCTAAGGTCAAAGAATATCGCTTCGGTAAAAGTTAAGTAGCCCCTGTGAGCACATGATTTTTGCATTAGGCAAATAATTCCAAAATTAAAATAAATATGTTTTTGAGTGCAATTACTTGCTTTGTTTGAAATTAGCTATACTTTGTGTATTTGCATAAGTAGAAATTAGAAAAATCAAAAAAATTAGGCTAGGTAATTACTTTGTTTAATTAGTTAGGTTTTAAGAAAAATCACAAAAAATAGTTTTAAGTAGTTAGAATTAAGGAAAAATAGTAGAAAATTGCCAAAAAATACTAAATAATTAGAGTAAGTAGGAAATTAGGTTTTATAATTTTCCATAAAAGAAAAAGAAAAAAAAAGTATAAAAGAAAATACATAAAAAAATCATTAATATCAGAAAAATAAAAAAATATATGTGTAGGTATAATTGCTATTGGGCCAAATAATTAAGAGCAGTGGCCCAGTCTCCCTTAGCCCAAAGATCAAGCCTGATCCATTAAGAAGCAAACGATCTCAGCCGTTCATCAGGCTGGATCTAACGGCTGAGAAAAAGAGACGGTTTTATTTAATTAATTGAGAAGTGAGGATTAATCCGAGCCGTTCGATTGAAATGATCTGACGGAAGAAACCTTTGGTCTCATTAGCAATCGAACGACGTCGTTTTAGTAACACTTGGTTTGAACCGTTGATCTCCATCAATTGGACGGTCCAGATTACCTAAGACGGCCGGCCTATAAAAGGCTTTGGTCTGAATTAATTTGGCCATTATACATGCCCTAAAGACCAGCCGCCCCTCACCCCTCTCTTCTCTCTCGTCTCCTTCACCAAGAAACCCTAGCCGTCCATGGCGGCCACCACCCTCCACGGTGGTCGCCGGCTCCCTTTTACCCCTCCCCTCTTCTTCTCTTTCTTCTTCACCTCATCACACTCAAAACACCAAAGAACCCAGAAAATAGACCCTGTTCTTCAAGTCCCGGTCACCGGAGCTTCGCCGGTGACCACCAAACAATGAGAACCGCTCCCAAACCAACGCCAATCGCTTCCTTTTCATCTGATCTGTCCAACCGTACCATTCACTCCCTTCGAATATCACTGGAGCGTCTCGAATATCCCAAAAAGAGTCGCCGGAAACCTAACTCCGGCGACTCCAAAACTTGAACCACCCAAGATCCGTCCTTCACCATCCCCTGAACCCCCCCTGCAACTCAGAATCCAAAAGGCTCCATCTTTGAGCCTAAAAGAAAGACTAGAAAAGAAAAATGAAACAAAGGGAATAAAAGGTCTGAGAGTTTGAGAAGAATAAAGAAAAGAAAAGAAAGAGATTAGGAAGCTCAGGGGGACCGGCCCTGCGAGCTAAGTACCCGTCCCCTTTTCTGCTTCTTTGACTCCTTGCATGTTCTGTTTATTCTTGATACTTTGTGCTTCGTCTGTTTAGTTTTAGGGTTTATGTTCATTTCATCTTTATGCTTTATTTCTCTGATTCGAAAGAAGACATGTTTAGTATTAGGGTTCATCCTGTTCGTACTGCTTTTCTTGTTTTTAATTGTTCCTTTTCTGTTCGTCTTTTGATTGATTCTGTCTGCTGCAAACCATGCTCATTTTTACTAAGTCAAAAGACTTATCTTTTATCTTGTGCTTTTCCTTTTATTTGTGATTTCTGATCTTAAACAGCATGACTTCTGTTTCTCCTCATGATTTTTCATGTAGTTGTCTTCTTCGTTCTTTGTTAGCATTAGGCCTCTGTTTCTTGTTGATATCAGATAACTTCTGTTAGATTGAGTGATTCTTGTCCTCTGTCTATTCTCATGATTAGTCTCAGGATTAGGATTGGCTTGTTATTCTCATGCATGAGTCTGTTCCGCTTAGCTTTACCCGTTCTATTTGCTTAGCATGATTTTAGGGTCAGTACTTGAGAATGATTTATGATTAACATGCTTATGATTACCTTGTTAAAGTCCATTGTGTTTATGTCCAGCTGAACCATGTTGGCTATTTTGTGAGAGTTTATGCTTATGTGTGTCTATGCCCATGAACCCTAAGTGTTTTGAATCTCTCAGTGTCTCATTTGACATGAATTGATTATGACTAAGCCTGATTGATGTTAGTTGACATTTTTGCTACATGAATTTGAGTTATGTAAGTTGATTAGTTAAGATTCAACATTATCAAACTCCTCTCCTGAGTTTTAATTGATTAATGAACAATATTTGATTTCATTTGGCTATGTGTGCAATTATTTGTTGAAATGGCTATGTTTATAATGATTTTATGTTGGTGAACACTGTTAGTGCCTATTATGCTTAGGTGAATTGGTTATAGCTGCTAGTATTAGGATCCTTAGAGTGACTAGTTTTGAAATAGGACTAAAACTGAAAATCACATAAAATTAGGCTGTTAGGTAATAATTGACCTAAGAGTGGTCAACTTTGCAAAAGGTTGACCAACTCTATAAGGTCCAACACACCAGCTCACTTCAAAAAGGGTTGGTTGTGCAAAAACTGGTCAAGCTTGCAAATGCAAGCTCACCAAGGCTCATTTGAGCCCTGAACATCAAAGTGGCCAGACCTGCAAAGGCTTTGGGCCCAACTATGTTCAGTAATTGGGTTTAATTACCCAGGCTAAGTCTCTACTTGAGACTGGCCATTAGCATTAATAGGTATTTAAGCAGGTTAATCCTGCAATTTAGTTTAATTGACCTTAAAATGAACAAAATAGGTTATTAAGAAATAATTGGCCTAAGAATGGTTAACTTTGCAAAAGGTTGACCAATTCTATAAGGCCCTAACACACAACCCACCTTTAAAAGGGGCTGGTTGTGCAAAATGGCTAAGTCTGCAAATGCAGACTGGCCCAGGCTCTCTTTAGAGCCCTGAACATCAAAGTGGCCAAACCTGTAAAGGTTTTGGGGCCCAGCTGTTCAGTAATTGGGTTTAATACCCAAGCCAAGTCTCAACTTGAGGCTGGCTAGCTTTTAAATAGTTTAACTTCAATAATAGAGCAGGCTAGTCCTGCAATTAGTTTTAAATTGAAATAATTGGTCTTAATTAATTGAAATAGATCCAGAAATGGTTAAGATTGAAATAGTTTCCTAAAGTAGACCTGGCCAGCCCTTAAATACCAATGCAAGGGCTGGCTATTAGTTAAATAAGTTCAAAAGAGGTTGAAACTTGACCTAGGCAGGTCTAGTAAATCAGTAGTGCCCTTAGAGGCACAATTGGAAACCAAATAGGTAAAACAGTGAATAGTTTGGAACTTAAGAGGGTAAGGGAGTCATTTGTACCCCTGATTTCTGCAATTTTGCAGAGATTTAAGGGTATAATGGTCTCCCTAAAATAGAAAATCTGTAAAAATCTATAACCCTTAGGGCTACATTGGTAAAAGACCCATAACAAGAATCTTTGGAACCTTCCAGCACATGCTGGAAGGATTTCTGGTAACAGAATTGGGGGGTTAAGTGTACATTTAATAATTTTAGGAGGGGGAGAAGTGGGATTGAATCCCATAACTTTCTCCCCAAGTTTCAGCCTTTAGTTAGCTATAAATACACCCCAAAAAGGGCTGAATAGGGGTTCGAAATCTAACAATCTGAAATATATATAGGCTGGTTTTATTGAATACAAAGCTTCAGAGATAAAAATAGTAATACAACATTAGGATTTCTGGGATTTTCTCGAGTAAAACTTGTTGATTTCTTCTGGTTTTGAGGTTCTTTGCTCGAATTTGGGTCTGGATTTTCTATTTGAATTCTGCTGGGTTTCCTGCTTGCTGATTGCTGTTTGGTCTCATTCATTTGGCATTCAAATCTATCCTGTTGCATTGCTCTTGAGTCAATTGTTGATTACTTGCCTTCGTCCCTTAGAACTCATCGGTTACATTTTGTCGATTCCAGGTACACCTTTTACCCTTTGAAGTTATAATGGAATTGCTGAAGTATAAATGAAGTTCAAGTGTGATTTATATGTCAATGATGCTTTGTTGTATTTAAGTTTCTTCGTAATTATCCAACATTAGCATAGATCTGTAGTAATTTTAGCTATAGTATAGCAGTAGGTAATATCCGAAAAACAAAAATACAAAAATATTGTAATAGCTAGTAAAGCAATAGTAGTAGTATAATCGTAGAGGTAGATCACCTAGATTAAATAGTATAAACTCTAAACATAAGTTAGCTAATAGCATTTTTAAACCATTAAATCATTCATTCACAGTGGCTTTTCGTAAATTACAATCACTTAGATAATGGATCTGCACTTAAGCATAGATAGGCTTCGAAATAAGCAAAAACATTAGATTGAATTGTTTATAACTGGGTTAACAATATTGCAATACGCTGAGTCACAATAAGATCCTTTGTTTAAGTCGTGTTTTAAACCTTGAATTATTTAGATGTAGATATTCAAATTGTTAATTGGATAATCATGCTGTTTAACTCACACTCGTGGAGGCAGTCTGTTTTAAAATTAAGGTTCATATCTGAATAGTTTAAAGAAGAAATAACCAGATAAGGCAACAACTGGGTTTGTAATATCTAATAAGAGGTATAGCTTACAGTGGAATCAGTAATATAGTAAACATCTATTATCAATTGTTCATTGATTCTTTAGTGTAAATAATTAGTTGATTCACTTTAATTCAACCTGATTTCCTAGGTAAGTAGCTGTGTTTCAGAACATCTTGTATGTAATTGATTAGATATTAATATAGAACATATATAGTAATAATAGTTGGTTGAGTTTTCATTGATTACTGTTTTATGTACCGATTCCCTTATCAATAAATAAAAGTGATTTGATTTCGTTTCAAATTTTGAGTACTTGTTCCATTATGAATTCTGTGTTATATTTTTTGATATTACAATCTGATTTGGGCCCTATGTATAACGTGGGCCTGAACTCCCATATGGAATTGTTTGGTTCGTTGAATGATAGCCAGAAGACCGTATGGGCTTTGAGGCTTGGGCCGGCCCTTTACGGGTCTATTTAAACGATTGAAGAATCCAGGCTCAACAAACAATAGAAATAACGGGCCTGGAATGTTTAAAATTAGAAATCGATTAAGGCAAAAACAATGTATAGCAAATATAGTTGAACAAATAGGATCGGACTTTAATAAAATATTTGGGACGAGCCTCGCATAACAAATAACAAACACCGGGGCCCCCCATTTAGTAATAAGATAACATAGTAGAATCGGAAAGGCTAATAGCGAATTCCATAGCCTCTCCCAAAAGTTAAAAGCCGATAGACGTTATTTAGGGCACGATGTTAATGTACTTTCCATTGAACGAGTGTGCACTTGGTGCGACTCAAATCCAAATCTCGACAAAGCCGAAATACACCAAAAGTCATAGGCGTACTGGTTGCGGTATGACTCGAGGCGTGTTTTCGCGATGCCGCAAATTCTTTAAAATAATATTTAAGTAAAAAAGCACAATATGTTGTTAAAATCTGTAATTGAGTCAAACAAGAGTCGAGAACGACAATTGAGCGACCGTGCTAAAACCACGGAACCCGGGAATGCCTAACACCTTCTCCCGGGTTAACAGAGTTCCTTATCCGGATCTCTGCTTCGCGGACATTTTTAAGAGTCAAAATTCCTCGGATTCGGGATTAACCGGTGACTTGGGACACCATTATTATTCCCAAGTGGCGACTCTGATTAATCTCAATAAAATCCCGAACCGATTGTCCTTTAATTGGAAAAACTCCTTCCCTTACGTTATTTTATCCGTTTTGGATATTTGAGCGTCGGGGTATACCTTACGAGCGTATTTATATGCTTTGTGTGGGGTAGTAAAATGGGAGGTGTGACAGGAATAAGCAGCCAATACATATGGAAATTACAGAGACTGCAATATTAACATATTTTGAATATTTCTTGTGCAGAAATTGACTTTCGCATTATTGTTTGACTTCATTATATGATTTGAACAACATGTTATGTGCTTTATCGCTTTGATATTGTGTGAATTGTATATAAAATTGTGCCGAAAACCTTTCTCTCTTCGCCCCCGGGGATGTGCTTACTGGTTGAGACTCCCTTTCTGTTAAAGTCACCTTAAATTAAGAAAAATAGAGGCCGGATAAGTTACAAAGCCGATTGACTCCGCGGGTCACCGGTACGTAGCCCCCTCCTCGATTCGAGTTGTCCGCTCGGGTACACGGTCTAGCACTCTATGAAATCGTAAGATGTTTGAACATAGGTCTAGGACGATTATTTGCATCATATTTGACTTAGGGGACTCAACACAGGGGTTGGGTCCGTCTAGGACAGGTGACCCGGTATTGGAAAAGACCGAGCATGTCATGTGTTGCATTTTTATTGTCCTTGATCGTTATGCGGACCGGCGGAAATCCCGAGGATAGAAAATTGTTGAAAAGAAAAAAGAGAGAGAGAAAAATAAGATTTATAGGAAATAGGTATCCGAAAATTTGAAAATTTGAAAAAAAGAGGTGGAACAATTTTGTTGAAATAATTGGTCAAATAATCTGACCGAACTACGCAGGTTTGATTCTCGCCATTAGGTGGGATACGTAGGCAACCCTTAAACGGGTCCAACCACACTTTTAGAAAAAGACCAAAAAGATTTTCTCTTTCAAATAATCGAGGTGATTGCTATTTTTGGAAATGGCCGAATGTTCCGGAAAGGACGCCAGAAGGCTGTTTTGGCAAAAATGGCCACTTCGAAAGTCATTTTCTTTTCTTTCCTTCAAAAATGAAAACTTGCATTGAAAAAGATTTTCCTTTTTTCTAAATAAAATCGCCTTAATAAATGTGCAGGACGAGCACAATGATGAATGAACATTTCTCCCTAAATAAAATCCCCTTGGAGCTGAAATTATGGTGGCAAGACATGGGATCCGATGGTCAAGACTGGGTCAAAGGGTACTTAAAAGGCCTTACGGGGTTATTAGACATGGTTCCCCGAGGTGATGTGATTAGAGCGTTGGTCACGTTTTGGGATCCGGCACACAACGTATTTCATTTCCCAGATTTTGAACTTACCCCTACTTTAGAGGAGATTGCCTTCTACATCGGGAAGACTGAGGTCCCGCTAAAAGGAAAATACCCGGTATCTCCGAGGACGGTAACAGTACATCGTTTCCTCGACTCTTTGAAAATTGCCCGGAATGTTCACAACGAAGATCTGGCCAACGGGTTTTGTTCCTTAAGCTTCATCTACAGTAGGTTTGGACACGTTGGGGGTTTCAATGACCTCACCAACAAGTTATGTTGCAAGTCCAACCGAGCGAAATGGGAGGAACACCGGAGGTTTGCATTTTTGGTGGCATTTCTCGGAGTTGTCGTATTCCCGAGGAAGGATGGACATATCAATATAAAAGTTGCCGGGGTAGCTACCACACTGATAGTACAAGATAATTGTACTCTGACCCCAATGATCGTAGCAGACATCTACCGTGCTCTGACTGCGTGCAAAGCGGGAGCCAACTTCTTCGAAGGATGTAACTTAATCTTGCAAATATGGCTAATTGAACATCTATGCCGCCATCCTTCATTCTCGAGCTATGGTTCGGCTGAACGGACATGTTTGGAAGAGTTCAGTTCGAGAACAAAAGAAGTAAAGTTGCCGGAGGGAGTCCAAGGTTGGATTGTGTATCTTCGATCACTAATTGACGGTCAAATCGATTGGACGTATGACTGGTTGCCTCTTGACGAGGTATATACATGCCAACGGAGGGATCGCCATTTTTGATCATGGGTTTGAAGAGTATACAACCATATGCCCCATACAGGGCCCTGCGACAGTTGGGTCGGTGTCAAATTATTCCGAGAGATGGGGACCTCAGTGTGCAAGCTGTGGAGATTGGTCCGGACGGGCAATTCCCGGAAGCAAAAATCCGGCAAATCTGGAATGAGTGCCAAAATTTGAAGATTGATACTTGTGTGCCGAATAGAGCAAAGGGGGAGGTGTCGCCTGGATACTCCACATGGTACCGACGAGGGGTTGAACACGAACGTCTTTCGAAGAGACCTCACTCGCAAGATCTGATAGCGCAATCCGAGGAGAATCAGAAATGGGTGGCCAAGGAAAAAGAATACAAGGCCAAAATCAGCTTGTTGGAGGATAAATTGAGAAATCTTCATTTCGAAAGTGGCTTACATGCAACATCCGATGAAGTGGAGAAGAAACAGCTGAAAAATGAAAATGAGATGTTGAAGGCTCAAATGGCTCAAATGAAAATTGCATCCGAGACCCTAGTTCGCTCAGCCCGGGATGAAAAGTTAATTGAGATTCTCCGGCGCAAAGTAAATGACTACGGCTTCGATTTGGACAAAGCTGAAAAAGAGTTAGTCAGGGCTCGGAAGCAAATCAACAGCGACGCTGAGGAAAGAGCCAAGTTGGTTCGGCAATTACAAGACAAGCACGATTTCGAGGTAGCTCAGCTTAGAAAGAAAATAATTTCAGCCACGGTCAAAAGTAACAAGATTATCAAGGATCTTGAAGAGGAAAGAGAGCATTGTTACACGACTATGGCTAGATTAGAATTGGAGCTGCAGCAAGTGCAAAAAGACAACCAACATACCTTGGATGCTCGCACTGAACAAATAAGCCGGTTATTGCAAGAAAAGGGGGTCATCAGAGAAAAGATTGTTCGCATTGCCCAATACATCACCCGGAAGAGTCAACTATGTGAAGATATGTCTCAAGGAACCTTTGTATCAGCAGTGAAGTTCTTCGTGCAAGTCATGTCTGACCTATATAGGCTCCAAAGGGGATTAGCATATAGGCCCGCGGCAAGGCCGAACGATGCCTCGCGGGCACTAGGAGCATTAATGTACTCATAGGGGCATGCATCATCTTTTTATATTTTTCCTCTTAAAACATCACCTTGTAATCAATGTTTTGAATTATCAATGGAAAATCAAGTGTTGTTATCAATTCTTTTGTTTTATGTCATTTCTTTTAAATTCGCTAGGCAAATAAATAGGAACGTAATTATGAAAAAGAGAGAGAAAGAAAAAGCAAGAAGAAAAAAGAGAGAAAGAAAAAAAGAAGAAAAAAAAGAAAAAATAAAAGAAAAAGGAAAAAAAAAGAAAAAAAAAGAAAGAAAAAGGAAAGAAAAGAAAAAGAGGGGAAAAAGAGAAAAGTGATTGGTCCAAATGAGCAGCGGCCGGGATGATGCATGACGACTCGAGGAAATGTGTTTGTTTTTAAAGTCGTTGCATTTTATTCATGCGCTAACAACTAACGGGTGTTGATGCTTGTGAGTCCAGATTCTCTAGGCAACTGGCATTCTGGCTACCCACCCATACAACACAAGATACAAAAAGATGACGAAAGCTGTGTCCCAGGAAATTGAGGCAACTATCGTGGATCCTGCTCACGAAGAGGAGATTGTGGATGTGGCAGGAATGAAGGAGGAAATGTACAAACTGAGGCAGCAGATGGCCGAGATGTACCAGGCACGGTCTAGAGGTCAACCCCTGCCAGCTTACCCTGCCAACCCCACATACATCCCTCCGGCCAACCCCAATCCTGAACCACCTACAATGAATTCATCCTCTACATACCCCGACTACCCTCACTATTATGCCTCCACCTCCCAGGTACCACCACATCCAGTCAAGCAAGCACCACCGCACATACCCCAAGTTGCTCCGGTATATGTGGCACCTCCGCCCGCTGCCATACACAAATCCTCCAGTGAACCGATGTTTCATATACATGATCCTCACTACTACCCTCCAGAACCAACTTTCCGACAACATGAGTCTCATGCTCCGTTGATAGAAACAAGTGAAGAAAGAATTGCCAAGAGTGCTGGGCAAGAAGAGATGGCCAGAAAAGTGAAAAGTCTGGAGAATGCTTTCTGCACTATGCAAGGACTAGGAGGGCAGGTGAGTGTAGCCTACAAGGACATGTGTCTATTCCCCGAGGTGCAGCTTCCCGTGGGATTCAAGTTGCCAAAATTCGATATGTATAGCGGACACGGGGATCCGGTAGCTCATCTTAGAGGATGTAGCAAGATGAGAGGTGCGGGAGGTAAAGATGAGTTATTGATGGCGTACTTCAGCCAGAGTCCGAGTGGTTCAGCTTTAGAGTGGTACACTCGACAAGACCATACAAGGTGGTTCGTCTGGGATGATCTTTCACAAGCCTTTGCAAATCACTTTCAGTACAACTTAGAGATCATACCTGACAGACTATCCCTTATAAAAATGGAGAAGAAGCCAGGGAAAAGCTTTAGGGAATTCGGTTTCAGATGGAGGGAGCAGGCTGCAAGAGTAGATCCACCCATGAAGGAAGGGGAGATGGTGGATTGTTTCCTACAAGCTTTGGAGCCTACATACTACGGTCATTTAGTGTCGGCGATTGGGAAGAGTTTCAATGAAGTCGTCAAGATGGGAAGCTTTGTGGAGGAAGGTTTGAAAACAAATAAAATCATGAGTTTTTCGGCCATTAAGGCCACCAATCAAGCAATACAAACTGGAAACGGGGGAGCAATGGGAAAGAAGAAGAAGGAAGAGGTAGCAACTATAGAGAGCAGGCCATGGAGCCGTAACCCGCATCATCGCCCACCAAGACCCTATCACCAACACCCACCAACACCCACCAAACCCATCAACCCCATATAATCCACCACCACCATCTTACCCGCCAAACCCATACAACACATCGACCCCATATAACCCACCACCACCACCATACCCACCAACAGTCCCACACTACCACCACCCACAAGCCCAAGCCTACCCACCGCCACCACCACATGTGTGGAGAGCCCAAGCTCCACACAATGTTTACCACACCCAGAACACATACCCAACCTCTAAACCCTACAGAAACCAAAACAGGCCCAGGCCTGACTCAAAGTGGAGAAACAAGGCAAGGAAAACATTCACCTCAATGGAGGAATCATATACCAGCCTTTATCATAGGTTGAAAGAGTTGGGGATGCTAAGCCCGGTTGCACCTAAAGTTCCAAACCCACCCCCGAAAAACCTTGATCCTTCTGTTAGGTGTGAATATTGCTCGGGGACATTGGGCCATGATACCGAAAAATGTTGGCAGTTGAAGAATGCCATTTAGGATCTCATTGATGATAGGAGAATTGAAGTTCAGGCTCCAGAAGCTCCGAACATCACCCAGAATCCGCTGCCAAATCACCATGAGACACACATGATAGAATTGGTGCAAGGTGATAGCAGTCAGAAACCATCTTAGTCTGTGATGATGATAAAGTCAAGTGGCAAAGAAGAAAAGGAAGCCGTGAAAGAAAAAGCGATTGTTGAAGAACCAACAGGAAAGCCAATAGTGGTGGAAGGTTTGAAAGTGGTAGTGCCAGGCGTAAAGCCAATTGTGACTGTGAAAGGCGTGAATACGGAGCCAGTAATTATAAAGCCGGTGATGCAGATGCCGGTGGTGAGCACAAAGGCTGTACCTTGGAACTACAACAAGGTAGCAGTGGTTTACAAAGGAAAAGAGGTGTCTGGGGAAATTAACGAAACCCACGGTCTCACCCGGTCTGGAAGATGCTTTGCTCCAGAAGAATTGAGAAAGATGAAAGCAGTAAAAGAGAACCAATTGAAGAAACCAGTGTCAGAAGAGGAAGCGGAAGAATTCCTCAAGAAGATGAAGTCACAAGATTATTCTGTAGTTGAACAGTTGAGAAAGACCCCTGCACAGATCTCCTTGCTATCTTTGCTAATACACTCAAAAGAACATAGGAAGGCTCTGATGAAGATACTGAATGAGGCTCATGTTCCAGAAAAGATCTCAGTTTGTCACTTGGAAAAGATTACCAACAAGATTTTCGAGTCTAATAGGATCACATTCTCGGATAAGGAATTGCCTGTTGAGGGAACCGAGCACAATAAGGCGATGTACCTTACGGTGAAGAGCAAAGAGTCGGTAGTGACCAGAGTGTTGATAGACAACGGATCAAGCACTAACATTTGCCCGCTGTCGACTTTGGGAAAGCTGAACATCAGTCCGGACAGAATTCGGAAGAAGAGTATAAACGTGAGAGGATTTGATGGTGGGGGTAAAAACACATTGGGAGACATCATTCTGGAAGTTACCATCGGTCCTGTGGATTTTACTATGGAATTCCAGGTGCTCGACATTGCTGTGTCATATAATTTGTTGTTAGGCCGACCCTGGATCCACGCGGCCAAGGCAGTACCATCGTCTTTACATCAGATGGTCAAATTTGAGTGGGAGCAACAGGAGGTTGTGGTACATGGGGAAGAAAATGCTTGCAATATGGTGACTCCGTTTGATGATACTGACGGAGATAGGGGTCCCTGGGTTTACCAAGTGACAGATGCTATCGTGGTAAACAGAATTGCTGAAGGGGAGAAGTTGCCAATTCCTATGGTGGCACCAACTGCTGTAATGGTGGCCAAAGAGATGCTTAGAAATGGATTTGCACCAGGGAAGGGATTGGGCAAAGCATTGCAAGGGGTTATTCAGCCGGTTCAGCTTCCAGAAAACAAAGGTACTTTCGGCTTAGGGTTCAAACCCACCTTTGCCGACATCCAGAGAGCCTCCAAAGCCAAAAAGAACTGGACCTTGCCTAAACCTATACCCAAACTATCCGACACCTTCGTCAAGCCTGGTACAAAATATCGGACATCTGCTGCGACAAAGTGCATTGAGACCCGACCTGATGAAGAGGTGCCGAGTTTTGAGAAGATGTTTTGGGAGGTGAATATGGTTGAAGTGGGGGAAGGCACAAGCAAAATGGATGTGCAGTTTGTGGGACCCGGAATCATGTTGAACAATTGGGAAGCTACTCCTTTCCCTATCAGGAAGGAGTCTTGGTAGTTAGCTCCAAATTTTCATCGTTGCTTTCCCAAAAATTGTTATTTTTATAGTTCTCCCATCCCCCTCATGAAAAGAAAATCAAAATGTATCCCGAACTTTGTTCGTTCTTTTTATCAATGAAATGCAGTTTTCCTTTTCTTCACTTTTGCCTTATTTTTCTTTATTTTTCCTTTTGTACAGTTCTGCATGTGTTGATTCTGATGCCATGTCATGCGTGAAGGATTCTAGACCTAGTTCTGACAATCATATTACCATACAAGAAATTGAGGAAGATAGTGAAATAGAATGTGAGGATGAGGAAGCCCTGGAGGAAATAAGCAAGGACATGAAACAATATGAGGAAAAACCCAAACCGAATCTGAGTGATACAGAATCTGTAAATTTGGGGAGCGAAGATGATGTCCGAGAAACAAAGATTAGTGTACATTTGGAGGCACCCCTCGGGGATGAATTGATAAGGTTGTTACATGAGTTTAAGGACATTTTTGCCTGGTCCTATGATGACATGCCCGGACTTAGCACGATTTGGTGGTACACAAGTTGCCTATCTATCCTGAATGCCGGCCGGTAAAACAAAAGTTAAGGAAATTCAAAACGGATATTAGTGTGAAGATAAAAGAAAAGGTGAATAAGCAGTTTGAGGCAAAGGTCATACGAGTTACCAAATACCCCACCTGGTTGGCGAATGTCGTGCCGGTCCCAAAGAAAGATGGAAAAACCAGAGTGTGTGTGGACTACAGAGACCTCAACAAAGCCGGTCCGAAGGATGACTTCCCATTGCCAAACATCCACATATTGATCGACAATTGCGCCAAGCATGAAATCGGTTCGTTTGTGGATTGTTATGCCGGTTATCACCAGATCCTGATGGACGAAGAAGATGCTGAGAAAACTGCCTTCATTACACCTTGGGGAACGTATTGTTACAGAGTAATGCCGTTTGGATTGAAGAATGCCGGGGCAACTTACATGAGGGCAATGACCACAATGTTCCACGATATGATGCATCGAGAAATTGAAGTGTATGTTGACGATGTCATCATAAAGTCCAAAAAGCAACCTTGATCATGTGAGAGATTTGAGAAAGTTTTTCCAAAGACTTCGGAGGTACAATTTAAAGCTCAATCCTGCGAAGTGTGCCTTTGGAGTACCTTCAGGGAAATTACTGGGGTTTATTGTGAGTCGGCGAGGTATTGAACTGGATCCATCAAAGATCAAGGCTATTCAAAGTCTACCTCCGCCGAAGAACAAGAAGGAGGTCATGAGCTTATTAGGAAGGTTGAATTACATTAGTCGGTTCATCGCTCAATTGACATCAACATGCGAGCCGATCTTTAAGTTGTTAAAGAAAGATGCAGCAGTGAAGTGGACCGACGAGTGTCAGGAAGCCTTTGACAAGATCAAAGAATATTTGGCCAATCCTCCGGTGTTAGTTCCTCCGGAACCAGGGCGACCTTTGATTTTGTATTTGACGGTGCTAGATAACTCTTTCGGTTGTGTACTGGGTCAACATGATGAGACAGGCAAGAAAGAACAAGCCATATATTACCTCAGCAAGAAGTTTACATCCTACGAGGTAAAATACACTCAACTTGAAAGAACTTGTTGTGCGTTGATTTGGGTAGCTCAGAAATTGAAGCATTATTTGTCAGCATATACCACATACTTGATATCACGACTGGATCCTCTGAAGTACATATTTCAGAAGCCTATGCCTACGGGAAGACTGGCCAAATGGCAGATTCTGCTCACAGAATTCGACATTATCTATGTGACTCGTACGGCAATGAAGGCACAAGCTATTGCAGACCACTTAGCTGAGAATCCGGTGGATGATGAGTATGAACCATTGAAGACGTACTTTCCGGATGAGGAGGCAATGATTGTCGAGGAGATGGAGCAAGATGAGAGACCAGGATGGAAAATGTACTTCGACGGGGCCGTCAACGGCAAAGGCGTTGGTATCGGAGCGGTACTCATTTCAGGTACGGGTCAACACTATCCCGTCACGGCTCAGCTCCGATTTTTCTGTACCAACAACATGGCCGAATATGAGGCGTGCATCTTGGGATTAAGGATGGCAATTGACATGGGTATTCAAGAGATTTTGGTCATGGGTGACTCGGATCTCTTGGTACATCAAATACAAGGGGAATGGGAGACACGAGATTTGAAATTGATACCATATCGGTATTGTTTGCACGAGTTGTCTCAAAGATTCCAGTCTATAGAGTTCAAGCACATCCCAAGAATGCACAATGAGATCGCGGATGCTTTGGCCACACTGTCCTCTATGTTGCATCATCCTGACAAGACATATATAGATCCGCTCCAGATCCAAGTCCGTGATCAAAATGCTTATTGCTTTGCTGTGGAAGAAGAATCGGATGGAGAGCCGTGGTATCATGATATTAGGGAATACCTGAAAGCTGGCAAATATCCGGAACATGCCACTGGAGACCAGAAAAGAGCCATAAGGCGTCTAGCCAATGGATTTTTCCTCAGTGGAGGAGTGGTATACAAAAGAACACCGGATCTGGGCTTATTGCGGTGTGTGGATGCACAACAAGCAGATGAAATCATGATTGAAGTACATGCCGAAGTATGTGGACCCCACATGAGCGGATATGTTTTAGCAAAGAAGATTTTGAGAGCTGGGTATTACTGGCTCACTATGGAGCGTGATTGTATTAGGTATGTAAAGAAATGCCATCAATGCCAGGTACATGGGGATCTGATCCACTCCCCGCCTTATGAGTTGCACACAATGTCAGCACCATGGCCCTTTGTTGCTTGGGGCATGGATGTCATCGGCCCAATAGATCCAACCGCTTCTAATGGGCACAGGTTTATCCTGGTTGCAATTGATTATTTCACCAAGTGGGTTGAAGCTAAGACATTCAAGGCAGTAACGAAGAAAGCGGTGGTGGATTTTGTGCATGAGAATATTATATGTCGATTTGGAATCCCCAAGGTGATTATCACAAATAATGGAGCAAATTTAAACAGTCATCTCATGGCGGAAGTTTGCGAGAGATTTAAGATCACACACCGCAATTCCACACCTTACAGGCCAAAGGCGAATGGTGCAGTAGAGGCGGCGAATAAGAATATCAAGAAGATTCTCCGAAAAATGGTAGAGGGATCCAGGCAATGGCATGAAAAGCTTCCGTTTGCTCTCATGGGTTACCGCACGACAGTGCGTACTTCTATCGAAACCACACCTTATACACTGGTGTATGGAACGGAGGCTGTTATACCCGCAGAAGTAGAAATACCGTCATTACGGATCATAGCTGAAGCTGAGATAGATGACGATGAATGGGTAAAAGCCCGGTTGGAACAATTGAGTTTGATCGATGAGAAGAGGTTGGCTGCAGTTTGCCATGGGCAATTATATCAACAAAGAATGGCCAGAGCATACAATAAGAAGGTACGACCTCGAAAGTTTGAAGTCGGACAGCTTGTGTTGAGGCGTATCTTACCGCATTGGGCCGAGGCGAAGGGCAAGTTTGTGCCAAATTGGCAGGGACCGTTTGTGGTATCACGGGTGTTGTCCAATGGAGCATTGTATTTAACAGATGTTGAAGGAAAGTGCGTAGAGACTGCTATCAATTCAGATGCAGTCAAAAGATACTATGTATGATTCCTTTTCAATTATGTGTTTTGTATTTTGTTGTGATTTTGGAGTTGAAATGACGAAGGCGTTTTATTCTCTATCCAAACACTTTATCCATTGATAACCCCTTTGAGCCTTAATGAATATATTCTTTCATATCCCTCTCTCGGAATCGCTTTAGCGCAATAAGATCGAAATTGCCAAAATGAAAAAAAAGAAAAATTGAAAAAAATGAAAGAGAAAAAAAATGAAAAAAAAAAAGAAAAAGACAAAGAAATCGGGAAAAAGTCAAAAAGAAATCCATCTAACTAATGAAGTTGGATGAACTACGTCTGACTTGATCCCGAAAGGGTACGTAGGCAGCCTCTCTGAGGTTCAATCACAATAAAGAAAAAATCCAAAAATTCCCCACATATTGAAACTGGGGCAGAAGTTATGTTTAATAATTCCGAGAGTTGTAAATATTTTTGAACGCTCGTAAAATTTTGAGCCTTTATACCTTTCTTTCTCAACCCATCCAAAAGCCACGTTACGGTCCAAAGAAAGACCTTCTGATCAATTCCAAAATGATAACAAATGCAATAAAGGAAGAGCAAGACATTGGACAACACCCGTGGTATAGAATAACAAAATACAAAAAGGAAAAATGAAAAATGAAAAAATGAGAGAGTCTCATCGGTGAAAACCTTAACCGGCATTGTGAGGCGATTGTGAGTTTGAGAGAAATAAAATGAGAGAGTCTCATCAGTGAAAACCTTAATCGGCACTGTGAGACGACTGTGAGGTTGAGAGAATAAATGAGAGTCTTATTGGTGAAAACCTTTCGAGGCACCGTAGGACGATCGTGATGGTTACCAGAAAAGAGAAAAGCAGCAAAAATAGTATCGGTTTGGGTTGGAAACAATTCGGAGACGGAATAATGATTGGAACGAACTGGGTCAGAGTTTAAATACATGGCATGGTCGGCGGAATCAGCCAGCAAATACCCAGATAAGTTCTATCATCTCTCCAAAACGCCCTTACCTTTCTTTCATTTTTCTGCATTTCATTGTTTACCTTTGAGAGCTAACTACCAGCTCCTGATAACGAAAGCTGAAACAACACTGGGTCGGAAAAAGGAAGAGTTGGCAAAGAAATAAAGGAACTTGGCAGATATGGCCAAAAGAAAAGAAAACAAAACAAAAATGGAAAAAATGAGAAAATACAAAAAGAGTTTGCAAGGGACAAGCAGTTGAAAGTTATGCAGCATGAGAAAAGCAAAAAGAAGGAAGCAATAAGAAGCGGGGACGGCAGATGCCAGTTGCCAGCATTTTATATCTAATAAATTCTGTTTCATGCAGGAACAAATTGTCACTAATCACTTTAAAGTGAACGTGACCAATGTGGAAAATAGAAAACACCAAAAAGAGAAGTTCGCCAATAAGTGAAGAAATTCACGGGCAAGAGATAATTGGTAAAAGAAAATACCAAAAGAGGAAGGTAACATCTTTTAAAATCCACTCCCCAGTCCTCAGGCTGCGGGAATATTTTCTGCATCGCATTGCACGTTTAAATTCTGTTAGGTGCCCACCTTCGAATACGGGAATATTTTTTGCATCGCATTGCACGTTTAATTTCTGTTAGGTGCCCACCTTCAAATACGGGAATATTTTCTGCATCACATTGCACGTTTAAATTCTGTTAGGTGCCCACCTTCAAATACGGGAATATTTTCTGCATCGCATTGCACGTTTAAATTCTGTTAGGTGCCCACCTTCAAATACGGGAATATTTTCCGCATCGCATTGCACGTTTAAATTCTGTTAGGTGCCCACCTTCAAATACGGGAATATTTTCTGCATCGCATTGCACGTTTAAATTCTGTTAGGTGCCCACCTTCAAATACGGGAATATTTTCTGCATCGCATTGCATGTTTAAATTCTGTTAGGTGCCCACCTTCAAATACGGGAATATTTTCTGCCATCGCATTGCACGTTTAAATTTCGTTAGGTGCCCACCTTCAAATACGGGAATACTTTTCTGCATCGCATTGCACGTTTAAATTCCGTTAGGCGCCCACCTTCAAATACGGGAATATTTTATGCATCGCATTGCACGTTTAAATTCCGTTAGGTGCCCACCTTCAAATACGGGAATATTTTCCGCATCGCATTGCACGTTTAATTTCGTTAGGTGTCCACCTTCTAATACGGGAATATTTTCTCGCATCGCATTGCACGTTTAATTTACGTTACGTGCCCACCTTCTAATACGGGAATATTTTATGCATCGCATTGCACGTTTAATTTCCGTTAGGTGCCCACCTTCTAATACGGGAATATTTTCCGCATCGCATTGCACGTTTAATTTCACTGTTAGGTGCCCACCTTCTAATACGGGAATATTTTCTACATCGCATTGCACGTTTAAATTCTGTTAGGTGCCCACCTTCGAATACGGGAATACTTTTCTGCATCGCATTGCACATTTAAATTCTGGTAGGTGCCCACCTTCTAATACGGGAATACTTTTCAGACCAATGTGGAAAATAGAAAACACCAAAAAGAGAAGTTTGCCAATAAGTGAAGAAATTCACGGGCAAGATATAATTGGTAAAAGAAAATACCAAAAAGAGGAAGGTAACATCTTTTAAAATCCACTCCCCAGTCTTCAGGCTGCGGGAATACATTTCTGCATTTGCATTTGCACGTTTAATTTCTGTTAGGTGCCCACCTTCGAATACGGGAATATTTTCCGCATCGCATTGCACGTTTAAATTTTGTTAGGTGCCCACCTTCAAATACGGGAATACATTTCTGCACATCATGGTTTATACAGCTAAAAGCCCACACTGGGGCAGAAAAAGAAAAAGTGGTTGTTGTTTTGTTTTGAGCAGGTTCAGCTCGAGGTCAAGAAGTACCATTGAAAAAAAAAAGAAGGGGGAAAACAAGAAAATCAACAAAAAAAGAGAGTCGACATCAAAGAGAATCAACAAAAAGAAAGAGAGTCTGCATCACCGGAAAGGGAAGAAGAGCAAAAGCTAGATTAGGAACAATTGTAATTGTAGGATCATAGCTTAAAATAGCTTCTTCATTTTACATTTTTCTCCCCCGGTGTAATAAGGAGTAAGTCAGCAGGTCTCAACAGTGTCAATGCAACAGTGAGTCTGGTAGTTTTTAAAACTGCCAGACCTTCCCGAACTACACTGACCTGATTCCTGTTTAGCCCAGGATATGTAGGCAACCTCTAAAGCAGGGTGCGGTCGAAAGGTTTTCAAAAATGCTTTCACGGAATGTGCCGATGTGCAAAAATCTCTCATTACTGCTCACTTGTCTTTGCACCGAAACTCTTCGTGTTCCCGAGCAAAGAGGGGCAGCTATGAGCACATGATTTTTGCACCAAGGCAAATAATTCCAAAATTAAAATAAATATGTTTTTGAGTGCAATTACTTGCTTTGCTTTGAAATTAGCTATACTTTGTGTGTTTGAATAAATAGAAATTAGAAAAAATAAAAAAACAATTAGGCTAGGTAATTACTTTGTTTAATTAGTTAGGTTTTAAGAAAAATCACAAAAAAAAATAGTTTTAAGTAGTTAAAATTAAGGAAAAATAGTAGAAAATTGCCAAAAAATATTAGATAATTAGAGTAAGTTAGGAAATTAGATTTTTTATATGTTTTTCATAAAAGAAAAGGAAAATAAAGTATAAAAGAAAATACATAAAAATCATTAAAGTCAAAAAAAATACAAAAAAATAGCTTGTCTATAACAAGACTAGGCCCAATTGAATTGAATTAATAGGCCCAGGTGCATTGGCCCAAAGGTGATCCGCCTGGTTTATGTAGAAGGCATGATCTCAGCCGTCCATCATGCTTGATCCAACGGTTGGGATAATTAGTTGAATTATTGGTTTAATTAAAATTCCTGGATTGAATCTGGGCCGTCCGTCCCAATTGATCCAACGGGCGAGACCTTGGTCTCATGAGCAACCAAACGACGCCGTTTTAGTAACGCGCATGTGAGCCGTTGATCTCCATCAATTGGACGGTCCAGATTACCTAAGACGGCCGGCCTATAAAAGGCTTTGGTCTGAATTAATTTGGCCATTATACATGCCCTAAAGACCAGCCGCCCCTCACCCCTCTCTTCTCTCTCGTCTCCTTCACCAAGAAACCCTAGCCGTCCATGGCGGCCACCACCCTCCACGGTGGTCGCCGGCTCCCTTTTACCCCTCCCCTCTTCTTCTTCTTCTCCTTCTTCTTCATCTCAAAACACCAAAGAACCCAGAAAATAGACCCTGTTCTTCAAGTCCCGGTCACCGGAGCTTCGCCGGTGACCACCAAACAATGAGAACCGCTCCCAAACCAACGCCAATCGCTTCCTTTTCACCTGATCTGTCCAACCATACCATTCACTCCCTTCGAATGCTCTTCGAATATCCAAAAGAGTGTCGCCGGAAACCTAACTCCGGCGACCCCTAAACTCAAACCACCCAAAGACCTTGTCTTTTACTCTCCCAAACACCCCCCTGCAACTCAGAATTCAAAAAAGGTTTCATCTTTAAACCTAAAAGAAAGACCAGAAAAGAAAAAATGAAACAAAGGGAATAAAGAAAAGAATCAAAGGAAAAGGTCTGGAAGTCGGAAAAAGAGAGTGAAAAGAGAGTGAAAAAGAGTGAAATAAGGAAGCTCAGGGGACCGGCCCTGCGAGCTAAGTACCCGTCCCCTTTTCTGCTTCTTTGACTCCTTGCATGTTCTGTTTATTCTTGATACTTTGTGCTTCGTCTGTTTAGTTTTAGGGTTTATGTTCATTTCATCTTTATGCTTTATTTCTCTGATTCGAAAGAAGACATGTTTAGTATTAGGGTTCATCCTGTTCATATTGCTTTTCTTGTTTTTAATTGTTCCTTTTCTGTTCGTCTTTTGATTGATTCTGTCTGCTGCAAACCATGCTCATTTTTACTAAGTCAAAAGACTTATCTTTTATCTTGTGCTTTTCCTTTTATTTGTGATTTCTGATCTTAAACAGCATGACTTCTGTTTCTCCTCATGATTTTTCATGTAGTTGTCTTCTTCGTTCTTTGTTAGCATTAGGCCTCTGTTTCTTGTTGATATCCATACAACTTCTGTTAGATTGAGTGATTCTTGTCCTCTGTCTATTCTCATGATTAGTCTCGGGATTAGGATTGGTTTGTTATTCTTATGCATGAGTCTGTTCTGGTTAGCTTTACCCGTTCTATTTGCTTAGCATGATTTTAGGGTCAGTACTTGAGAATGATTTATGATTAACATGCTTATGATTACCTTGTTAAAGTCCATTGTGTTTATGTCCAGCTGAACCATGTTGGCTATTTTGTGAGAGTTTATGCTTATGTGTGTCTATGCCCATGAACCCTAAGTGTTTTGAATCTCTCAGTGTCTCATTTGACATGAATTGATTATGACTAAGCCTGATTGATGTTAGTTGACATTTTTGCTACATGAATTTGAGTTATGTAAGTTGATTAGTTAAGATTCAACATTATCAAACTCCTCTCCTGAGTTTTAATTGATTAATGAACAATATTTGATTTCATTTGGGCTATGTGTGCAATTATCTGTTGAAATGGCTATGTTTATAATGATTTTATGTTGGTGAACACTGTTAGTGCCTATTATGCTTAGGTGAATTGGTTATAGCTGCTAGTATTAGGATCCTTAGAGTGACTAGTTTTGAAATAGGACTAAAACTGAAAATCACAAAAATAGGATATTAAGAAATAATTGGCCTAAGAATGGTCAACCTTGCAAAGGGTTGACCTATTCTATAAGGTCCAAACACACCAGCTTACTTCAAAAAGAGCTGGTTGTGCAAAAATCGTCAAGCTTGCAAATGCAAGCTCACCAAGGCTCATTTGAGCCCTGAACATCAAAGTGGCCAGGCCTGCAAAGGCTTTGGGCCCAACTATGTTCAGTAATTGGGTTTAATTACCCAGGCTAAGTCTCAACTTGAGACTGGCCATTAGTTTAATAGATATTTAAGCAGGTTAATCCTGCAATTTAGTTTAATTGACCTTAAAATGAACAAAATAGGTTATTAAGAAATAATTGGCCTAAGAGTGGTTAATTTTGCAAAAGGTTGACCAATTCTATAAGGCCCTAACACACAGCCCACCTTAAAAAGGGGCCGGTTGTGCAAAATGGCTAAGTCTGCAAATGCAGACTGGCCCAAGCTCTCTTTAGAGCCCCGAACATCAAAGTGGCCAAACCTGTAAAGGTTTTGGAGCCCAGCTGTTCAGTAATTGGGTTTAATACCCAAGCCAAGTCTCAACTTGAGACTGGCTAACATTTAAATAGTTCAATTTCATTAATAAAGCAGGCTAGTCTTGCAATTAGCTTTAAAATTGAAATAATTTGGTTTTAATTAACTGGAACTGAGTAAAAGAGGCTAGAATTGAAATAGTTTTTAAATACCAATGCAAGGGCTGGCTATTAGTTAAAGAAGTCCCAAAGAAAGCTGAAACTTAACCTAGGCAGTCAAGTAAAGCAGCAGTGGCATTCAGGGTATAATTAGAAACCAAATAGGTAAAATAGTGAATAGTTTGAAACTTAAGAGGGTAAGGGAGTCATTTGTACCCCTGATTTCTGCAATTTTGCAGAGATTTAAGGGTATAATGGTCTCCCTAAAATAGGAAATCTGTAAAAATCTATAACCCTTAGGGCTACATTGGTAAAAGACCCATAAAAAGAATCTTTGGAACCTTCCAGCACATGCTGGAAGGGTTTCTGGTAACAGAATTGGGGGCTGAAGTGAACATTTAATAATTTTAGGAGGGGGAGAAGTGGGATTGAATCCCATAACTTTCTCCCCAAGTTTCAGCCTTTAGTTAGCTATAAATACACCCCAAAAAGGGCTGAAGAGGGGTTCGAAACTAGGAAATCTGAATACATTGAGGCTGGTTTTATTTGAATACAAAAAGTTTCAGAGATAAAAATAGTGATCTAACAGTAGGATTTCTGGGATTTCTTTCGAGTTAGAACCTGTCAATTGCTGTTGGGTTTTGGGTTTCTTTGCTCGAATTGGGTCTGGATTTCTATTTGCCTTGCTGTGAGATCTTCGCTTATTGCTGCTGTGTTGTTTTGTTCATCTAGCATTCACTTCCACTGTTGCATTGACTGTTTGAGTCAATTGTTGATTACTTGCCTTCGTCCCTTAGAACTCATCGGTTACATTTTGTCGATTCCAGGTACACCTTTTACCCTTTGAAGTTATAATGGAATTGCTGAAGTATAAATGAAGTTCAAGTGTGATTTATATGTCAATGATGCTTTGTTGTATTTAAGTTTCTTCATAATTATCCAACATTAGCATAGATCTGTAGTAATTTTAGCTATAGTATAGCAGTAGGTAATATCCGAAAAACAAAAATACAAAAATATTGTAATAGCTAGTAAAGCAATAGTAGTAGTATAATCGTAGAGGTAGATCACCGAGATTAAATAGTATAAACTCTAAACATAAGTTAGCTAATAGCATTTTTAAACCATTAAATCATTCATTCACAGTGGCTTTTCGTAAATTACAATCACTTAGATAATGGATCTGCACTTAAGCATAGATAGGCTTCGAAATAAGCAAAAACATTAGATTGAATTGTTTATAACTGGGTTAATAACATTGCAATAAGCTGAGTCACAATAAGATCATTTGTTTAAGTCGTGTTTAAACCCTCGGATCACTTAGGTATGGATATTTAATTTGTTAATTGGATAATCATGTTGTTTAAATCATACTCGTGGAGGCAGTCTGTTTTAAAATTAAGGTTCATATTCGAGTAAGTTAAAGAGGAAATAACCAGATAAGGCAACAACTGGACTTGTAATATCTAATAAGAGGTATAGCTTACAATGGAATCAGTAATATAGTAAACATCTATTATCAATTGTTCATTGTTTCTTTAGTGTAAATAATTAGTTGATTCACTTTAATTCAACCTGATTTCCTAGATAAGTAGCTGTGTTCCAGAACATCTTGTATGTAATTGATTGGATCTTAATATAGATTCTTAGTTACGAACATATTTAGTAATAACAGCTGGTTGAGTTCTCATTGATTACTGTTTTATGTACCGATTCCCTTATCAATAAATAAAAGTAATTTGATTTCGTTTCCAATTTTGAGTACTCGTTCCTTTATGAATTCTGTGTTATATCTTTTGTTATTACAATCAGGTTTGGGCCCTATGTATAACGTGGGCCTGAACTCCCATATGGAATTGTTTGGTCCACTGATTGAGGGCTCGAAGACCGTCTGGGCTTTGAGGCTTGGGCCGGCCCTTTACGGGTCTGTTTAGACGTTTGAAGAATCCAGGCCCAACAAACAATAGAAATAACGGGCCTGGAATGTTTAATACTAGAAATCGATTAAGGCAAAAACAATGTATAGCAAATATAGTTGAACAAATAGGATCGGACTTTAATAAAATAATTGGGACGAGCCTCGCATAACGAATAACAAACACCGGGGCCCCCATTTAGTAATAAGATAACATAGTAGAACCGGAGAGGCTAATAGCGAATTCCATAGCCTCTCCCAAAAGTTAAAAGCCGGTAGACGTTATTTAGGGCACGATTTTAATATACTTTCCATTGAACGAGTGTGCACTTGGTGCGACTCAAATCCAAATCTCGGCAAAGCCGAAATACACCAAAAGTCATAGGCGTATTGGTTGCGGTATGACTCGAGGCGTGTTTTCGCGATGCCGCAAATTCTTTAAAATAATATTTATGTAAAAGCATTATATGTTGTTAAAATATGTAAGTGAGTCAAACAAGAGTCGAGAACGACAATTGAGCGACCGTGCTAAAACCACGGAACCCGGGAATGCCTAACACCTTCTCCCGGGTTAACAGAGTTCCTTATCCGGATCTTTGCTTCGCGGACATTTTTAAGAGTCAAAATTCCTCGGATTCGGGATTAACCGGTGACTTGGGACACCATTATCATTCCCAAGTGGCGACTCTGATTAATCTCAATAAAATCCCGAACCGATTGTCCTTTAATTGGAAAAACTCCTTCCCTTATGTTATTTTATCCGTTTCGGATATTTGAGCGTCGGGGTATACCTTACGAACGTATTTATATGCTTAAGTGGGGTAGTAAAAAGGGGGTGTGACAGCTCTGGCGACTCTGCTGGGGATCCCAACCCCGAACTTCGGTTTCAGGGTTTAAGAACTCGAGCTCTTTAGAACTGTCGTTCGCGTTATTGTTTGACTTCATTATATTATTTGAACAACATGATATGTGCTTTAGAAAATTTCGCCCCAATCCCCAATTTAACTGTTCCCCTAAGTTCATTTCTGCTATTGTGGTTTGCCGGGAGAGTCGGTTCTGAAATTTGGAGCATTTTGGGACACTTAGTCCCTAAATGAGAGCTTTAAAGCTAGAAAATGGTCCGTAGCCGGAACAGTGTTAAGACGATCTCGAAACGGAAATCCGATGGTTCCATTAGCTCCGTTAGGTGATTTCGGGGTTGGGAGCGCGTTCGGAATGTATTTTGGAGGTCCGTAGCTCAATTAAGCTTGAAATGCCGAAGGTTGAAATTTTGGCGAATCCGAACGATAGGTGAGATTTTGATCCGGGAGTCGGAATGGAATTCGGACAATTTCTGTAGCTTCGTTATGTGATTTTGGATATGTCCGCAAATTTTCAGGTCATTCGGAAGTCGTTTGGTCGGGTTTTAGATCGAATGTGCAATTCGGAAAGTTTTTAGAAACTTAGGCTTGAATCCGTGTGTAATTGGTGATTTTGATTTTTAGGATGGTGTTTTTATGATTGGAACAAGTTCGTATCGTGTTTTGGAGTATGTTGGTGGTTTTCGTTGGGGTCCGGGGGCCTCGGGAGGATTTCGGACCATCGATCGGGCATTTTGAACTTGGAAAAGGCATGCTGTAAATTGCAGGTTACTGCCCAGGCATTAAGCCTTCGCGTTCGCGTGGCATGGGCCGCGTTCGCGAAGGTCAGGCAGATTAAAGCATCGCGTTCGCGAGAAGGGGTGTCGCATTCGCGTAGGCAAGGTAAGGTGAAGCTTCGCGTTCGCGTGACTGGGAGTCGCGATCGCGTAGAAGAAAAGGGGAGAGCTTCGCGTTCGCGTGGGAGTGTACGCGTTCGCGTAGAGGAAGGACCCGACGGCTGGGAGATTGTTCATCGCGAACGCGTGGTGGAGCGTCGCGTTCGCGAAGGGTAACTGGAGCTGAGTATCGTGAACGCGTGGGATGGCGTCGCGTTCGCGAAGAAGAAGCTGGGCGAGTCATCGCGGACGCGTGAAGCTCATCGCGAACGCGATGAGCAATGGGGTCTGGCAGTGAGCTTAAGTTCAGAACATAACACCCGCGACCCCCATACACAAAAACGCCATTTTTGAGCTCCAAGAGAGGATTTTGAAGGGGAAACGCCGGGATATCATCGGGAAATCATCGGGGGTAAGTTTCTTGACCTTAATTCGTTGGTTTATCATGAAATCCGTGATTATTTCACTGAAATTGGAAGATTAAAGGTGGGTTTGAGCCCTAGGCCTAAATGTTAAAAAAATCTCTGATTTGAGTGGGCAAATGGAGTCCGATTTTGGTAAATTTTATATGCCTAGACTCGTATTGAGATAAGGAACCCGAATATATAATTTTCGTGATTTTTCGATAAGCGTACCGAAAGTCGGGTTTTGACAACTTGTGGGTTTTGGTGTATTTTGAGTTATTTTGATTGGGTAATGCCCAATTGGCCTATTTTGATGTGATTCTATTGATTTTTATCAAATACTACACTTGTGGAGGCCGACATTCGCGGCAAGAGGGTTATTTCTTAGCGGTTTCGTACCGGAATTGAGGTAAGTGGCTTGTCTAACCTCGTGTGGGGGACTTTCACCCCTAGGATATTATGTGACACTTTAAATGCCTTGTACGCGAGGTGACGGGCGTGTACATGCGCTGGTTGTTGAACACATACTCTACTTAAAATGTTCGATGAGTGATATTCCTGTTTTTAGCTGTTAAATTCGATATTTCTACCCGGTAGCAGTTAGAAAAGCATGATTAGGTAGTGTTTAACTGTCTAGTTGCCTAATTGTCTTACTTGAGTTCGATTCCCGAGATCCTGAGATTTATTGAAATGTGGACTACGGGTTCGATTCCCGAGATCCTGAGATTTATTGAAATGTGGACTACGGGTTCGATTCCCGAGATCCCGAGATTTATTGAAATGTGGACTACGGGTTCGATTCCCGAGATCCTGAGATTTATTGATTATTGGTAAGGACTGCGGGTTCGATTCCCGGAGATCCTGAGCTATTGAGATACTATTGAGGGTTCGATTCCCGAGATCCTGAGTTATTGGTAGGGACTACGGGTTCGATTCCCGAGATCCTGAGTTATTGGTAGGGACTACGGGTTCGATTCCCGGAGATCCTGAGTTATTGAGATATTATTGAGACATGGGCTGCGGGTTCGATTCCGGAAGACCAGAGGTACTGAAAATGGGACTGTGGGTTCAATTCCCACAGGTCCTGGAATTGTTTTATTGAGTTGTTTATTTGTTGTTAGCTTAATTGTAGACAGTTGCGGTAATCATCTTATTGTTGTTATTTCGGAAATTATTATCATTTAAACTGTTTATTTTTGTTATCATCATTATATTATTGTTTCTCAGTAGGGCCCTGACCTTCCTCGTCACTACTCCATCGAGGTTAGGCTTGGCACTTACCGAGTACCGCCGTGGTGTACTCATGCTACTCTTCTGCACACTTTTGTTGTGCAGATCCAGGTACATCAGAGCAGGCTCGTGCTAGGTGATTTCCGCAGCTTTTTGGAGACCTCGAGGTATGATCTGCTACGTCCGCAGATCCGGAGGCTTTCCTTCTATTCTAATAGTACTAGTTGACATTTTTGTTCATTTCGTTGTTAGATACTCTTTACACATAGAGCCACAGTTGTATATTCTCTTTTAGTCTGTGTTGCCCGTGGGGTTCCGGATCTTGGTAGTGTTTTATTCATTGTGTGACGGATGTATGTGCCAAGCGGCACGGATTACATATCTTTTATGCTATTTTTCCGTTGTTTCTTATTTAAGTGTTTATAACTTGTATATTCCGCAACGTGTTAGGCTTACCTAGTCGTGGGGACTGGGTGACATCACAAGCATGTATCTTCAGTGTTATACTTCCTTTCAGGTGCGTCCCATAATTCTTTCGAAGAATTCATAGCACTATGGACATTGTACAAGTGACCTCCAAAGCACTTAGGAAGTAGCCTTTGCAAAGAAAGTTTGCCTGTTTCCACGCCACAACAAACATAAACTTCTCATTGTCTGCCATGTCGGCGAGAGGCACCATAGAGTCTTCACAAGCGTGGTAAGTCATAAGAACACCCTTTGCTGCCATCCTTTGAAGTCGGCTTCAAAAACTTTCCCCGATTTCTCCGCTGGTGGCACAACAATTCAGCTTGATGAGGCTATCATCGTTGCCGCAATAGTCACGAAGAATTTTCATTATCAATTGCCATTTCTCACTGTTGACAATAGAAGATTATAAATTAATGGCAAAAACAAATAGTAGACAGTACTATAACGAATGATAAATAGTATGTTTAATAAATAACAACTGAAGTTTTTATATATTGTTTCACAAGAAAACGATGAAGTTTTTATGTTCTTCATCGTTTCTGAATTTTAATACTCCGATGAAATTTTTATATCTTCAAATCAAAAATAGAAAAATTCAGTAGGAGTAGAAAATCACACAGGTTATAATCTCCAAAAACAGAATACAGATTACAATATAAGAATAATTTCCTTAAGATTGTTATGTAATCTGTATTACTATAATAAATAATGAAACAATAAATTTTCTGTAACAGAAAATAGAAAGCAACAACATAATGTCGAAATAATGAAGCTAAATCTTAAAAATAATTTCGGAATAAAATCAAGTCAATGCACAGTGCGTCTTTAAGAAATTATTTCCCTCAAGTACCGAGGTGCTGGAATATTATCCTCTCAAGAAAAATTAACACGGTAGAGTATTTGTACCAAAAACGTAAGTTAAATAGCAAACCATTCGAAGGCTGTAACATATTCGAATTTTAATTATGGAGAAGAAGGAGAAGAAGCTCAGAAACCTTTGTAAGGAAAGATTCAGAAACAACCATAGTTGTTGGACATGTGGGAACATTTCCCGTCTGAAATATTCAGGAAAAAAGAATTTAAAATGATCCGGGAAATAAACAGATTGGGTCGCGTCGCTGGTCCTAAGTTATTCCGGGTTTAATTAATTAAATAATTTAAAGAAGTTTTCTAAAAAGATTAATTAACCAATCTTTGACCGAAGCCGAACTCGAAGCTGAGCGACGATAACAACGGCACAAGACTTACTTTCTTTCTAATCTCTTTTAAAACCAAGAGAAGCGCTTTTTCAATATAAACACATTCACTTTTCTTCTCATTACCAATGAGTGACACTTTCTCTTTCCAAAGCAAAAAGAAGCTCACTTTCTCTCTAGTTTCTGCCCTCCATTTCCCATTTAGCAATATTTTAATCCCAATAATAACTTTTGTTTATACTTTGTAATTTGCTTAAAAAATTCATTAACATATATGTGTGTATATATATAATTAAGAACCCGTAACTTGACTTGTAAAATGTTGAACTCATAAACTTTAAATTTTGGCTCCGTCTCTGCAAGAATAACTTCAAAAGATAGTAAAATGTTAAATGCATAAGCTTTAAACCTTTGCTTTCAAAAAGAATGTCAAAATCAATCAGTTTCTAATTTTTAACGTTTCTAAATACACAAAAACATGCAATTCTCTTAGTGGCCTTCACATTTTAAACTTTGATAATAATATCAAGCAAAATGGTACGCGTATAACAGATGGAAGATGTGGTATTAGTTTTAACGGACAAAAGAATAGTGGGTTGGTTGGTGCTATATATATCTGGGCAAATCAAGAGCACCAAACCAGCAAACCCCACCGCTCATTTCTGTTGCACTCATTGAGATAGCCAACTGTAGAACTTGGAAGCTTATAGAAGAGAAGAGAACTATAGAATGGTGGCCAAAAAAACTCGTACTTTCTTAGTTTCATTTTTTATATTGTTATTGTTCATGAAATTTAAGAAAGACAAAAAATTATGTCAGATATTAATATTAAGGAAAACGAACATTGAGTTTAACACAACACCAAAAATTAGTTTATGATGTGAGAATTTTGTATGTTCATATTTTTTCATGTAATTTGCCTTGTATTATGCTTCGATCTTGTTAACTTTGGCGTGAATATTTGTGACTCGAGCTTAATAATTATATTTTATGTGTAAGAGTCAATTGAATGTGATTTGGCAAACTTGCATGCAAAGTGAAGTAAACATAGATGAATTTGAAGGGAGTATGATTTTGGTGCCCAGTTTAGCGCCAGGCACCAACCGAAATGCCAATGGCAGAATATCACATAAGTAAAAAAAAAATCGGTGTCCTGATTGGTGCCAGGCGCCAAGCGTGACGGCTAAGGGCGGATTTCATCCTATTTCAGCCTCTTGATAGCTTCGACCCTACACGCTCCTAACATGTATAAAAAGGGTTCTAAACCTATTTCTTAAGACCTATATCTTTATTGAAGAGGCAAGAAGGCTACGAGAACACTTGGAAGTACAAGAGTTTTCCCTTCCGTTCTTCCTTAGTTTGTATTTTAATGCTTTCAATTATTATCATGATTGTTAGTACATCTATGAGTAGTTAAACTTTATAATCTAGGGTTTAATGGAAACTATTTGAGGATGGTTTTCTACTACATTTAATATATATTTGCCTTTAATTTTTCTCTACTTGTTCAACTATATTTTTGTTATTGTTGATTTAAGAGCTCTCAATTAATTGTGCCTATTTAGTGTGTATATTGCTCGAGAGAGAGTACACATTTAGATATTTGATTGAACCACAACACTCCTAACGTATGTGAGAGTCAATACAGAGTGTTTAAAGGCGAGATTAGAGATAATGAAACCTTGGTGCGATCGTAGTGAGCTATAGTGTCAGCTAGCGTAGTTCGAGAGATTATATCTAGAAAATTGTGGTAGTTGCTCGAGAGAGGGCTACGCCCAAAGTGTTCGCGATCGATAGAGAATACTTAGAGAAGTTTATAGGTAACATAGCAAGAGAGATTCCGACAATAGAAAAAATAGTATCTCTAGAACTTTAATCTTTTCTCCAAACTTAGTGTCTCTAGGTTATAATAGTTTACTACTTTAATTAGTTAGAAATAAAATCTCTATCTTTTTAATTTCATAATTTGTCCGAGCTTGCTTTCTTTGTGATATTAAATAGTTATAACTAAGTCTTAGTTCTCTGTGCGATTTGACTTCAGACTTGTACACTGAATTATATTTACAACGACTGCTTAATCTTTTTTATAAATCATATGTTAGCACGATCAATTGTTCAATACCATATAAGGAGATTGAGTAGTCATCTCACAACTGATGTGGGAACTCACCACCTCCCCTTCTCATCCTAGGACTGGACATCTAGAATATGGACAATATCAAATGAGAGTCCACCATTGGGTAAACAATAAATTTATATATGATAAAGACAAGGCCGACTGAAGAGTTTGGCAGCCTTAGACCCCAATTATGAAGAGCCTCGTTTTAAAACCAACATGTTAGGTGTTAATTTTTCCTTAAAAATGTTTTAAGTGTTTTATAATAAAAATTTAATATTGTGAGGTGATTTGACTGTTGACGGATATAGAAGTCCTCCCGATTAAAGTAAACATTTCTTTATGATTTCCTTAAACTTTATATAACCTTCATTTTGCATTTTTTACATTCTAACCACTAAAGCATAATAGTCACTTTAATATTGATGGCCTAGATTTATATTTCGAATTAAAAGTGTTAAAAAAGTAATATAAATAGTAGATAATACTCAAATCAATACTTTTTTTAAAATGCTTAATAATTGCCTCAACGGAAAGAAGCTTACATAGGATCAACGTCTCAAGAATAATTAAATTGGGTTATCAATTGAAAAATAATTACAAAAAGAAACCAATTATAAAAGAAAAAAAAATGGGCCTCTAATTATTGTTGCGCTTTAGGCCCTCCGGTATGTCGAACCGCTTCCGACAAAGAAAATAAGATTTGAGCATAACTCAACCCAAAAGCTAGTTGGTGAGCCGAAGATTGCTCTAAGACTATATAAGGAGATCATGTACCCATCTCAAAACCGATTGGGAACTCAATACAAATATCAAATGTACACTTAAAATGTATGATCTTAAAAATGTTATAACATTTCTATAGCTATACAAGCATGTCGTTAAGGGTAATATGAGAAATTTAACATTGAACAGTTTTCAAATATAGAAATGTTGTACGTACTATAATTCGTTATGTAAAATCATTATTGACACTACAAAATTTTCCATAGTTCACCTTTCAAACAAAGTAATCGATCTCAGCCGTAGCTCTACTATGGGGTATGGAAAAATGTGGAAGCAAGCAGGGGCCGGGTCCATGAAAATTGAAAGGAAAGATAATAATGGTTCTAATAAGTTGTGGATTGGAGTATCCCCTACATTTAGATATATCTTTCTTACTTTGTTCGACAACTTGCCATGTGAGCAAATGGTAAAAGGAATAGCAACTCTACCAAAACATCAGTTTCACATCTTGTCACTTTTCATTAGTGTGTCCCTTTTTCTCCATTATCGCTGGCCATGCCTATATGCCTATCTTGTTCCTATCTTTAAGGTTTTGCTGGTTAGCCGAGAACACCTAGCTAATTAGTCTAGACTAGAGGTTTATCTAATCATTAGGTTAACCATAAACTTTAAAACATCCTTCCAAATATCAATAGTTTGTTTTCAGCTAGAGCACGTTTAATGAGCATCCAAATTAGGTGTGGGTCTATGTCTTTAATTAAGAGATTGTGCATACCTCGGCTAATTTAATAAGATACTTCGGATAGACGGCAAGAAATTTTTTTCATTTTTTCATGTTTTGTTGGCTTAAATGTTTTGGAAAATATTTTTCTCGAACTCACTATCAAAAGAAAAGAAAATATTTTCCAAAATATTTTCTCAACCTTCCCCTCCTTATTCCCTATCCCCACCCTACTCCATCCAAACCCAGGGGCGGATGCACCTAGGTGGAAGCGGTGTCATCCGACTCCGCTTCGCCGGAAAAACTCATTAAATATGCATAAATTATTGATATTTTTTAAAAAAAATATTTGTACTTAATTTAAAATGACACTACATTTAACCAACATCTCGCTTGCTCTGCTGGTCAAGCGCTTTTGTATTTTGGGAAAGGTTTTGGGTTCAAAATGGAGCCCGGTGCAGCACAACAAAAATTTTTACCCTTAACTTAGTTCCATCGTAAGTTGTCTTACTATTTTTTATCTATCACATCTTTTTTTTTTTTGGGTGATGAGGTTGATCGAAACCATTTGCAAAGTCACATAATGATAAGAGTTTTAAGTGATTATTTAGTGTTTTATATAAAAAAAATAAGTATTAAGTATTATTTCTTGTAAGGATATTATGAATACATTCCAAATTATAAAAGCTTGTCGAGGAGAATTGTAGTAATATACTAGGATTTATTTTTTCTTTAATTGAATTCTAATTTTGTTCTTTTAATTTGTATCGTTATAGTAATTTATTTAATTGTTTACTTCTTTAATGTCGACACCACTTAAGAAAAATCATGCATACGCCCCCTGTCCAAACCCAACCCAGCCCCTCACCCACCCTAAATAAAAATATTATTAATAATATTTTCTTTTCATGTTAAAGATAGATTTTTTTTCATTTCATCAAATGAATATTTTCTTTTCATGTTGTAAAAAGAGTACTTTATTTTTCAACCAAAAAAAGAGTATTTTCTTTATACTTATGGAGCATAAATTTTGACGTTATTTTTGCTTAAAAAGTAAAGCAACACATCAGTTCATTTGTATTTGTGTGAATTTTTAGAAAAATAATTAAATTATCAAGAAAATAAAATCCTGAAAATGTTGGATATTGGGAGGGGAGTGGGGGTGGGGGTGAAGGCGGTGAGCAAGGAAATATGAGGGGTGAGGAGAGTAGCATAAAAAATATTTTCTACTTTTAATAAAATATTAGAAATTATTCTCCAAAAACTTTTTTCTACCCACGAACCAAACAAGGGAAAATAAATGATAAAAACCATTCATGTCTAGGAAAACAATTTCCTTTATACCAAACACCCCTAGTTTCTTTTGCCTCCGCTAAAATTTAAATCTCGTCCCACTTTATTGACCACTAGGTCACACTTTGGTACCAACCATATATTAAATTAGAGCAGCAATATAACATGTGAGCTAGTTTTCATACGGATTAACTTAATAAGATTGTTGATTCGTAATCGTGTCTACTCCCTTATTAACATGGTATGAATTATTCTTCATCCTTAGTTATATTTTCTTATAGTTGGTAGGATTATCTTGCAGCTGTTTATTCTTGATTATATGTAAGCTACTATAATTATAACTAGTAGCATCAAAACGAGCAGTACTTAAGGTAAACAGAAAATTTTGGGGGGAGAAATCCCTTTTAAGAGAGAGAGAGAGAGAGTTTTTTTTTTTTTTTTTTTTGAGAGAGAGAGAAATTAATTTGCTTGTTTAGCCGTTACACAAATTTCTTGTGGGAAACAACACAAGTGGCCCGAAAAGAAAATATAAAAGGTTGTCTATCTTTGATTCATTCAAGGTGCCACAGAGTTTGTTGGATTTATATTCTTATTCTGCCTTAGCTGCATGTAGAGCACAAATCTGCAGAGTATGAAGCAAACTTTGCCTTTTGGCCTGTCAAAAGCTCTTTTGTGGTCTGACAGAGCAGTAACCACTAACAATGAAGCCTAAATTGATTCAACTCATGCTGTATTATGCATCTTCCTAAAGATGTAGTACCTACCTCAATACTTATTTATATCTGCATAATTGTAGAATCCATTATCTTGGTCATCTTTTCCTTCTTCTTTTTTTTTTTTTTTTTCAAACCCTTCATTAAAGAAAGTGCGCAAAAATATAGAGTATGAAGCAAAAGTATGTTGAAGGATAAAATATATGAAGGCTTAATTTGCAATTTGTACTTAGTTTATTGCCTAAATATGGAGTATTCGATTTTTCTATCGATTCGTGAAAAAAGATAAATACACCCTCCATGCAAGGAGACCAAGTCCTCAATTTACTATCATTACGAGAATCTCACATAAGCCAAGTTACTACATAACAAGATATACAATGATAGTGTAAATTCTTTTTATACCTTTATCATATGTAATTAAGCTAATGTTTAATAGCACTTTTGGTCCTTTAGTTATTGGTAAATTTTAATTTTAGTCCTTGTGATATCTGACCAAATATATCTAATTTTCAATTAAATAAAATGTGCACTTTTGATTACTTTTCTTGTGAGTACCCATAAATTTACCATAATTGTTATTTGTTCTACCACCTAATTATGTATGTGTTAGGTTAAGCTTATATCTGACAGTAATATAGTTTTAATAATAGTCAAGGTATATTATACTTCTTACTTAAAAGAAAGCAAAAATTTATATTTTAATTAATTGAAGATTAAATGTATGATAGTTTAATAATTGCGGGGCGAGAACAATAATAGCGTACATGTCAACGCATTGGAAGAATTACTGAACTCACCACCAAAGTAATTGTCCCAAATCGAACTTTGAATCACTAGGAAACAAAGTTAATCTTACACCAATTAGATGCCCTAACTTATGTGTGTTTTTCGTGTAGAAAGAATTAGTAAGAGAAAATTCATACACTTGAAAGTTCTATGTTTTCTCCTTAACATAAATACGCAGAGTAATAGCGGTTAAGGAAGATAACCCACCACTCACCCTTTTTTCTTCATGTTCAGTTTAGTGGAGTTTGTGATCTAATGGTAACTTACCTTAAACTCTCTCACATATCTCTCCTAACTGGTCGTGTCAGCCCACTGTTGATACCCAATTTCTCCCTATGTATTTTTTACATACAAATACTTTCATAATAGCATATATATATATTCATATATAAGTATGCCCAAGTATTTTAGTATTTTTTCTAATTTTTAAAAAAAAATTAAATCAATTTATTATTCATTTTAGTAGTACAAAAATCAATAATTATTACTCAAAATTATTATTTTTTGTGAATAATTTATTTTATTCCCATACTTATGCCAAAATATAGCTAAAGTAATTTTTACGTATTCATACATATTTATTTGATATTTTAAAAGCAAAATTGCATATAATTGTGATTCTAGCCTATTTTAAGATTTAATAGCATTTTATAATTATGAAATTGGTTCCAGTATTTTTATTTTAATATTTATACATTATTAATTAACTTAGTACCTTTAATTTATTTTTAAAATTATTTTACTATCTTTATAAAATAAAAAGAGGGAAAACTGGCTATTTAAAATCTGACATTATTTTATTCCAATTATAGCCTAAATTGACTCCCCTAATCAACCCAATTTCGAGCCCAATTTCGGACCAGCCCAATCTCATTTAACCAACCCTTAACCCATTTTAAATTACCTGACCCAAGCCCTTTTGATTTGGGTCGTTGATCTCTGAGATCAACGACTCCTATCCACCCTTTCATAATTAAACCCAAACGGCTACATTTATCCCCTCATTCTCTTCTCTCAGCCGCCTCCAGACACACTCCTCTCTCAAACTCTCTCGAAGGTTCCTGAAACCCTAATCGTCTTCTATCATTTTCAACCTCAAACTCACCGGAGTTCATGGCTTCTCAGGCCATTAATGGTCTACACTCATCTCTCTCTGCTCTTGAACGCTTGGTGCTTGAAGTTTCGAGGTCTGAACGCGACGATGTTCGTTCAAATCTTCGTCGTTTCAAGGTTCCATGGCCTCTACGGCTTTGCTCCGGCGTATCCAAAGCATTTCGAGCCTGGTTTTGACTCATCCGACTCAAGATCAGACCTTTTTTCAAGCCTTTCTCATTCTAGAGTTCCGCTGAAACCCTAGCTATTCGAGTTTTTCTTTGATTGTTTTCTTAAATATGTTCTATATTTGTGATCTACTTGAGTTTTAAAACGTTTTCTCAATTTTTCTTTGAAAAATTACTTCTAGCCGATTTAGGGTTTCTAAAAAGTTCAAAATTTTTCCCCGACTTTTCTTTTCATTATTCTTTGTGTATGATTGTCACACATGTGCTTCTACTACTTTTTTATGTTTTCCTACCACATATGTTCTTTTGTGCTTTGTCTTTCTACTGTATTTCTACACTATACTTGCATGTTCATCCTGCTGTATTTTTCCTATATGTCTTGTTGATATACTTTTCTGATATTTCTTTCTCCTACTGCATGTATTTCCTATTGAGTTCTTAAGTTCTTTATTTTCCTTTTACTGGACCTTGTTTGAGTTCCCTTTAAACATGTTTCCTCTATTGTTTCCTTAAGTGTTATACTACCTCTCTTCTGAAATTGTTTAAGTCCTAGATTTTTCTTAAATATGTTCCTTCCACCCTCACTATGCTTCAAATCCGTTTCTTTACTCTGTTAGCTTCGAACTTGCTACTGTATTGTTTGTTTTCTCACAAGTCTCTAAAAGAGATCTATGAGCATGTTTCAATTACTTGCCTCTTCATCTTTGTATCTTATTCGAAGTAGAAACCTTAGAATTGGTGGGCTTTGGCGAGGTTGATCTTGTGTTTGGATTAGGGTTCTATTTTGGAACCCTAGACTCTTTTAGACTCATTCTGAGTCTATGAACTAAGTTTGGATCTCTTTGTTTACGACTCTAAACTTTTAAATTCTTCTATGCTAGAGTCTCATATTGATTAGCACAACAAATTTTCGTGTTTAAGTGTGGCTGTTTAATATGTGTGATGAATTCTTTCTTTTGAAAAGGTTTTCTAACTTATGATTCAGAGTCTTTTTTTAGGTTTGATTGATTTTTACTGATTTACTGGTTGTTAATTAATTTCCTTTCCTTATTTGCACAAATCATGTGCTATCAGACTTTTCCTTAAATAAATCACTTAACTTTCATGTCAAATGACTTTGAAAGCCATGACTTGATAGTTTTCAAATACTCCAAATTTTTTCATGCCAATAAAATATCATCGACATAAAGAGAAAGAATTACAAACATCTCATTGGACTTCTTCACATAAATGCAATGGTCTTCATTGATCATGGTGAAACATATGAGATCACCTCCTTGTGAAATCTCAAATACCATTGCATTGAAGATTGCTTCAGTCCATAAATAGATATTTTAAATTTAAGACCTTCTTTTCTTGGCCTTTAACGATAAAGCCTACAGGTTGTTCCATGTAGATTTCTTCATTTAGTTCTCTATTGAGAAAATTTGTCTTGACGTCCATTTAATGTAATTACAAATCCAAATGTGCAACAATAGCCAAAAGTAAGTGAATTTGAGGTAAACTTCACAACTGGTGAAAGTGTTTCCTCATAATCTATTCCGGCTTCTTGAGTAAACCCTTTTGCCACCAATCGTGCCTTGTATCTTTCTATTGACCCATCCGTTTTGCATTTAACTTTGAGAAACTATTTGTTCCCAATAGATCTACGCCTATGCCGAAGGTAAACTAGATCACATACTTTGTTGGTTTTCATGAACTCTAATTTCTTCTTTCATTGATTTCATCCACTAATCTTTTCAAGGGCTTGATAAAGCCTCATTCACAAACTTTGTCTCATCCATTTCTATGGGAGATACTAAGAAAATATAATCTTCAATTTCATAAGTACGTTTAGGTATATTTTTCTTGGCACTCTTTTGTAGTTGTAGGTTCGTCAGAAGGATTTTGGGTTTGAGAGTTCCCACTCTCACTCGGATCAAGAATAAGATTTTGATCAATTTGAATATCAACTATGTGAGAAGACACTTGCTGACTATCTGATTTCAACATTTCATAAAGAGGCTCTCTATTCTTTACCTCGCCCTTTTTTGAAAAATTATTTTCGAGAAATGTGATATTTCGTAATTCAATCTCAGTAATACTTCCATCCTCTAATTCACCAGTTAACACATACCCTTTGGAGTGTTCTGAATATCCTATAAAGATAAATTTCTTGCCTTTTGGACCTAATTTACCAAACTTGCAAAAAGAATCTTTTATATATACAACACAACCCCAAGGTCGTAAATACTTTAAGTTTGGTTTATGACTAGTCCATATATCATAAGGAGTGAAAAAAACTAATTTAGAAGGAACTTTGTTCAATATGTTGGTTGCAGTCAATAATGCATCTCTCCAAAATGAGATAGGTAAATTTGCTTGCCACTATGGACCTTAACATGTCCAGTAGTGTTTTAGTCCTCCTTTCTACTACACCATCTTGTTGAGGTGTGTACGGAATAATTAACTGTCTGGTGATGCCCTTTTCATTGCACAATTCTTTAAATTCGTTTGATAGATATTCACGACCTCTATTGGTTCTTAAAGTCTTAATCCTTTTGTCTAATTGTGTATGAATACAGTGGCTTGCCTAGCTACCACGAGTAGGCGCCATCACGATCCGATGTTGGGGGAAAATCCGGGTCGTGACACATACTATCCTGTTTTTAATAAAATTTCATAATTAATTTATCAACAAACCATAACTTTAATTAAATAAGTGCGGAAGACTTTATCGAAATAGTATTAAGCAGTTTCAAGGTAAAACCATACTGAAATCCTCTACCCAAGACGTGGAGTCACCAACTCACGAACTACTACTGAATACTACACATAAAAGTCTGAAAGAAATATAACATAATTCTGTTTGTCTCGGAACAAAGAGACTACAGCTAGTAACATAAGTAAAGAGAGAGACGCCGGGCTTGCGGACGTCTGCAAGCTACCTCGGTCTCAAATATGATCAACTCCCACGCAATCGATTTACTGCTGCTGCTCCTGATCGTAACCTGGACCTGTGCAAAAACGCACGAAGTGTAGTATCAGCACAACCGACCCCATGTGCTGGTAAGTGCCTGGCCTATCCCGGCGAAGTAGTGACAAGCCTAGGACCAGACACCCACGTAAACCTGTGCAGTTCAATATATATGTATACCACAGAATAACGAGAAATAACCAAGTAATAACACAATAAGGAATATCTCAAAAAGAACTCAACAATTAACAGTTAAATAGTTCACAAGGAAAAACAAAGTATAATGGAAACACAAGTAATATCAAGTCAAGGAATAGCAAGTAGTTGCACGGCATCACCCTTCGTGCTTTTACTCTCATCCTCGCCAAATAAGCAAATAAAGTACACGGCATCACCCTTCATGCTTTTACTCTCATCCTCACATCCATAGTACGGCATGATCCTTCGTACATGGTTCAATAACAAGGCACGGCATGATCCTTCGTGCATAATCAATAAAACATGGCATGGCATTAACCTTCGTGCATAAATAATAAAACATGGCACGACATTAACCTTCATGCATAATCAATAACAAGGCACGGCATTAACCTTCGTGCATAAATAATAAATCAAGGCACGGCATCACCCTTCGTGCATTATCACTCTTCCTCACCCAAATAACAATCACAGTTAAGGGCAAAGAATGAAACAGTAAATCATAAACCGTCCCAACAAGGGCAATCAACAATCATCTTCACAACAAGTCTCGACAAGGGAGAACAATAACATTTCTACAACCCGACAAGGGTTCAACAATTTATATTCAAATATGTCCCACAACAAGTATTAACAACGACTCACGGTCATGCTAGACACCAGGGTATGGATGCTCGTCACCACAGCCCATACACCGCACTCACTCGATCACATAGCACATAATCCTATTCCCTCAAGCTAGGATAAAACAAACACTTACCTCGAATGTTTGTGAACAATTCAATCCGTGGCAATGCCTTTTCCTTTCAAATTTGGCTCCAATCCAATCGTATCTATACACAATTGATTTAATATCATCAATACTACTCAACAAACTAATTCCTAAGGCCAATTACAACTTTTACAACATTCTGCCCGAAATAGTGAATTTCGACCCCGGGCCCACATGGTCGGAACTCGGGGTTCGGACCAAAATCCGGTTACCCATCCCCCCACGAGTTCAAGTATATGATTTGTTTCAAAATCGGACCTCAATTCGAGGTCCAATTTTCCAATTTATGAAAAACCCTATATTCTACCAAAAACAAGAAATTCTACCATGAAAACCTTTGATTTCTATTGAAAAACATGTTTAATGATGTTAGGAATTGAAAGAATTAAGTAAAAAGTGACTTACAATTGTTTTGAAGAAGAGGAAGTCCGTGAAGAATCGCAAATGGGTGTTTTTGGGTTGTGAAATGTGAAGAATGAAGCTGGAAATCGTGATTTACAGGTCTCTGTGTTCGCATTTGCGAACATGGGTTCGCAATTGCGAACCCCGACCAATTTCTGGAGTTTGAAAAATAAGCTAAAGCTGGGAAAGTTCGCATTTGCGAACTTTTGTTCGCATTTGCGAATCCAAGGCAAATTTTGGGGAGTTCGCATTTGCGAACATTTGTTCGTATTTGCGAACAAGGCTGGATCAAGGGCCTTCGCATTTGCGACATTTTTGTCGCATTTGCGAAGCTAGGCCTTTTACTGCCCTTCACATTTGCGATCAAGGGTTCACATTTGCGAACCCTGCCTTGATCTGTCACCTTCGCAATTGTGAGAAATGCTTCGCAAATGCGAAGCCAACGGCTAGGTGAAAAACCAGCAGTGCAAAAATTCAAAAATTGATCCAACGGCCTATCAAATCTTTACCCGAGCCCCCCGGGCTCCAAACCAAACATGTACACAACATCAAAAACACATTACGAACTTGTTCGTGCGATCACATCGCCAATATCACATCGTTTTCATCAAATCAAGCCTCAAGTTCATGATTTTCATACTTTTGGTTTTCAAAACTTTCAAACTTGGAACTCAAGGTCCAAAACATATCAAACGACATCCGAATGTCACCAAACTTTGTAGAAAGCACATATATAATATTTAAGACTTGTACCGGGCGTCGGAACCAAAATACGAGCCCGATACCAAGGTCAATTAATTCATTTTCCTTTAACAATTACATTAAAAACAATTTCACAGAAAAATTCATAACTTGGGCTCTAGGCCTCAGAATTCGACTCCGGACGCATGTCCAAGTCCCATATTTTCCTACGGACCTTTCGGGACCATCCAATATCGGGTCCGGGTCCGTTTACCAAAAATGTTGACCGAAGTCAACCATATCAATATTAATATCATTTTTCTCCCAATTTCTCATAGAATTCATATTTTCTATCACAAAAACTTTCTGGCCACATGCCCGGATCGTGCACGTAAATCGAGGCAATATAGAATGAGGTTTTCAAGGCCTTAGAAGCTCGAAATGATTAATAAAATAAGTGATGACCCTTTGGGTCGTCACATTCTCCACCTCTAAAACAACCGTTCGTCCTCGAACGGACAAGAGAAGGAAGTACCTAAGTCGGGGAACAAAGTGTGGGTAGCGGCTCCGCATATCAGACTCGGACTCCCAGGTCGATGCCTCAGGAGGCTGACCTCTCCACTGAACACGCACCGAAGGATAACTCTTCGACCTTAACTGTCGAACCTGCCGGTCTAGAATGGCCACCGGCTCCTCCTCGTAAGATAGATCATTGTCCAATTGGACGGTACTGAAGTCTAACACATGTGTGGGATCGCCGTGGTATCTCCGAAGCATAGATACGTGAAAAACTGGATGTACGGCTGATAAGCTAGGCGGCAAAGCTAATCTGTAAGCCACCCCTCCCACTCTGTCTAGAATCTCAAATGGACCAATATACCTAGGGCTGAGCTTGCCCTTCTTCCCGAACCTCATCACGCCCTTCATAGGCGACAGTCGGAGCAATACTCGTTCACCAACCCTGAAATCTACATCTCGAACCTTACGATCCGCATAAGTCTTCTGCCTGGACTGAGCTGAACGCAATCTCTCCTGAATAATTTTGACCTTATCCAGGGCCTCCTACTGTACCCAACAACCGAGCCTCTCCCGGTTCAAACCATCCAATTGGTGATCGACATCGCCTACCATACAACGCCTCGTACGGAGCCATCTGGATGCTAGACTGGTAGCTGTTGTTGTAGGCAAACTCTGCTAATGGCAGAAACTGCTCCCACGAGCCTCCGAAATCAATAACACGGGCTCGAAGCATGTCTTCTAGAATACGAATAGTCCTCTCGGATCGGCCATCCGTCCGAGGATGAAATGTTGTGCTCAACTAAACACTGGGTGCCTAACTCCCTGCTGGACTCGCTCTCCCGAACCGCGAGGTAAACTGCGTACCCCGATCGGAGATAATAGATACGGCACCCCATGAAGACGAACAATCTCCCTAATGTAAACCTCCGCTATCCTCTCCGACGAGTAGGAGACAGATACTGGAATAAAGTGTGCTGACTTGGTCGGCCTATCAACAATGACCCAAATAGCATCAAATTTCCTCCGAGTCAAAGGAAGTCCAGTAACGAAGTCCATAGTGATCCGCTCCCATTTCCACTCGGGAATATCAATCCTCTGGAATACACCACCAAGTCTCTGGTGCTCATATTTCACCTGCCGACAATTTAGACACCGAGCGACATATGCAACGATATCTTTCTTCATTCTGCGCCACCAATAGTGCTGCCGCAAGTCCTGGTACATCTTCGCGGCGCCCGGGTGAATGGAATACCGCGAACTGTGGGCCTCCGCTAAGATCAACTCTCGAATCCCTTCGACATTGGGCACACAAACTCGACCCTGCAATTTCAATACCCCATCATCATCTAGATTTACCTGTGTGGCACCTCCCCGCTGTACTGTTATCTCTCAACTCACGCAAATGAGGATCATCAAATTGCCTCTCACGGATACGCTCTAATAAATAAGAACGAGCGACCGTGCAGGCTAACACCCTGCTAGGCTCAGAAATGTCTAATCTCACGAACCGGTTGGCTAAGGCCTGGACATCTAGAGCTAATGGTCTCTGACTGACCGGAATGTATGCAAGACTACCCATGCTGGCATACTTTCTACTCAAAGCATCGGCCACCACATTGGCCTTACCTGGGTGATATAAGATAGTAACATCATAGTCTTTTAGCAACTCTAACCATCTCCGCTTTCGTAGATTCAACTCCTTTTGCTTGAACAAGTACTGTAGGCTTTTGTGATCAGTGTACACCTCACATGTCACACCATATAGATAATGCCTCCGGATCTTTAAGGCATGAACCACTGCTGCTAACTCAAGATCATGAACTGGATAATTCTTCTCATGTATTTTTAACTGCCTCGAAGCATAAGCGATAACCTTACCATCCTGCATCAATACCGCTCCAAGTCCTGTACGAGATGCGTCACAATAAACTGTGTAAGGCCCTGCACCCGTAGGTAGTATCAACACTAGCGCGGTGGTCAAGGCTGTCTTGAGCTTCGAAAGCTCGCCTCACACTCCTCTGACCACTGGAACTGGACACCCTTCTGGGTCAATCTGGTCATCGGGGCTGCAATAGAAGAAAACCCCTCTACAAATCGACGGTAGTAACCTGCTAATCCCAAGAAACTCCGGATCTCAGTCACTGAAGCTGGTCGAGGCCAATTCTGGACCGCCTCAATCTTCTTTGGGTCTACCTGAATACCTTCCACTGATACAATGTGACCCAGAAATGCTACCGAACTCAGCCAGAACTCACATTTAGAAAATTTGGCATATAGGTGGTTATCTTTCAGAGTCTGAAGAACCACTCTGAGGTGCTGCTCGTGCTCTTCCTGGCTGCGGGAGTACACCGGGATGTCATCTATAAAGACTATCACGAACAGATCTAAGTAAGGCCTGAATACCCGATTCATCAACTCCATGAATGCTGCTGGGGCATTGGTCAACCCGAAGGACATGACCAAGAACTCATAATGCCCATATCTAGTGCGAAAGGCTGTCTTAGGAATGTCAGCCGCCCTGATCTTCAGTTGATGGTAGCATGACCTCAAGTCTATCTTTGAGAACACCCTTGCTCCCTGGAGCTGGTCAAACAAATCATCAATCCTCGGCAGTGGATACTTATTCTTTATGGTCACTTTGTTCAATTGCCGGTAATCAATACACATCCGCATCGAGCCATCTTTCTTCTTTACAAATAATACAGGTGCTCCCCAAGGGGAAACACTGGGCCTGATAAAGCCTTTCTCAAGAAGGTCTTGCAACTGATCTTTCAACTCTTTTAATTCCGGCGGGGCCATACGATAGGGTGGAATAGAGATGGGCTGAGTGCCCGGTGCCAGATCAATACAGAAATCAATATCCCTATCGGGTGGCATGCCCGGCAGGTCTGAAGGAAAAACCTCAGGAAACTCCCGTACAATAGGGACTGATTCAATAGAAGGAACTTTTGCGCTGGAATCACGAACATAAGCCGGATAAGCTAGACACCCCTTCTCGACCATGCGTCGAGCCTTAACATAGGAAATAACAGTGCGAACGGAGTGGCTTGAGGTACCTTTCCACTCTAGTCGGGGTGATTCTGGCAAGGCCAAGGTCACGGTCTTAGCATGACAATCTAGAATAGCATGGTATGGGGACAACCAGTCCATCCCCAATATGACATCAAAATCCACCATATCCAAAAGCAACAGATCAACACGGGTCTCAAGACCCCCAAATATAACTACGCACGAACGATGCACTCGGTCGACTACAATGGAGTCACCTACCGGTGTAGACACATAAACTGGAATATCCAGAGCATAGCTGGGCATGGCCAAATACGGTGCAAAGTAGGAAGACACATATGAATATGTAGATCCAGGGTCAAATAATACTGAAGCACCTCCGCCACACACAAGAATGGTACCTGTAATTACGGCATCTGATGCCTCTGCCTCTGGCCTGGCTAGTAAAGCATATAATCGGGGATCTGCACCTCCCCTCTGAGCTACGTCTCTAGGACGACCATCAACTGGCTGACCTCTACCTCTGGCTGGATGGTCTCCACCTCTACGGTCTCGACCTCCACCTCTATAATCTCTACCCCGCCTCTGGCTGGCTGGGCAGGCTGAGGGTCAGCAGGGGCCTGAATCATAGGACGAGGACCCCGCTGCTGAGAGTTGCCCGTTGCTCGAGGGCAGTACCCGATAAAATGACCTGGGTCACCACAACCGTAGCAACTCTTAGACTGATAAGGCTGCTGGCCCTGACGACCTGAATGGCCTCCACGAACACTGTGAAGAGGTTGAGCATTAATAGGAGGCTGATCTGAATACTTCCCACGAAACCCACGATCACTTGGTCCACCCTATGAAGCCTGAAGGGCGGAATGGAAAGGCCTGGAAGACTGGCCTCTGTCGAAAGATTCCCTGCCACCAGAAGAAGAACTATTAAACCTGCTTGAATGACGAGCCCTCGTGTCTGAAGAATAACCACCTCCACGAGCAAGAGCCATCTCAACTCTACGTGCTGCATTAGTTGCCTCCTGAAATGATATATCACTCCCCACTCCCATAGCCATCTGGAGTCTAATTGGCTGATTAAGCCCATCTATGAACCTGCGGACCCTCTCCCGCTCTGTGGGAAGTATCACCACTGCATGATGAGCCAAATCGACAAATCTCGTCTCATACTGAGTGACCGTCATAGTGCCCCGATGGAGGCGCTCAAACTGCCTCCGAAGTGCATCCCGCTGAGTAGCAGGGAGAAACTTCTCCAGAAATAGCTCGGTAAACTGATCCCATGATAAAGCTGGGGACCCTGCTGGTCGAGTCAAGCAATAATCCCTCCACCAAGTCTTGGCGGATCCTGAAAGCCTGAATGTACAGAAGTCAACTCCATTTGACTCCACGATCCCCGTAGTCTTGAGAATCTCATGGCAACTGAATAAGAAATCCTGAGGATCCTCTGATGTGGCACCGCGAAAGTAGTGGTAAATAGCTTGGAGAACCGATCAAGTCTCCATAAAGAATCAGAAGTCATGGCCGCTCCATCTCTGGCATGAGCCGTGGTACCCGACTGAGTGGCCACAGCTGGCTGAACCACTGGTGCCTGAGGCTGAGGAGCTACTGGCTCCGGAGTACGAGCAATAGGAGTCTAGGCCCCTCCTCCAACCTGAGAAGCGGCTGGTGCAACCGATAATAAGCCCGCTCTGGCAATGCTGTCCATAAACCCCGCTATTCTGACCAAAGCCTCCCGAAGATCCGGGGTAAATAAAGCCTCTCCTGGGACCTGAGCTGGGCCCACTGGAGCTGCTGGGACTGGAACCTCCTCGTCAATCTCAATATGAGGCTCCACCTGTGGAGTAGCTGCCGGGGGCTGAGCTCTACCCCTACCAAGGCCTCTGATACGGCCTCGGCCCCTGCCCCTCACGGGAGCTACCTAGGGCTCGGGCTGCTGGTCAGCGAACGAAGAAGCGCATGTCCTCACCATCTGCGAAAGGACAGAATAGAAGTTCAATCAGTATTTGAGGAACAAGTCACACGACAAGAAAGAACAAATGAGAGACTCTTTCCTAACTCAATAGACTTTGGAGGACAAGTACGGACGTCTCCGTACCTACCTCTCAAACTCTACTAAGCTTGTTCGTGAGTGGTGAGACCTATGTAACCTAGAGCTATGATACCAACTTGTCACGACCCGGATTTTCCCCCAACATCGGGATCGTGATGGCGCCTACTCGTGGTAGCTAGGCAAGCCACATTATTCATACTATCCTGGTATTAATAAAATTTCATAATTAATTTATCAACAAACCATAACTTTAATTAAATAAGTGCGGAAGACTTTATCGAAATAGTATTAAGCAGTTTTAAGATGAAAATCATACTGAAATCCTCTACCCAAGACGTGGAGTCACCAACTCACGAACTACTATGGAATACTACACATAAAAGTCTGAAGGAAATATAACATAATTCTGTTTGTCTCGGAACAAAGAGACTACAGCTAATAACATAATTAAAGAGAGAGACGCCGGGCCTGCGGACGCAAGCTACCTCGGTCTCAAATATGATCAACTCCCACGCAATCGATTTACTGCTGCTGCTGCTCCTGATCGTAACCTGGACCTGTGCAAAAACGCACAGAAGTGTAGTATCAGCACAACCGACCCCATGTGCTGGTAAGTGCCTGGCCTATCCCGGCGAAGTAGTGACAAGCCTAGGACCAGACACCCACATAAACCTGTGCAGTTCAATATATATATGTATACCACAGAATAACGAGAAATAACCAAGTAATAACACAATAAGGAATATCTCAAAAGAACTCAACAATTAACAACAGTTAATAAGTTCACAAGGAAAAACAAGGAATAATGGAAACACAAGTAATATCAAGTCAAGGAATAGCAAGTAGTTGCACGGCATCACCCTTCGTGCTTTTACTCTCATCCTCACCAAATAAGCAAATAAAGTACACGGCATCACCCTTCGTGCTTTTACTCTCATCCTCACATCCATAGTATGGCATGATCCTTCGTACATGGTTCAATAACAAGGCACGGCATGATCCTTCGTGCATAATCAATAAAACATGGCACGGCATTAACCTTCGTGCATAAATAATAAAACATGGCACGGCATTAACCTTCGTTCATAATCAATAACAAGGCACGGCATTAACCTTCGTGCATAAATAATAAATCAAGGCACGGCATCACCCTTCGTGCATTATCACTCTTCCTCACCCAAATAACAATCACAGTTAAGGGCAAAGAATGAAACAATAAGTCATAAACCATCCCAACAAGGGCAATCAACAATCATCTTCACAACAAGTCTCGACAAGGGAGAACAATAACATTTCTACAACCCGACAAGGGTTCAACAATTTATATTCAAATATGTCCCACAACAAGTATTAACAACGACTCACGGTCATGCTAGACGCCGGAGTATGGATGCTCGTCACCACAGCCCATACACCGCACTCGATCACATAACACATAACACATAATCCTATTCCCTCAAGCTAGGATAGAACAAACACTTACCTCGAATGTTTATGAACAATTCAATCCGTGGCAATGCCTTTTCCTTTCAAATTTGGCTTCAATCCAATCGTATCTATACACAATTGATTTAATATCATCAATACTACTCAACAAACTAATTCATAAGGCCAATTACAACTTTTACAACATTCTGCCCGAAATAGTGAATTTCGACCCCGGGCCCACATGGTCGGAACTCGGGGTTCGGACCAAAATCCGGTTACCCATCCCCCACGAGTTCAAGTATATGATTTGTTTCAAAATCGGACCTCAATTCGAGGTCCAATTTTCCAATTTATGAAAAACCCTATATTCTACCAAAAACAAGAAATTCTACCATGAAAACCTTTGATTTCTATTGAAAAACATGTTTAATGATGTTAGGAATTGAAAGAATTAAGTAAAAAGTGACTTACAATTGTTTTGAAGAAGAGGGAGTCCGTAAAGAATCGCAAATGGGTGTTTTTGGGTTGTGAAATGTGAAGAATGAAGCTGGAAATCGTGATTTACAGGTCTCTGTGTTCGCATTTGCGAACATGGGTTCGCAATTGCGAACCCCGACCATTTTCTGGAGTTTGAAAAATAAGCTAAGGCTAGGAAGTTCGCATTTGCGAACTTTTGTTCGCATTTGCGAAGCCAAGGCAAAAACTGGGGCTTCGCATTTGCGAACATATGTTCGCATTTGCGAGCGATCATATCGCCAATATCACATCGTTTTCATCAAATCAAGCCTCAAGTTCATGATTTTCATACTTTTGGTTTTCAAAACTTTCAAACTTGGAACTCGAGGTCCAAAACATATCAAACGACATCCGAATGTCACCAAACTTTACAGAAATCACTTATATAATATTTAAGACTTGTACCGGGCGTCGGAACCATAATACGAGCCCGATACCAAGGTCAATTAATTCATTTTCCTTTAACAATTACATCAAAAACAATTTCACAGAAAAATTCATAACTTGGACTCTAGGCCTCAGAATTCGACTCGGACGCATGTCCAAGTCCCATATTTTCCTACGGACCTTTCGGGACCATCCAATCTCGGGTCCGGATCCGTTTACCAAAAATGTTGACCGAAGTCAACCATATCAATATTAATATTATTTTTATCCACATTTTTCATCGTACAATCCTTCAAATTCTTTTGAAATATATTCATGCCCTCTATCGGTTCTAAGGTCTTAATCCTTTTGTCTAATTGATTCTCAACTTTATTCTTATATTTCTTAAAGCATTCAAGTGCTTTAGATTTATTAGAGATCATATAGACATAACCAAAGCGTGTGAAATCATCAATGAACGTAATGAAATATAAAGCACCATATATAACCCTTACATTCATTGGGCCACAGATATCATATTGAATTAACTGCAATGAAAATTGGCTCTCTTAGCCTTTCCAAATAGTTTATGTGTAATCTTTCCGACAAAATAATTTTCACAAGTTGGCATTTCAATTTTAGAGAAAGAAACCAAATTTTCTTATTTAGCCAATCTATTCATTCGACCCTACCCTATGTGACCTAATCTTGCATGCCATGTAATAACATCAATATCATTATTACTAGAATAACATGACATAACACAATGTCACACCTAGTTATACGTAGAAAGATTGCAATCTAACATAATAAACCCATCACAACGATGTCCAAAACCATAAAGAACATTGTCTTGAGTAATTCTAAGACCATTGCGACTAAAGTTCATATTGAAAGCTAAATCTAGAAGAAAAGACACAAAGACTAAGTTTCATCGAGTTACCTTGCATTTACATATATTATGCTTTTAAAACAGTATTAAAATATATCGGGTGAGTTAGGAGTGATTTGGATTGAAAATGAAACAAATAGCATGTTTGAAGAAAGCTTGAATATGAAAAGTCAACCAAGAGTTGACTATTGAGTTAGAGTGCTCGGAACCGGATTCTGATGATTCGACTAGTTCCGGGGGATCATTTATGACTTAGGAGAACAATCGGAATTGAATTCGGAGGTCCGGTGTAGTTTTAGGCTTGAATTGGCGAAGGTTGAATTTTGGCGAAATCCGAATGGTAGGTGATATTTTGATCCGGGGGTCGGAATGGAATTCCGACAATTTCTGTAGCTTCGTTATGTGATTTTGGATATGTCTGCAAATTTTCAGGTCATTCGGACATCGGTTGATCGGGTTTTGGATTGAATGTTAGTTTTGAAAGTTTTGAAGAAACTTAGGCTTGAATCCGTGGTTAATTGGTGATTTTGATGTTTAGTATGGTGTTTTTATGGTTGGAACAAGTTCGTATCATGTTTTGGAGTATGTCGGTGGTTTTCGTTGGGGTCCCGGGGGTCTCGGGATGAATTCGGGGGTCCGAACGGACCATTTTTGAAAGAAAAGAGAAGAATCTGGTTGCTGTCATAACCTCAGCAGGCAATTGCTCTCCGCGATCGCGGGGATGGGGATGCGATCGCGTAGGGCTGGGGGCTAAGGCATCGCGATCGCAGGGTAACAGTCGCGATCGCGTAGAAGTGAACGGGTGTTAATCGCGATCGCAGGCCAATCTACGCGATCGCGTAGAAGAAGAAATGGGTCCAGGGAGAATGAGCTACGCGATCGCAGGAATGAAGGACGCGATCGCGTGAGGCAGGGTGACTGTGCATCGCGATCGCGTGAAGGAAGTCGCGATCGCGTGAGGCCGAGAATTTGAGCATCGCGATCGCGTGAGGAAGATCGCGATCGCGTAGAAGAACCTGTTCTGGCAGTGAACTTAAGTCCAGAAACAGAGAGTTACGGGTTTACACCCCCAAAACTCAATTTCAAGCCCTAGAGAGAAGAAAACTCGAGGAAATCACAGAGAAGTCATCGGGTATCGTCGGAGGTAAGATTCTTGACTCAAAAACATCAATTTATGGTAGTATTAACATCAATCTTCATGAAATTGGGTTGAAATCTTGAAGAAATGTGGCCTAAGTATTAAAAACGGGAATTTTGGATTTGGGAGGCCATTTGAACTCCGATTTCGATAAATTTTATATGCACGGACTCGTGGCGAGATAAGGATCGCGTTGGTGCTAATTTCGGAATTTTCCGAGCAGTGGGGCCCGGGGTCGGGTTTTACCAACTTAGTGTAATTATGCGAATTTCATATAAATTGAAGTGGGTTATGATTCTTTGACCCGTAATTGATATGATTATTGTATTTGATCAGATTCTACGCGTGCGGAGCTTGATTCTCGTGGCAAGGGCATTGCGGAGTAGTCGTCGCGCCGTATTGAGGTGAGTAATAGATGTGGGTGATGACCGGCGGGTTCGAAACCCCGGTATACCACTTTGTGACGCTGTATAGCGGCGAGACACACACACACTCTTGAGAGTGCGGGGTCGATCATGAACTGGAGACTACATATTAGTCCAACCTGTTGATACTGTATTATTGGCTATTCTAGAGCCGTCGAACCTCCTTCTCGGATGGTTGCATATATATATATATTGTAACAATGGCCACTCTTGAGCCGTTGAACCCCCTTCTTGGGCGGTTGAGTATACATGTGGGCCGTGAGCCAGTTATTGGATCCCGCGAGGATCGTTATCATTGTCTTATCATATAGACATGCTAGTTTACTACTAGTCGGCAGCTATTTTTGTTATTATGCTAATTCCAATCTCTGGAACTTGATATTACCGTTTTCCAACTGAAAAATGATAAAAGAGTTTTCAAAAACTATTTTTGAGCATGCGAGGCTGTATCTGCATATTAGCTGACTAGTAGTGGATCGGGCTGCGCGCCGCAGCAGGATATATGTTGGATCGGACTGCACGCCGCAGGAATATCTCTATGAGATGTGCTTGGGCTGTAGGAGCCCCTCCGGAGTCTGAACCCCCACAGTGAGCACGGGTACCCAAAATTGGAGTCGGGCTACGCGCCGTAGCGTTCATATCATGCATTGCATTGCATTTAGCTACATCTGCTAGCTGTTATGCTATTTATTGGTATTTGTTGGAACAGGTACAGTGAAGATTGATTCTATGACAGGGTAGCCGATTATAGCTTTACATAGTGCTTTATTGCGGATTTCTTATCTGCGTTGTCTTACCCTTGTTTATTACCACTGAGTCTGGCAGTACTCATTTTACTCCCTGCACCTTGTGTGCAGATCCAGGTACCTCTCAGCAGTGATACAGTAGCTGTGCAAGGCGACATCTGTGGGATATACGAGGTAGCTGCAGAGTCCGCAGGACCCGATATTCCTTTCCATTGTCTTTTGATTTTGTATTGACATTTCTTTCCGCACTTGGTATTTTGTAAACCTTTACACACTCGTGTTCAGTAGAGGCTCATGACTCTTGACCCTTGGTCTATGGGAGTTGATGTATTATGGGACTTGGTTCCCCGTTTTCGTTACATATATCGCCGTTATTTCTTGAATTAATTTGCTTAAATGGGTTAAAGAGAGCTTCTAGCTCCGTGGTTGATATGGATTGGTCAGGCTGGCTTAGCAATGTGCTGGGCGCCATCACGACCGGATTTGGGGTCGTGACAAGTTGGTATCAAAGCCTAGGTTTACTAGGCCTCATGAGTCTTGAGCCGGTTAGTAGAGTCTTGTGGATCGGTACGGGGACGCCTGTACTTATCCTCGGGAGGCTCGAACCTTTAGGAAAATTTCACTTTTGTTGAACTCTGTCGTGCGATCTTGTTATTCTGAGAACTGAACTTCTATATTCTATTCTCTCGCAGATGGCGAGAACGCGAGCATCAGGACGAGGTGGACGACCTCCGTTGCCACCTGTTAGAGGCCGTGGGCGCGGTCGTGCTAGAGGTAGAGGTAGGGCGGCTGAGTCAGTGCCAGCTGACCCGCCTGTTGTACCAATTCAGGAGCAGCCCCCAGTGGTTGATGCTCCAGCAGTCCCAGTTCAGGGCCAGACTGTATCTATTGCTATTCCTGGTCTTCAGGAGACTCTTGCTCAGATATTATCGGTGTGTTCCGGTTTGGCTCAGGTAGTCTCAGCTACCGCTACCGTAGCGACATCTCGGTCGGGGGGTGGTCGGCGGACCCCTGCGGCTCGCACACCGACCCGGTTGTTCGGGGACTTCGGACGCCGAGGCGGTCCCCGCTCGGGTGGTTGCACCGGTTATTCCTCCAGCTGCACCGGCTCCAGCTCCGGAGCATATGGTTCAGGTTATGCCCGAGGACGAGCGGCGTCGTCTTGAGAGATTTGGTAGACTTCAGCCACCCCATTTCAGTGGCGTTGAGGGCGAGGATGCCCAGGGTTTCTTGGATAAGTGTCAGAAGATGTTGCGTACGGCTGGTATTCTTGAGTCCGGCGGAGTTTCATTTACTACATTTCAGTTCACTGGTCCCGCATTTGATTGGTGGGAGGAGTTTGAGAGGCGTAGGCCTGCAAGAGCAGCACCTCTCACATGGCAGCAGTTCTCTACTCTCTTTCTAGAGAAATATGTACCTCGGTCTCGTCGCGAGGAGCTACGTCGCCGGTTCGAGTGGTTGATTCAGGGCGACATGTCTGTGACTCAGTATGAGCTCAGATTCACACAGTTGGCTAGGCATGCCACATGGATGATCCCCACTGAGAGGGAGAGGATCGGGAGGTTCATTGATGGCCTCAACTACTCTATCCGTATTCTTATGACCAGCGAGCGAGTTCTGTCATCATCGTTTGAGCAGGTTGCTGATATGGCACGCTCCGTTGAGGCGGATCGTCGCCGAGAGAGAGAGGAGCGGGAGGCCAAGAGGCCTCGTGGTTCTGGCAGTTTCAGTGGTGCTCCATCTAGAGGGCATTCCCAGCAGAGCAGAGGTCGCTCATCTAGACCTTCTCATTCAGGCCGCCCAGAGCAGAGCGGAGGTTCTTATGGTCGTGGTCGACAGGGGTTTCAGCAGGGTCGGTCATCACTTAGTGCCCTCCCAGCCCAGAGTGCAGCACCTACTTCTCCAGCACCAGGTGCATGTTACGAGTGTGGTGAGTTTGGCCACATGAGGAGGCAGTGCCCTCGACTACGTAGGGGCAGGACTCAGCAGAGGGATCAGCCCTCCTCTTCAGCACCATCTCAGTCTAGTAGAGGTGGAGGTCAGTCTTCTCGTGGACGCCCCAGGGGCGAGGAGAGATCCGGTGGAGGCCAGGCACGGTTCTATGCACTTCCTGACAGGCGTGATGCAGTTGCCTCCGATGCTGTGATTACAGGTATCATTTCTGTCTGTCACAGAGATGCCTCTGTTCTATTTGATCCAGGGTCCACATATTCTTACGTGTCCTCTTATTTTGCACATCATTTGGGTGCGACTCGTGGTAGTCTTGATTTACCCGTTCATGTATCCACCCCCGTGGGTGATACGATTGTTGTGGATCATGTCTATAGATCCTGTGTTATATCTATTGGGGGTATGGAGACCCAGGCAGATTTGTTATTGTTGGGTATGGTGGACTTTGATGTTATATTGGGTATGGACTGGTTGTCTCCGTATCATGCTATATTGGATTGTCATGCTAAGACAGTTACGTTGGCCATTCCTGGTATTTCTCAGATTGAGTGGCGGGGTTCGACCGATTTCGTCCCTAGCCGTGTTATTTCGTTCCTAAAAGCTCGGAAGATGGTTGAAAAAGGGTGTTTATCGTACTTAGCTTTTGTGAGAGATGTGGGAGCTGAGTCTCCTAGCATTGATTCTGTACCTGTTGTGAGGGATTTCCCAGATGTATTCCCCTCAGACCTGCCGGGCATGCCGCCGGACGGGGATATTGATTTTGGCATTGACTTGGTGCCGGGCACTCAGCCTATATCCATTCCTCCTTATCGAATGGCACCAGCTGAGTTGAAAGAACTGAAAGAGCAGCTTCAAGAGCTTCTGGATAAGGGTTTCATCCGCCCTAGTGTGTCTCCGTGGGGTGCGCCGGTATTATTTGTTAAAAAGAAAGATGGTTTCATGCGAATGTGTATTGATTATAGGCAATTGAACAAAGTGACAATGAAGAACAAGTACCCTCTACCGCGCATAGATGATTTGTTTGATCAGTTACAGGGTGCGAGGGTGTTTTCTAAGATCGATCTTCGTTCGGGCTATCATCAGCTGAAGATCGGGGACTCGGATATTATGAAGACTGCATTCAGGACCCGATATGGTCACTATGAGTTTCTTGTGATGTCTTTTGGGCTGACCAACGCCCCAGCAACATTTATGCATCTGATGAACAATGTGTTCGGACCTTATTTGGATTCATTTGTGATTGTGTTCATTGATGACATTCTAGTCTACTCCCGTAGTCAGGAGGAGCATGCTCAGCATTTGAGTATTGTGTTGCAGAGATTGAGAGAGGAGAAGCTATATGCTAAATTCTCCAAGTGCGAGTTTTGGCTCGAGTCCGTAGCATTTATGGGACATGTGGTGTCTCGTGATGGTATTCAGGTTGATCAGAAAAAGATAGAGGCGGTGCAGAGTTGGCCTAGACCGTCCTCAGCTACAGCGATCAGGGGTTTTCTTGGCTTGGCGGGGTATTATCGCCGGTTCGTTCGGGGATTTTCATCCATTGCTTCTTCATTGACTAAATTGACCCAGAAGGGTGCACCATTCGTGTGGTCGGATGAGTGCGAGGGGAGCTTTCAGAAGCTCAAGACAGCTTTGACCACAGCTCCAGTGTTAGTATTGCCATCGGCTTCGGGTTCATATACCGTTTATTGTGATGCCTCGAGAGTGGGGATAGGTTATGTGTTGATGCAGGAAGGAAAGGTAATTGCTTATGCTTCTCGGCAGCAGTTGAAGCCGCATGAGAAGAACTATCCTGTTCATGACTTGGAGCTAGCCGCCATTGTTCATGCATTGAAGATTTGGAGGCACTATTTATACGGTGTGTCTTGTGAGGTGTATACCGACCATCGTAGTCTCCAGCACTTGTTCAAACAGAAAGACCTTAATTTGAGACAGCGGAGATGGCTAGAGTTGCTGAAGGATTATGACATTACTATATTATATCATCCGGGAAGGCCAATGTGGTGGCCGATGCTTTGAGCCGGAAGGCGGTCAGTATGGGGAGCTTGGCATATATTCCAGCTGAGGAGAGGCCATTTGCTTATGATGTTCAGGTGCTAGCCAATCGGCTAGTGAGGTTAGATATTTCGGAGCCCGGTCGGGTATTGGCTTGTGTTGTATCTCGGTCATCTCTATATGATCGTATTCGTGAGCGCCAGTATGATGATCCACATTTGGCTGTCCTGAGGGACAGAGTTCAGCATGATGATGCTAGAGATGTCACCATTGATAGTGACGGCGTATTGAGGATGCGGGGCCGGATATGCGTGCCCAATGTTGATGGCCTTCGTGAGTTGATTCTGGAGGAGGCCCATAGCTCGCGGTATTCTATCCATCCAGGAGCCGCGAAGATGTATCAAGATTTGAAACAGCACTACTGGTGGAGAAAGATGAAGAAAGATATTGTGAGCCATGTGGCTCGGTGTCTAAACTGTCAGCAGGTCAAGTATGAGCATCAGAGACCTGGTGGTGTATTCCAGCGTATTGATATTTCGGAGTGGAAGTGGGAAAGAATAACTATGGACTTTGTTAGTGGACTCCCTCGGACGGCGAGGAAGTTTGATTCAGTTTGGGTGGTGGTGGATAGGTTGACCAAGTCAGCTCACTTCATCCCAGTGTGTACTACCTATACCTCAGAGCGGTTGGCAGAGATATTCATCCGTGAGATAGTGAGATTGCATGGAGTTCCTATTTCCATTATATCGGACAGAGGTACCCAGTTCACATCTCAGTTCTGGAGGACATTTCAGCGAGAGTTGGGTTCACAGGGTAGAGTTGAGCACAGCATTTCATCCACAGACGGATGGGCAGTCTGAGCGTACTATTCGGATATTGGAGGACATGTTGCGTGCTTGTGTCATTGATTTTGGTGGTTCATGGGCTGATTATTTGCCTTTGGCGGAGTTTGCTTACAATAATAGCTATCGGTCCAGCATTCAGATGGCACCGTATGAAGCTTTATATGGGAGGCGGTGTAGGTCTCCAGTTGGTTGGTTCGAGCCCGGCGAGGCTAGGTTGTTAGGGACGGAGTTAGTCCAAGATGCCTTAGACAAGGTGAAGGTGATTCAGGAGAGACTTCGCACAGCTCAGTCGCGTCGGAAGAGTTATGCGGACCGGAAGGTCCGAGATGTGTCTTATTCAGTAGGTGAGAAGGTGTTGCTGAAGGTTTCGCCTATTAAGGGTGTTATGAGGTTTGGAAAGAAAGGGAAGTTGAGCCCAAGGTTTATTGGACCTTTTGAGGTGCTTAGGAAAGTTGGGGAGGTGGCTTATATGCTTGCTTTGCCACCCGGTTTGTCGGGAGTTCACCCGGTGTTCCATGTATCTATGCTCCGGAAGTATGTCGGAGACCCGTCTCATGTGTTGGACTTCAGCACGATACAGCTAGATGAGGATTTGACTTATGATGTGGAACCGGTAGCCATTTTGGGTCGACGGGTTCGTAAACTGAGATCTAAGGATATAGCTTCAGTGAAAGTGCAGTGGAGAGGTCGTCCCGTGGAGGAAGCAACTTGGGAGACCGAGCAGGAGATGCGAAGTAGATATCCACACTTGTTTGATGCTCCGGGTATGTTTCTTAACCCGCTCGCGGACGAGCGTTTGTTTAAGTTGGGGAGAATGTAACGACCCGGCCTGTCGTTACGGGAATTACCACCCCGTTACCTTGCATTTACATATATTATGCTTTTAAAACAGTATTAAAATATATCGGGTGAGTTAGGAGTGATTTGGATTGAAAATGAAACAAATAGCATGTTTGAAGAAAGCTTGAATATGAAAAGTCAACCAAGAGTTGACTATTGAGTTAGAGTGCTCGGAACCGGATTCTGATGATTCGACTAGTTCCGGGGGATCATTTATGACTTAGGAGAACAATCGGAATTGAATTCGGAGGTCCGGTGTAGTTTTAGGCTTGAATTGGCGAAGGTTGAATTTTGGCGAAATCCGAATGGTAGGTGATATTTTGATCCGGGGGTCGGAATGGAATTCCGACAATTTCTGTAGCTTCGTTATGTGATTTTGGATATGTCTGCAAATTTTCAGGTCATTCGGACATCGGTTGATCGGGTTTTGGATTGAATGTTAGTTTTGAAAGTTTTGAAGAAACTTAGGCTTGAATCCGTGGTTAATTGGTGATTTTGATGTTTAGTATGGTGTTTTTATGGTTGGAACAAGTTCGTATCATGTTTTGGAGTATGTCGGTGGTTTTCGTTGGGGTCCCGGGGGTCTCGGGATGAATTCGGGGGTCCGAACGGACCATTTTTGAAAGAAAAGAGAAAAATCTGGTTGCTGTCATAACCTCAGCAGGCAATTGCTCTCCGCGATCGCGGGGATGGGGATGCGATCGCGTAGGGCTGGGGGCTAAGGCATCGCGATCGCAGGGTAACAGTCGCGATCGCGTAGAAGTGAACGGGTGTTAATCGCGATCGCAGGCCAATCTACGCGATCGCGTAGAAGAAGAAATGGGTCCAGGGAGAATGAGCTACGCGATCGCAGGAATGAAGGACGCGATCGCGTGAAGCAGGGTGATTGTGCATCGCGATCGCGTGAAGGAAGTCGCGATCGCGTGAGGCCGAGAATTTGAGCATCGCGATCGCGTGAGGAAGATCGCGATCGCGTAGAAGAACCTGTTCTGGCAGTGAACTTAAGTCCAGAAACAGAGAGTTACGGGTTTACACCCCAAAACTCAATTTCAAGCCCTAGAGAGAAGAAAACTCGAGGAAATCACAGAGAAGTCATCGGGTATCGTCGGAGGTAAGATTCTTGACTCAAAAACATCAATTTATGGTAGTATTAACATCAATCTTCATGAAATTGGGTTGAAATCTTGAAGAAATGTGGCCTAAGTATTAAAAACGGGATTTTTGGATTTGGGAGGCCATTTGAACTCCGATTTCGATAAATTTTATATGCACGGACTCGTGGCGAGATAAGGATCGCGTTGGTGCTAATTTCGGAATTTTCCGAGCAGTGGGGCCCGGGGTCGGGTTTTACCAACTTAGTGTAATTATGCGAATTTCATATAAATTGAAGTGGGTTATGATTCTTTGACCCGTAATTGATATGATTATTGTATTTGATCAGATTCTACGCGTGCGGAGCTTGATTCTCGTGGCAAGGGCATTGCGGAGTAGTCGTCGCGCCGTATTGAGGTGAGTAATAGATGTGGGTGATGACCGGCGGGTTCGAAACCCCGGTATACCACTTTGTGACGCTGTATAGCGGCGAGACACGCACACTCTTGAGAGTGCGGGGTCGATCATGAACTGGAGACTACATATTAGTCCAACTTGTTGATATTGTATTATTGGCTATTCTAGAGCCGTCGAACCTCCTTCTCGGATGGTTGCATATATATATATATTGTGATAATGGCCACTCTTGAGCCGAGGAACCCCCTTCTTGGGCGGTTGATTATACATGTGGGCCGTGAGCCAGTTATTGGATCCCGCGAGGATCGTTATCATTGTCTTATCATATAGACATGCTAGTTTACTACTAGTCCGCAGCTATTTTTGTTATTATGCCAATTCCAATCTATGGAACTTGACATTACTGTTTTCCAACTGAAAAATGATAAAAGAGTTTTCAAAAACTATTTTTGAGCCTGCGAGGCCGTATCTGCATATTAGCTGACTAGTAGTGGATCGGGCTGCGCGCCGCAGCAGGATATATGTTGGATCGGACTGCACGCCGCAGGAATATCTCTATGAGATGTGCTTGGGCTGTAGGAGCCCCTCGGAGTCTGAACCCCCACAGTGAGCACGGGTACCCAAAATTGGAGTCGGGCTACGCGCCGTAGCGTTCATATCATGCATTGCATTGCATTTAGCTACATCTGCTAGCTGTTATGCTATTTATTGGTATTTGTTGGTACAGGTACAGTGAAGATTGATTCTATGACAGGGTAGCCGATTATAGCTTTACATAGTGCTTTATTGCGGATTTCTTATCTGCGCTGTCTTACCCTTGTTTATTACCACTGAGTCTGGCAGTACTCATTTTACTCCCTGCACCTTTTTCTAATTAACTAAACTAACAAACTAATTACTACTATTTTTTGATTTTTTCTAATTTTTACTTATTCAAACACACAAAAATATAACTAATTTCAAGCAAAGCAAGTAATTGCACTCAAAAATATATTTATTTTAATTTTGGAATTAATTGCCTGGTGCAAAAATCATGTGCTCACACACAACGGTCAACATAATAGTTATACGTAGAAAGATTGCAATCTAACATAATAAACCCATCACAACGATGTCCAAAACCATAAAGAACATTGTCTTGAGTAATTCTAAGACCATTGCGACTAAAGTTCATATTGAAAGCTAAATCTAGAAGAAAAGACACAAAGACTAAGTTTCATCGAATCTCTGTAACATACAGGACGTCATGCAACATCAAAGATAGATCACCACGCATGTTCATTCTGCAAGTGCCTATCCATTTGACTTTAAGATTTTCATTATTTCCAACATATACATGCTTTGATCCAGGTGGAACTTGACAAAACTCTATAAACGCTTTTCTATCGCGGCTCACATGGTCTGTGGCCCCTGAGTCTACAATCCACACATGATAAGATTTAGTTAGCAAAACAGTGCTAAAACATATATAGCACTAAGAAATGCATTTTTAAATGCTACCTTCTCGACTCAGTGCACTCACGTGCAAAATGCCTTAGGACTTGGCAATTGTAGCACTTTATCTTGCTCTTGTCTTTCTTCTAGAACTGTTTCTCTTTCTTGGATTTTGGCTTGTTTCTTTGCTTGGGGGATCCTTCTCCGGTCTCCTTACCCGTTCCGTCATATTCCCAATTTCGCTCGTGCGTGAAGCTTGATCTATTTGTACCACTTGATTATGCCACAAAGGCATTAGGTACAGCTTTAGCAGCACCAAGCCGCTCGTCTTCAAGCTCCACATGACGGGCAACATCAGAAAAAGTTTTGATGATATCATTGTGGGTCAAGTTAACCTTCAGATGTACCCAATTATTGGGAAGAGATCGAATCACTGCCTGGACCTGCTGCTCATCAGAAAGAACATGGCCAGCACTTTTGAGTTAAACAATCCTATTTGACATCACACTTAGATGTCGCTTGACACCGTGATCATGATACTTTGTGTACGTGTCAAACTTGATCATTAGCTGTCGAAGGCGAGTCACAGTTGTACCCCCATATGCCTCTCTTAAATGTGCCCACATGGCTTGATCAGTAGGATATTGCTCACTTTCGTGGATGAGATCATCAGCAACTGAACTTACAATAATTCCACGTGCTATGGAATTTTTCTTTTTCCAAATATTGTAAGTTTCCAAATTCCTCCTGTGTTGCGCAGCGTTACCCTCCTCTGGGTGACTTATAACATGGTTAATATTTCAAGAGCATATTTCTCTTCGAGTACATACCACATCTTACGACTCCAGATGTCATAATTTTTACCATATAGTTTTTCACCCTTGTTCAAGTCAGCAATGATACTTTTCGATGCCATGTCTGTTATCAGAGATAATTTTACAAGTTTAACTCATCAATATATACTTCTGTCAATTTATGCATGTAATTACACACTCAAGTAAATTAATTATAATATTAATTTTACATTTACTATTGAATCGAATGGTTACTACGTTTCCGTTTATTATTTATATCTAAATATTTTAATTAATATTAAATTCACTTCTTAGTGTATACTTTGTTTCAAGTCTCAATCCATTACAAAAAAAGTATAGTAAACAATGTATGTGACTAGTGATACAAATAACATAACTTGAATTTCATTAAGATAAACACATAATAATAATAATTTACATGTTTGCTAGGACATACACGTACCAATCGAACATTAACTCTTGCTCATATATGCTAAAAGGTGCACTAGACCAAACATCATGATAAATCTCATTAAAACTTCAACCCAAGGATCTCGAAGAGAGTATGCTAAAGTAGCTAATGCTTTCCAATCAATAATTTTTATGTAATTAGTCAATTCAGCTCTTTTTAACCTTAAAAGGTGTACATGTTTAGGAATGGAAGCATCCGGACCCATTTTAAATTCCTTAAACTCGCAAAAAAAAATTCTCCTTCCCTTTGTTCAACCCTTCAATTCTTTAACTCATTTTGTCTTGGACATTCCTAAGAACTTCAGGTTCCGAGTCTAAATTATTATAGAAATAAGTCATGCAACAACGTATCCTTCTACGTTGTTCCCTTCTTTAACTTCAAGAACTTTTACTTGGAGTAATTCGAACTTGTCCTTATTCAGTCATATTTGAAAGAAGACCAAGTGTTCAATCATTGAAACATGACCAAGTGATAAAGAACCATTCATGTTAATATTGACTTGGCATATTTTGTCAATATATGTATTAAAATCTAAAAGAAATTGGATTGGCAAGAATTTAAAAGAAAATAGACTAGAAAACCATAATCTATCAGGATTGGGTCTTGAATCCAGAAACGAATTGGATTTTTTTCAATCTGATACTACACGATTACCAATTATCAATGCCATCGTGCTTCAGTCATAAATGGCACTTCACAACTTAAAAACCAAAATCTAAATTACGAACTGGATTTACTAAACATACTGTTAAGGCATTAAAAAAAACTTTGTTAACCAATCCAACTTTAGAACCAATATACATGAATTGTCTGCCACTAAATAATATTTCTAAAGAAATCATGGAGTGATGACTACGGTAAATAAACCAATTTCTTTGACGCAAACGACACCAAAATTTTGCGGCACCGTAAAAAAAATCTACAACTCTAAATATTTCATATTTAAACAAACAAGAAATAATGCTGGTGCCAATGATTGTTTAATAATCGCGGGGCGAGAACAACATTAGCGTACTTATCAACGCAGCGAAAGAATTGTTAAATTCACCACCGAAACAGTTGGCCCAAATCGAACTTTGAATCACTAGGAAATAAAGTTAATCTTCCACCAATTAGATGTCCTAACTTATGTATGTTTTTGGGTAAAAAGGATTAGGCAGAGAATATTCTTAAAGTTCTGTATTTTCTCCTTAACATAAATACGCAGAGTAATGGCAATTAAAGAAGGTAACCCACTCCCACTACTACTCCCTTTTTTTTGCACGTTCTGTTTAGTGGAGTTTGTGGTCTAGTGTTAACTTCCCTTAACCTCTCTCAATCTCTCCTGACCGGGTCGGGTTATCCCACATGGAGCGACGAACGACCCATAATCTAACAGTTGACTCATATATCATAAGGATTAAAGTCAGAATTATCAATAATTTAGGGATCAAAGGTATTACGATTCCTAAGTTAAATCCTAAAGTATTCAGAAGGTAAGAGGGGTATATTTTCTTCAAAACTCCCAACATTTTCGAAGGTTGGAGATATTAAGTGAATTTTTTAGGGAAAATTTCACATAAGAACACTTGAGCTCCTTGCTTTTCATTTTTATAGCTCATGTTTCAATTTACAATCAACTAGCTCAAAAATAATAAGCTAAGATTCAACATTCAACTTCAATATATTCTACAAAATTACTATTTAATTTTTAAAAAGATTGCTCGAGCTTTTAAGTTAATTTTGAAATCAGTATTTGTGACTCAAATATTAGTTCAACAAACCAAATCCATTTCGATAATGAAAAGTAAATTTTTAACAAGCTTAAAGATAAACATGTGGGTTTAGATTTCAAATTTGATTTTATAAGAAATTTGGAGTGGGTGTTATTTAGACTTGTTAGAAATAGTATAAGGATGTTGTATATAAAATTTGAAGGCATTAAATGGAGATTTGGGCTGATTTTTAACAAGAATTGCAACTGAAATTCGTGAAAAATATTTGTCTACATACGCCTGTATAAAGGTGTATAATAGTGTATAAGATGTGTTTATACACTCATATACACTCTTATACAAGATTATACATAATATACAGAAAACTGACTTCGTCTTCTTTCTTGCATCTTTTCCAAAAGTTAACTCAAATCTTGCTCAAATCTACTCGAATCACTTCAAATTTAAATTTTGAGCTCCTTTTTATATTTTCAATCAATTGGAACAACACCCAATCCAAACAACTAACAAACTCATAAAATTCTATTTTTTAAAGCAAATCTTTGAATTGTCTTCAATGATGTACTTATACTCTTCATTTTCCTACATTGCAACCAAGTGACATATGGTAAGAACCAGTAATGGCGGACAGCTCTTTGAAGCATATATAGAAGATGTGAGAAGAAGAGAGAGTGAAAGCAATGGTTGTGAGAACACATATTTAACTCCATAGCTTTTAGTAAATAATGATTGTAAGAACACAAGTTTTGAATTTGCTAGAACTTTCAAAATATGTACAATATGGGCTAGATTAGGTAAAACTTAAAAATACGCATTCATTTTTTGTTATGGTATAAAGTCATGTGTATTTTCTTGTAATTCTTTCAATTTTTTAATCTTTTTAACAAATAAACCTCCTTGAGCTGGAAGGAGGTTTGGCAGATCCCTACCAGTTTTACTACTAATAAATAAATAAGTGGAGGTTAAAAATCCAACCAGTCAAAAAAAGTAAAATTTTACCTGATTGTTAAGTGACATATAACTTAAGGATGCATATGTATTTTTATTTTTATTTGTGACTTTTATATGCAACTTTTGCAAGGGAGTCGCCAAGCAGGCTCCTTTTCACTCGGACTTGTACAAACTGGGCCGTTAAACTGAACTGGCCCAAGTGTACACGATCTGTTTGGCAACATTTCTGAATTTCTGTAGAGGGATAGTCTATTATCGGAGTGATCATTCAAAAATAGCCAGTGTTTGTAAAGTTATTAAAATATACGCAGAAAATTCCAGCATAATATACTGGAGATTGGTATACCTGTGCATGAACTTCCAGCATTATGATCGAACTCTAACATGCAGAAAGTTCCAATATATTATACTAGAGATTGGATATGCTAGACCGGTATACTAAACTGGAACTCCAGTATATTATACTGGAGTATTTTTTCGGATTTTAACAGTGTTTTCGTTCAGATTTATCTTTACATGAAAAGTGACAAAATTTCGGTTACTTTTGAAACTGTAGCTATTTTTGAATGACCACATGTAAATCGGGCTATCCTTGAATTTTTCCGCCCTCTCTCAGGACAACAGTACTATGCTAAATATACATTGGGAGTTTTGGTGGGGCTAGACCTCAATTCTCCTTGAATCAATGAGTTCCTGAATTGCAGTTTTCAAATGCCAACATTATTCCGTGTCGTGCCCCAGAGATCCTAAACAATACTCACAGCTAACAGAATGGTCCAGGTTCCTTGGTGGTGGGTTCGGGATTTTCGGTTCAATGGGATTTAGGATTCCGAGCTGCCTCAATCTGTGAAATAGACTGATGTATGATTCTCTTAATGAAGTGAAAGTCTTTTTCTTTTGCAGTCTATCATTCCTGACACCGGGGTTTGGACGGAAGCCTGTTCCACCAGGGTTTTTATATATTTTGGGTGGTGGATATGTATTCTGGGTATGATATGTGTTGTGAGGAGCGGGTGCACGCCATGGTGCTTGTGGTTGTGGGTAGGTTTGAGCATGGTGAACTGAAAAGTGTGGAATAAGGGGAGGATAATAATATTGTGGTAGGCCATATGGTGCTGGTGGGTAAGGTTGACGATGTGGGCAAGGTTGATGGTAGTAAGGATTAGGACCCCTGGACCATGTTCTTCCTTCTACAACAGCCACCTCTTCTTTCTTATTTTTTCCAAGGACCTCTCCAGTGCCCGTCTGGATGGCCTGAGTTGTGGCCTTTATCGCCGAATAGCTCATGATCTTGTTAGTTTTTAACCTTCATCTACCATACTCCCCATCTTGACGACTTCATTAAATGTTTTCCCGACAGCTGACAACAAACGTCCGTAATATGTGGGTTCTAAAGCTTGTAAGAAGTAGTCTACTATTTCACATTCCTTCATGGGTGGATCCACTCGGGCAGCTTGCTCTCTCCACCTGAACCTGTATTCTTAGAAGCTCTCTTCTAGCTTCTTTTCTATCTTTGTTAAGGAAAGTCTGTCAGGAACAATCTCCAAATTGTATTGGAAGTGATTAGCGAAAGTCTGGGCTAGATCATACCACGTAAACCATCGAATGTGGTCTTACCTTGTGTACCACTCTAGGGCTGATCCACTATTGTTAGTGGATTTTAAATTTTTAATTTTGAATTAAAATTCTAAATGTATAATTTTATCCACCAAAGATTATTTCTTTAAAATAATACTTTAGCTTTCAAAAATATAGTAAATAAAAATTGAGATGAAGCAAAAGTTGAACGATTAATGTGAACAGGAATATGTTTTCTAAAAAATCCGGAAGATTTGGTGCAAGTTTTGTTGTTCTTAAAAAGAAACTTTTTATATACGTGTCTTTCTAATCAAAGTTGGATTTGATTTACTTCATAATCAGTGGCAAGTATCTACTCGGTTCATCATTTATCCTATCACGTAACGTAGAGAATGAAATACGGGTTTCCGGAAATTCAGTAACTCTTCAAAATTTTAATAGCCCATATTTTGACCTACTTTCAAAAAATGGCCTTTCGGCCCAAACATATTACATATAGTAGCCGAACGGAATATGACAATATAAGTGCATGTAGCTCAATGGATAGGGCGCCTGTTACCTAAGCTGATGGTCGCAGGTTCGACCCCTACCTAGCGCAATGGAGAAAATCCTTTTTGCAATGTATAAATATTGTATCCTAAGTTCGATAGTGTATCATTAGTGTATATTTTGCATAACTCAACTGTGCTTGTATATCTAAAGTGTATATATTTGTGTACCCCAAATATATTTTGTATCGTGAATGTATAATCTGTCTTAAAAATGTATCAAAATTGTATATAATGTGAATTTTCTAATATTTTGGTGTGTATCATGTATTTTTATATAGTGACAGTCTTTTTTATATATATTTTGTATAGTTACATCTATTTTGTATATTTTTTGTATAGTGACAGTCTATTTGTATAATTTTTGTATAGTGACAATCTATTTTGTATATTTTTTGTTTAGTGACAGTCTATTTTATATATATTTGTATAGTGATAATCTATTGTATATAAATTATATAGTGACAGTCTATTTAGTATACTTTTGTATAGTGATAGTCTATTTTGTGTATATATTTTGTATGCTGACACTTAAAAAATTCCACTACCACTCTTATGAAAAGCCGGATCATGACGGAAGGTAAGTTTCATAGTCAGAAGTGTATATTTGAAGTTTTGTGGGATAATAATTTAATAATGCATGTAGATACATATTGTGTATACATTTTCTGAGTGTAAAATGCTGTTCTTATTTTATACCTAAGAAAAGATTCTGTTGAATGCAGGAAACTGGACGAGCCTTGAGCATGTCGAGACTAAAATGTATTTTGCGTGGCTTGGATCTTAAAACATACATCTTTCTCTTTGTGTTGATACCAACTTGTGTCTGGGGTATATTCGTACATGGGCAGAAAATCACTTACTTTCTACGGCCTTTATGGGAAAAACCACCTAAGCCATTTAATGAAATGCCTCACTATTATCATGAGAATGTGTCAATGGAGAATCTCTGTAAACTTCATGGCTGGGGAATTCGTGAGTACCCGAGGCGTGTATTTGATGCAGTGTTATTCAATAATGAGGTTGACATGCTTACTATACGGTGGACGGAGTTGTACCCTTATATTACATAATTTGTTTTACTTGAATCGAATTCAACGTTCACTGGGTTGCCAAAGCCTTCTTACTTTGCTAATCACAGAGATCGGTTTGAATTCGTTGAGTCAAGATTGACGTATGGACAAATTCCTGGGAGATTTAGAAGAGGAGAGAACCCTTTTGTTGAGGAGGCTTATCAAAGGCTTGCATTGGATTATCTTCTAAAACAAGCAGGTATTCAGGATGATGACTTGTTGCTAATGTCAGATGTCGATGAGATACCTAGTAGAAATGACTTGAAGGGGAAAGAGCGAAATAGGTTTTGGGCTAGCCCTTGTAATTAGTTTTGATTTAATTGTAGGGTTTATTTTGTGGCTACCGGTTGTCTTTATTTTTATCCTAAGGGCTACAAATGAAGTTTACTCAATATAATACTCCATCTGGGAAAGCTAAACAATGGAGCCGCTAAAAAGTAATACTAGTTGCAAAATATATATTTTTAATGAATTAAGGTATAATATGCAAGAAATATACATATTTTTATACATAATCGTTTCATATTCCTACTATTTAGAAGCGGGAGTAAGCAGGACTTCGTCGTCCTGCTGCCGCTCAAAGGTTGATTTTACCCCTTTGTTTAGTTTATATTATTTTCTTGTTGAACGTAAATTGAGCCACTTTGGAGTCCTTTAGGACAAAGAAAAAGTGGTGTTCCCAAATATTAATATTATATTAGAAGTTATTGCGACTTCATTCTCATATAACTTAAATGTTTAAGATTATTTTGATCTTCGAACATTGTATTTATGTATTTATAATAAAATATAAATATAAATAGATAGATAAATTATACGAAAAAGGGTTTGATATATCCTTATACTATGGTAAATTGTTTAAAAGTATCCCTCGTTATACTATTGGACCATAAAAGTCCCTACTGTCCAACTATCCTAACAAATCTACCCTTACTTTGACGGAAGTGCCACGTGGCATCCATCCTTGCCTCTTTTTAAATCTGGCCACGCGGTATTTCCGTCAAAGTAAGGATAGATTTGTTAGAATAGTAGTACCTCCTATTATAAAAAATAATAATTTTTAATATCTCAAAAAGAAATATTCCAAAACTATGTCTAGATTCATTTCTTAATATTTATTAATGAATCATTATTGTAGTAATTATTTGTCTTGAATATATAACCGTTTTCTTAATGAATAATTATACAATTTTAAGAATATGAGTAATAGCCTTTTGACTCTATGTTTGGTTTTAACGTATAGTAAGCCATTATGGCTTTGAAAATGTTTTAATGGTTTTAATACATACGTTGCAGAAAGTTTTAAAACTAGCCATTATGGCTTGGACATTATCTTAAAGTTAGTCCATTTGTTTGGACTATAATATATATATGTTTCTGTTTTTCATCTTAAAAAGTGTATGGTTGTGAAAAACAAAAGCTGAAACTTTTTTCTTCCTTTTTTGTGCTGGGTTTTCTTCTTATATATCTTTGTTGTTTCTGCTCCTAGTTTATACTAGAAGAGCTTGTTGAATCCTGGGGGATACGCCTAATTTTATTCATTATGGTGTAGGCGAAATATCCTTAAGGACAGTGTCCTTGACACGCCTCAAGCTAAATCTTTTATTCTCCATAATCACACAATTTTTCCAACAATCTTAAGGATATTTCCACCTTCTTTTTATGGAGAATCAAATTTGATGATGTTCAAGTTGTTGCTCTAATTCTGAAAATGGGATGTGCAATTCACGTTTGCATAATGGTATCATGGAGGATATCATTATGTATTCAAATTATTTTTGTGGGTTGCAATATGTTAATCAAGTTATTTAATTTTGTGCTGGATCGCATTATGGAGGATAAATTGTACTATAAAATTAAGGTACGCTTTTTCTAGTATTTGAATGCGCGGGGCTAAATCTACATAATTATAGATTTTTATAGTTATATAATTCAATCCGTAGTACAAAATTATATTTATTTAAGAAATCGCTTTATTCTAAAAAGATCTTAAAAAATATTCTTTCATGCTTTCTATTGGCATACATACCTCATTGTATTAATGTGTTCAACTTTAGCATATATTATGTGAATTTAATAGTATGATTGTTAAATCTGTGATGAATTATTTTATTCTTGTTAGATTAATTCTTATTGTTAATTAAGAATTATACTCGTACCCGCGCGATGCGCGGTCAATATTAAAAAAATATTTGTCACTTTGTTAATTTTTCGATGTTACATTTGAAATTATCACAATTATTTGATTATCTTATTCTACAAATAGAATAGATCTTGTCTAAATTTTAATAAATAAAGTCTCCATTAAATTAAAGGGACTTATATAGTCATCAAATAATTTTTTTGTGATGTCTTTTTATTTATTATAATATCCAATATTTAGTATAATTATATTATTAATAAAAATTATGGCACTTGTAATTATAATATTTCTTTGACTCTCCTGTTATATATATTAGAAAAGTTCCTCTGGTATTTTGAAGAATAAATCACTTTTTATGTAGACACGTGCAAGTTACCTGATTGTTAATGTAACGACAATCACTATCTAAAATTATACTCAACATTCGAACTGCAAAACAAAGGATTCCAAATCAGTTAAAAACCTGTTGATATGGAAATCGAATTATTTAAGTAATGCGGAAGAAATAATTTTTATATGGAATACGACTACATTAGTAAGAGAAAATATTAAAGAGAAAATACTCAAAATTAAGAAAGCCTAACAAATCTGAAAAGATTTGGGCCCTAACTTTAGGGTGAGTAAAATTTGGCGGAAAACCCTTTTTATATTTTATATCTACATTGATAATAGTCATAGTCGAAAATCCGGTTATGCATATAATTTTTTCATTCACCATTTCTGCCTCAATGGAATATAGTTAGTAATGGTAATGAGAATAATCAGAAAATAAAGTTTTTTTTTGGTATATTTTATTCCATTAAAAGAAGCCAAGTAACAATGTTTCCTAAATCTTTTGCCTGAATAAAAGTTAGAGACACTCACAACCTGAGTCGAGCTCATTGAGACAAAGACAATCGTTAGTGAATTTTTAGATTTTTTTGCATCTGTCCAACTTGTCCTGCACAATACAAATTGAACTTTAGGTAAAAAAAAAAATAGAGGTCTTTCCAATAACAAACTATTAGAAAATTTTCTGAACCAAATTCATATGTTTCACACTTCCATCGATATATAATAAAATTATTTTTGGAGAATAATATTCTATGCATATATGTCCGACTTGAGATGTGAGTGTTGGAATTATCTTGCATATGACTTTAATTATATGTTGGTGTTAAGATTCTCAAGTTAATGTTGCCAATAAAGAATATACATATTAAAATCTCAAGATTTTGGTATGACCCCCGCAACATCGCATCTTTTTTATATTTTATATCTACATTGATAATAGTCATAGTCGAAAATCTGGTTATGCATATAATTTTTTCATTCACCATTTCTGCCTCAATGGAATATAGTTAGTAATGGTAATGAGAATAATCAGAAAATAAATTTTTTTTTGGTATATTTTATTCCATTAAAAGAAGCCAAGTAACAATGTTTCCTAAATCTTTTGCCCGAATAAAAGTTAGAGACACTCAGAACCTGAGTCGAGCTCATTGAGACAAAGACAATCGTTCGTGAATTTTTAGATTGTCCGACTTGTCCTGCACAATACAAATTGAACTTTAGGTAAAAAAAAAAAGATCTTTCCAATAACAAACTATTAGAAAATTTTCTGAACCGAATTCATATGTTTCACACTTCCATCGATATATAATAAAATTATTTTTGTAGAATATATTCTATGCATATATGTCCGACTTGAGATATGAGTGTTGGAATTATCTTGCATATGACTTTAATTATATGTTGGAGTTAAGATTCTCATGTTAATGTTGCCAATAAAGAATATACATATTAAAATCTCAAGATTTTGGTATGACCCCCGCAGCATCGCATTTGGTACAAATTCAAAGAATATACTTATTCGGCTAACACTTAAGTCACCTTGACAGAAAATAAAGATAATAATTACGTCTCAAGATTTTGATATGACATCTGCAACATCCTACACAAATTCAAAGAGTATACATGTTCGGCTAACACTTAAGTCATATTGACAGACTCAAAAGCAATGTCCAACAGTACTAACTAAATGACAGTATCTGATCTTTGAAATATGCTCTAGTTAATGTGTATCGGACTGCATGCTATTCCTCTTCCTCAATAGTTGTAGCTAGCACCATGACATCCATGAGTCATCCTTCATAGACCTTTTGTTCAGAATACAAAAGGAACAGTCAATATTCATCATAGTCAAGAATTGAGAAATGAATTACATAACACAATATATGTACTAACGTTGTTAACATTGTCTTACAGTAAATGCATACCTGCCCACTGGAATCTACACAAGTTAAATTTGAGATATCAAAATTTTTAGTGGCCTCTCAATGCTCATCTAAAATAAACGTTTGATAAGAAGGGCCGAAGCAGTTCCAACTTCCTTATTTCATAAAAGAACCTTATTAGGAACCAAATATTAAAATATACCTTGAACTTTAGGCAAAATAATAGAGTTTCATCCAATAAAACACGAAAAAGCATACCTGAACCCCTTTCTTCCTACCCTTTCAGAAGGTGAGGCGGAAGTATATATATATATATATATATATATATATATATATATATACGGAAGTGTATATATATATATATATATATATATATATAGTGACTAACTTCTAGGTTTTCTTATCGTCAAAGCTTCTTCAGTAAGCGATTAGTCGCTAAAGCCAAGGAGGAGAAATCACTTTTGGTTGGTCCTTCCAACTCTTCGACTCCTAGAAACCATCCTTCAAAAGTTGTTGTAGTAAAGAAATTATTGAGAGCAGAGTAAAGAGATAATGGAAAAAGAATTTGGAAGAAGAAAACTCATATATAATTACTCTGCGTAGAAAAGTATATGAGGAGTGGGGAACGTGGAGGTATATTAGGATTGTTATGCCAATCCCATGTTTAGAATTAAATCATGCAGTTGTGTACTTAAATTTCGGAAGTTTTTATTTTTATTTTTTTTCTTGTATTTTTGTATAAAGAGTTAAGTATTAGGTATAAAAATAAAGTCCAAATTAAAACTTTTGGAATTGGCAGAAAGAAATACATTTGTTTTCTAGTTGGGTGGTTTAATTGATGGAAACTGCCATGTTTAAAGATTTTTACCTTTTTTATAAATAAAAAAATGTAATATCTGCCATTATTAAAAAGTTTACCTTTTTAAAAATAAATTTAAAATTCCAACATATTTGGAGATTTGTCCTAAAAACTTACGCGTGTCAACTTAATATTGTGCCACTTGTCATCTTATCCTTGTTTTGCCTCTCCTATTATATATAGATAGATAGATTGCTAACTCCTCTATATTTTGATTTTTAATTATAATATGGAAGTTATTCCGCGCGATGCGCGGAAAAAATGACGAAAAATATATAATAAATTATTAAGTTAGTTGTTTAATTCGTAAGTTTTATCGAAATCTTAGTATAATAACGAACATTAGAATTGAAGTAGAGGTGTGAAAGAAATATATATTTTGAGGTTTGAGCAGATGAGGTTTGAGCAGTTGCTACCCAGTAAAGTAAATTGTGGGTTAGACAGTTCAGCCTAACGTGACTTTGCAGAGACAATACGTGAGGTTGCAGAGAGAAATTACGGTTAATTGAAGGTAAAATTTATTTTAAAATAAATAAAATAATATAATTTAGATATATTAAGGGAAGTTTGAACGTTTGGTTTCTTTTACCCACGTTCAATTAATGGTTTTAAAAACAATTAATAAATAAATTCGAATGTAATGTTTAGTGGCGGTTATGGAATAAATTTGAAAAAAAAAAATTAAGTGTGAGCGGCAGTTTTGGAAAATTAAGAAAATTAAGTTTGTTTCTTTTACCCATGTTTGAGCGGAAGTTTTGGAACAATTTCTTTTACCCACGTTCAATTAATGGTTTTAAAAAAAATTAATTAATAAATTCGAATTGAATGTTAAGCGGCGGTTATGGAATAAATTTGAAAAAAATAAAATAAGTGTGAGCGGCAGTTTTGGAAAATTAAGAAAATTAAGTTTGTTTCTTTTATCCACGTTTGAGCGGCAGTTTTGGAACAATTTTGCAACAAAATTTGACTAAATAACTTCTACCGAAAATACCAACAATAAGTCAGATTGTTGTTTGTTAGTATAATTCCTAATATGTTGGAGAAATTTCTGTCCTAATATGTCATGTGGGTTGTTTTTATGTTGCCAAGTGGCTTAATGAGGGCCCAATATCCTTGGCTTTTAATTCTTATTGTTAATTAAGAATTATACTTAAAAGTGATAACCATCCAATAGAATAAGCGGGTTACCAAATGAATCTCTTCAATAGCAGAATTGATAAAATTTGCTATGCCAAGTTTGGAAAAATTTCAATTGATGTATTTTTATTTTCTTTGAAATCACATGAACATGGTTTATCCAAACTTTTATCAAGACATATGTGCTTTGAAGAATTTTTTTTTAAAGATAAATCTCTATCTTTTGGACAGATTAATTATATTTCTGTAATTGGAGATTTGAGTGAATTAATATTGACAAAAAACATATAAGATTAAATGGTTTGTTTTTTCTTGTGATGATGTACCATATTTAAATATTTGTTAATTGTATTACTTAAGATACTGTGATTTTTTAATTAATTAATAAATTGCATGCTTATTGTTTCATATGATAATCTCGGGGTGAAGCTATATTATTAGCTTGTTGTTTATAAATTGGTGAAATTATGAGTTGTGAAAATGTTATCTCCTTAACTAGAAATTTTCGAAAATGTGGGGGAACATGGTGTCCTCAGTTATCTAGCTTGATCCGAAGAAGGAAAAAAATGTTTTAATAAAGCCTTACAAAAATAAAAATTTTTGTGAAAAAAATATATATTGGAAGATCAAAAGTATGGTGTAAATTTGGCTCCGAAAAGTTATTTCATTACGGATCTCTGGGTGATGAAGAAATTATTGAATTATGATATGGTTCTTATTGATTTGAGATATTTTTGTAGAAGTTAAAGTTGCTTCTATATTGTTGAAAATTTTATTTTGGTGCTTGACTATGGAAGATACATAAAGAAAATAAATTTTCATGTGTTGAAAGATGTTTCAAAAGGCACGAGTATAGAAGTCAAGTTTTATTTCATTTGAGATGATTTTATACTTTATTTGAGAAATACTACACGTTAGTATTTTGTATGCGAATTTTCCACTGTATTAGAAAGATACAGTGATGATATTGAATCTCTCATTCATATGAGAAAAAACTAGCTAGCTATTGTGTGATCACCTTTTGATAGGTGTTGTGGTATTAAAATTGCTTGGAGGTGAGGTTGATTAAGCAACCTCTTGTTGAGTTAAACCGACAATAATTATGTCGATGAATTGTGATTGCCAAAGCGCAATATTCCACCAGGAGTTAAACCGACAATAATTTGTCGATGAATTGTGATTGCCAAGGCGCAATAACCATTGTAAGAAAATAAATCTCTGGGAAGTGTATATATATTCTCTCGAGAAGTTGTGTGATAAAGCAATTGCTTAGATATGAGTTTTTTTATACATAATATGTATAATCAAAAGAGGGTTTGGCCGATCCTTTGACTTATAAATGAAACATCGAGGGGTTGAGACTTTTGCCAATTTTAGATGTATCAACAATGATGGTAACCCAACCTATTTGATTGGAGATCCCATGAAGTAGGTTCATATGGGTAATAACAAGTCATTAGTTGATCAAATATGCACTATTAAAATTTGTCTCTTCCTATGGTGTATGTGTACATAGTGCAAGATTGCAATGAATGTGAGGTTGAGTTAATAAACTCTTAATCTAATAATCCATAGCCTATTGTAGGTGGTGTATTATACTGCAGAATACACTTGATGGATGGACCTATATGGGTGTGGAGTGGGGCCGCTCCTATGAAATTTGTGGCGAAATTTCTAGAGCACTCATGAAAACCAGGCGCGCGCATGGCCTATTAGCGCAAAACCGCGACAAACAACAAAGTGTGTGCGGGTATAATGTGATAGATAAGACACTAAACTTACAAAAGAATTTTTGGTTCATAGAAGTTTTGAACTTCACCATTTGTTCTGTAAGTTTAATCTTATTTTATCTAGATCTGGTTCATAGTCCAAGAGACACTAGATTCGACGCATTATGCTCATTTGTGAAAACCCAGCAAATTTTTTTTATTTCACTTTATTACTTATTATTCTTTTTGAGTTATGTGGGGGATTGTTAAAAAATAATATTTTTTAATATCTCAAAAAAAAAATATTCAAGTTGACAATAAATTAGAATGATTTTGAGTATAATGTTTATTAACATTAAATAAGTATTAAAATCATTTATATTATTGTAAGTATGAAATTGACCAAAGAATGGTCTTTGTCCGTTTACTATTATTAAATATTATAATCATTTCCTTTAAAGGTTATAATTGTTTCAGTTATGGAATTGAGTTTTTAATGAATTTTAATATCTCGTTCATTTGAGATTTTGGTATCAAATTCTTAAATGAATTTGGACGGTTTTGTCAACTGGCTCCTTAATGGAGTTTAAAGTTTTGGACATTTCTGAAAGTTAGTCCATTTGATTTGGATTATATATAATATATATATGTTTCTATCTTTTCAGAAAGTGGGTATAATTTTAAACAATTTACCATAGTACAAAGATATATCAGACCCTTTTCCGTAAATTATATAAGTAAAGGTATGCCCAAACATGACGTGTACTGTGGAAGCCGAAAAAAGAAAGGCTGCAACTGAGGACTACATGATCAACTGACGACGAACTATGCCGACCCACCGCTTGAGATTTGTGATCATTACGGCGTGCGTGACTCTTCCGCAATTGACAATTCGGAGCATATTTCACTATTAATATACCAAAAAGATAAGTAGTTGCATATTTTCTTATTCTCCCTGGTGCCCCCAAATTTAACATAAATATTTTCCTTTTTTTTATATGTGCACTAAACTTAACATATCAATTTATCAATAATAACGATTAAATTTCAAATTTAAATTAATTAAAGTGTTCTATAAGTTTTTATACTATCAATTATTTACTCCCCGGCTTAATTTATATATATCCTTTTTAGTCAATTATAAAAATAATGATACATTTATATTTAGTCAATCATGGAAGTGTTTAATTATTGTTCAAAAAATGATACAAGGCCAAAGGTTATATTTACTACGTGGCTTCACCTCAGGATAAGCTGCTCACTAGTACTTACAGACTTGCTAAATGAGGACTCAATGTTAATAAAAATGATGTATTCTGTCAAACTTATCTTGTAAGCAGGGACTATATATTTGTTGAATGTACTTTTGCCATATATATAATATATGTATGTGGAACAGACTACTGATAATATATGGCTTCAGAAGAATTCTTACAATATAATGTGGCTACATGGGAGCAGCGCTTTACAGTGGACTCTAAAGAATAATGCTGAAGGCAAAGCACAATTGCTGCTCCTCCATCCATTTTAATTTAAATAAAATAGTTTAATTCGGCACGAAGTTTAAAAAAAAAAAAATTTAAATATGTAATTTTAAAGAGTTGTCACACCTCAGATTTTGAGGTCATGACAGCCTTACGTCTTGCGAGCTACAATGCTGCAAGACGAGTGCCAGTCGCGTAGGCGGCGTGTGTTGGCAGTGTGCAAAACGGGATTATCAGGCAGGGACGTTGCATGAGGCAACAACAATCTTGACATGTTGAGTTGCATGTCCTAAGTGCTAACTTAAGTTGGGAATATAGGAACTTTGGCTCTTAGCCTTGTTCCTAGTGTGCCCTTATATATGCTGAATAATTGGTCATTGATGTGAACAGGAGCCATTCTGATTCTCTGGCAAAAACATGTCTACTCCTGGAACATGGGACTTTTTATTTTAAGTATATATAAGGGGGGTATAGGTCTTCAAGCTCAACCTGCCTCCCCTGTGCGGGCATCTACGGAGCCGCACCGAATGAGCCACTCTGGGGGCAACCTCAGGGGCCTGCCTAGACAGCTCAAAGGAGTGTCTTAGGTATCCATACGAGATTGGGAACTCTATGGACGGCGCAACGCCTTCGGGCTAGCGTTGGGCATCAATCGGGCGCGAGAGGCTTAACGTGTGGGACGGCCAGGCCCCGCGGGCTGCCGAAGTGTTGGATGGAGACCTCCGTGCCGATTGGACACTTGATTCACCGATCTTAGGGGAGTCATGTGTCGACTTGTGAGCTTGGCTTGGGTTCCGCTAAGCGAGCAAGGGTCCGTTGGCCTAGACGTGCAGCTGTGGGGCGACACTGCACTATACCGGATGGAAGTATGTCGCGAGGGCAATGTTGGCCTATGCCGAAGGCAGGTGAGTATGGGCTCTTAAACCGGAGGCAAGTACAGGGCATGCTATGAAAGGCGCATACGACGAGGGCCAAGGACTGAAGGTTGTCCCACTCGGGCGAAACACAAGCTAGGTGCGGATGCACTAGGCGAGTGTCAAGCTTGAGGATCAGGCTGTGCATGCGAGAGCGATGCTCAGTCAAGGCGAAGGACCAGCATGTCCTTAGCCGACCCCAGGTGCGCGCTTGGATGTGATCCTAAGATGAGAAGCGCCACAACTAGTCGGGGCTTCGTGCCTTGACATATGGTCGGGCGGCACAGTTGGAGCATGCCTCCGTGGCATGTCCTCCCACAGGCACAGGATCGTGCTAGAAAACCTGGGATTGAGGTATGGCTGGCCAGCAAAAATTTAAATATGTAATTTTAAAAGTTTAAGGGCTAAAAGCTTTATGGGATCATAATATTTGTATGGTTATGAAAGCACTCATCTAATTTGAAAAGATGGAGTAATACATTTTAATCGGTATATGCTGAGACTATTCATTCGATCTGTGGATAGATCAGAGAAATGTGAGAGTGTTTGAGAAGCGAAGCTACAGATGATATTGTTTGCATACATGTGTAATGTCAGGGCATCAACTAGCATGTAATATATCGCTTCAGACGCGTTCTTTTTGGTCGTTGAGTTTTCTTTAAGGGAAAAAGAAAAGAGTCTCGAACCAAAGTAGGTTCTTTTGGATTCAAAGAATTAAAATGTGTGGGAAAAAAATGGGCACCATAACATGTATAGCGCGATATTTCACCGCGCTATATTTTAATGGCAAACGTGTCGTTAAGGTATAACGTGGTGAAATATCGCTCTATACTTAAGTATTGGGCCCACAAATAATTGTTCTCTGTCAACTGGATATATGGGTGTACGATTATCAAAAGAAAGGCATTTTTCGGGCGCAAATGTGTGTTTGAAATTATTTATGGTAATGGGATCACTCTTTTGCATCTCTACCTAGGTACATGGCCGTATTGCAACACTTTAACACCGGGACTATTGTTGAATAGAAGCTTGAGTAGAGTCCGGGAATAATTGATTGCTTTGTGCATTGCCGGATGGTAATATCCATAGACAGGACTCATGTTTGTGGAAAGTATGATATTATGTTGTTGATCATCTTTGCAGTAGATGCTAATGAAAGTATATTTTCCCTAAAATTTGCTATTTATGCCAATGAAAACCAAGAGACGTGGACATTATTTTTGAACCACTTGAAGTAGCACGTTGTCAGACGGTGTTCAAATATTTGTCTAATAATTGATCGTCATTGCGGTATTTTAAGTTCTAAAGGCTGAATGACGCCATATCACCAGGAGCATCATTTTGCTCAAGGTGGTCACCAGGCTGATCAACTCCAACATCTTCAACAGGTGCCACAACTCCCCCTTGCTGGGACCATCTCCTCGCCGACCCACACGACCTCGTGGAACACCCTACCTCTCAAGGCACGCCTGTCACGTCGACCACGTTCAGGCCCCACTACTGGCACACAATTGTACTACTATGGCGGCACATAACCAGCATCTTATCCTAAGTGCTCATCATCTCGGGCTCGCCGCAGTGTATGGATAGCTGGATCTGTAACCTACCTGCCATAGTCGTGCAAAGCTGCCGCTCACTCGCTAGTATGCTATTGTATCTGCAGTCCCAACTGGTAGAACAGATGTCATCCCATGGCCTACAAAACACGTAAAATATTAATTACAAAACGATAGGTTAACGTTATAAGTATAACAATTAACATAGCAGTGCCTCAGCAGAAAAACTCTTCGCATTTTCACGCAAAGAGGGGCAGCTGTGAGCACGTGATTTTTGCCTTGCATGAAAATTACTCCCAAAAATTCAAAATAAAACAATATTTTGTGTTGTGTGCGATTTTCTGTGAATTTTCTTTAATTTTAATTATTATCGTTTGCATTTGTTTTTGTGAGATTGTTTGTTAATTTAATGTGTGTGTTGCGTTTACATTTTTTGAGTTGTATTTTTTAGAGTAATTAAGTTTGTTTTTGAGAATATAATAAATAAATCACAAAAAATAACACGCTTTACATTTTAGCATTTAAAGGTCTAGCTTGTGTGATCTACTTTAATTAGTATTTGTTTAGGTTGATAATTGTTAGTATAATTAGTAATAGTATAATTTGATTTTTGTAGTGTAATTAGAATTTTTGTTTTAATAAATTGAGAATTAAAATTAAAAGAGAAGAGAAAAAGGAATTGAAATAAGGTGAAAAATGGATTGGGCCACCCATTTTCGGCCAATACCAGGCCCAAACAAGTTACACCAAACCCAATCCAAACAAACCCAAACCCATGTAACCCATCTCATTTCCCCTTTTCATAAAACAAAACCCCTAGAGATAATAACTCCTCCGCCGCCAAGCTGCCACCGTGCACCGCCCCACCAGAAATAGCCTCACGGCGGTTTCGGTGGTCCAATCCACCCCAAACTTACACCCCTGAACCCCTAAGATCCCCTCATTCCAACCCCATGCTTAGTTAATCTCGAATCAAAACGGAGCTTCTCGAATCTTCAATCGAAGATTCGAGTTTAAAACCAATTTACCCCAAATCGCTCCAAATTGACACCATACCACCACTAGACCATCCCTTCTATGAATCCACGCCCCGTTCCTTTTGAATATGACCAGAAATCGTCAAGCCCCAAAACCGAGGTTCAAGAACCCTAGAATTTGAATTAGGGATTTTCGTCTAAATTCAAAGGAAAATTGGGGTCTAATAGACCTTAATTGGATTGTTTTCATTTGAAAACATTTCAATTAAGGCCCGTTCGACCCCGAATACCAAAATTTCTAGTCAAGTCCGTTTCTTTTCAAGCCAAGTCTCTCCTCTCAAGGTATTTCTTTTCCTGTTCTTATTTACTTATTTGTACTCGTTGATTAGTGTAGTTATTTTATAGTTTGCATTTTTTTGTTAATTCTTCGGATTTTTATTTTTTCTGTTCCTTCCCTTGAAGACCTTTTATATGGTCAATTGTTTTCTTCTGTTTCATTGCCTGATTGTTGTTTGTTGTTAAGTGTGCGTATTCGATTCGATTATTGGAGTCGAATAATGTTTCTGCACTGTCATGTTCTGCCTAAGTGTTGTGAATCGAAAATTTGTTCGTCGACTATGTGTTATCGATTATAGATGTTGTAATCGACTAACCGAATGTCGTCGATTTACTTTCGTAGGTCTATTTGTTAGAACATTAGGGCAGAAACTTAGCATTGGCTCATTTGATCCGAATTCACTGCTTGAATCGAATTAGGCTGTTTGTTTGATTTTGGTTATTTGAGTTAGCTACTGAATTGGATATTAGTTGTTTTTAATTTAGAATTTGAAAGCCAACAGCTAGGTGTCTAAAGGGTGCATTGCACATGGGAATGGGTAGTAAAGGCCTTTACAGCAGGATATGCATTCATGTTGAATCTCAGATGACTTTTTAAAATAAGAAAAGCCATGACTAGACAATCCTAAGTGGGACTGACAACACCTTTAAGTTTAAAAAAAAATCAAAACATGGGGAGAGGGATTGATTTATTAATTGTTTGAATGCTTTTAAGAGCTGGAGGGGAATCAAAATTAAGCTATAAGAAGGGGGCAGCATTCTGTATTTGAACACACACTTACACCCTTGAAAAAACAGAGATTCACACCCTTGAAAGAGAGATATTCTATACACATTTGGAAACTGAATTTTCCATTGATTTCAACACATCCAGCAGTCTTTAGTTGGAAACAAAACCTGTTTTGTTTGTTTCAGTTTGAAAACACATCTAGTTTCTTCACCAAAACTTGTTCTGTTGTTTCTTTCTTGGTTTTCTGGATTCTTTGTTTTGGTTTGTCAAATCATCCCTGGGATTGGTGTTTTGGTTGTTGTTCTCCTGAATTTCTAGCCGAGAGTCTCTACTATTGTTGTTGTTGGTTTGAATTTGGTTGGTTGTTGCTGCATACTGTTGCTAACTCCTCATTTATTTCGATTCTACTTCCAGGTACACATTCTCGAGTTCATTATTGGTGTAGACTTGAAATTATGATAGAAATGAGAATGCCTGCTCGTTTTACGCTTTGGATCACTGCATGTCAATTTCAAAATTAAATTAGATCTTCTATCTGTGTGTACATTAGCCTTGTAAAGCATATTTGTATAACTAGAATTGCTGCATGTTTCAATTTGAATCATGAGTCGTGAAATCGAGCCAACCTCTTAGTTAGAATGTAAATCTGTTTAATTTTGGTACTATGTTTGAATCACTGCACAAGTTTGTAGTAACTAAAATTTTAAATAGAGTTTGAGTTAGCTTCATAATGAGTATGCTTTTACAAGTTTGTAGTAACAGTAGTTCGTAGTAAAACTTTAGTGTTAGGACAAATTTTATTCCCTTACCGAACAAGTTTGTAGTAACATTGGTTGGCTTCAAAAAATAAAACCTTAGAGTTAGCTTTGCAATTCTTTAGTTAGTAGCAATTGTCCTAATTTTACAAGTCACGCGCAAACGAATTCTCGATCTAGTTCGGTAATAGAGTTCAAGATGTATTAAAATCAGGATGTACTAGTTCAGGGTTTAAGAATTCGAGCTTTGAATAATTATTTTATTTGGCTTATTTATTACCTGATTTTATTATATGTTTGTATTTAGTGTGCTAAATGTTGCTTTTACCGCTTTGATATTTTGTGAATTGTATATAAATTGTGCCGATACCCATTTTTCCTCTTCTGAGTCTTTTGAAATATAATATCGGGCATTTGTTGGACATAGCCCGTTTTTCTCAAGATAACTGTGGTGCTTGGCACCCGGTGAAGGATTTTGTAGTCACACATGTTTAGGCGGAGAGTTTTTTCAATTAAGCCGGAAAGTCATGCTACCGGTGCACCGACACTCTTCGGCTCGAGTTGTCCGCTCGAGTTAAAGCCGGTCTAGACACTTTTCCAACAGGATGATGACTTAGAATAACAAAACCTTATGCCGGATCCCCGATAGGAACGTTTATTTGCATCATGTGCATATTTGACTTAGGAGGCTCAACACAGGGGTTGGGCCTGTCTAGGACAGGTGTACCTAAAACAAAAGACCAACTTGTTGCATCTTTCTCTGTGCATTTATTTGTTTCGATTTTACATGCCGACCGGTTTGTTATTAAAAAAAAGGGTAAGAAGTGAAAGATGTCAAGGTGAAAAATCAAATCAATTTTATGGAAAATGATATGTTTTTCTTAGAAAATAATTTTGAAGAAATGAGAAAAAACAATGAAAAAAAAGAATCTCCGAATGAAATTTTGTTAATTTTAAATAGTTAGTTTTCTTTGAAAATTTTTGAAAAACAAAAAAAGAAAAATAATCCCAAATAAATTTTCTTAATTTTTACGAAAAATTGTTTCTTTGAAAATAATTTTTTGAGAAATGCAAAATAAAAAAATTTCGTGAGAAATGCAAAATAAAAAAATTTCGATAAATTTTGTTGATTTTATTAAAGATAGGTTAGTTTCTCTGAAAATAATTGGTTTTAGAAATGTTGTTTAAAAATAGTTTATTTTCTTTTCTTAAAATGATTTAGTTCTTTTATTTTCGAACTACGCAAGTTTGATTCTCACCGAGCGTGAGATACGTAGGCAACCCATATCGGGCTCAACTAATACTGATTTTTCAAAAAAAAAAAAGAGAGGAGAAAATAATAATAATAATAATAATAAAAATATTAAAACTAGGAATTTTGTCCTTAGTCAAGAGTTAGGAAATTTTGCAAAAATAGCCAAACGCCTCAAAAGGGGCGCCGGAGGACTAATTTCGCAAAACGGAATATAGACATCACACCGGTATCCTGTTATACAGCCTTCAAATCTTCTTCAAGTGCTGAAAGGCCGTATTAACAAGATTCGTTTTTTTAATAATAAAAAAAATTTTGAAAAAAAAATCTTAAGTTTCATTTTTACCTTTTCTAGGATCAGCATGACTTCATCGCAAAGAATCGGCCAGAAAAGGGCGAGAGATGAAATGCCACCCATGTTCATGGTCCAGGACAAGACCCCGGATCAGCTCTGTAAATGGTGGACTAGTTTTTCGGCTTGGGAAAGAAATCAAGTCCACAAGCACCTCAAGTTTCTACCGGACATTATGATGATAAAACCGGACAAAAATTTGATCAGAGCTTTAGCAAGTTTTTGGGACTCAACAAGCAATGTTTTCAGATTTCGGGACTGCGAAATGACACCTACTTTGGAAGAACTGGGCGGACTCACAGGGCTTGGGAGAGATTTGCACAAAAAGAGACCCGCAGCTCCTAGGCAAATGGGTGTGAATAATTTCTTGAAGAAGTTATGTCTCCGACGAGTTCCCATGGGTTGTTTGGAGAACGGTTGGGTGCCGCTGGAGTATCTCTATGACAGATTTGGTGATAAGAAAGGGTTCGAGAAATTCTCAAACACTGAATTTGTTAACCAGTTGAATTATGACGCCTGGGGAGACTTAAGAATCTATGCCTTTATGATCGCTTTTTTGGGAACCATGGTTCTTCCCGAACGTGGCGGACGCATCAGAACGTTTGGCTGCGGTGGTCTCATATTTACAGAGTAACGAAGAACACACTATTCTTCCTATGATCCTAGGAGACATCTTTTGGGCCTTAACTCAGTGCCAAGAAGGACATGATTATTTTGAAGGTTGTAACATTTTATTACAAATGTGGTTTGTAGAGCATCTCTGTCATCACCCAATTGTGATAGACTTCAACGTGGACTGGCTGAATTACATTTGTTGTCATATGAACAGAGCTGCCCGTTGTAACCTTCCAGAAGATTTGAGGACTTGGCAAGAACTTCTCAACTCTTTGAGAGGAGATCGACTTACCCGGAATTATTATTGGTTCCCTTCCGCTAAAATCATGCACATGTCGACATATCGCCCATTCTACATACTAATGGGCTTCAGGGGTTTCCAACCATATGCCCCGCTACGGGTCATGCGGCAGCTGGGTAGAGAACAAAAAAGACCCCCGATTGAAGATATGCGATCATTTACGTGGGAATTCACGACAGAGGAGCTCCCAAGAGAGACTTATGCACAAAAGGTATGGTTCGGTAGTCAACTCTCCGACATCGACGAAATGGTTGCCGATCGAGAACGAGGAGAAGTGAGCCTCGCATATATTGAATGGTTCCACAACCAATCAATGCCCGAGCAAAGGGCAGAAAGGTTGGTAAAGTATGTCGTCGATTGGGAGAAAGAGATAGAAACCAGAGTTAGGGAGGCTAAACATGAGACATCGCAAGATTTCCAATCTTGCATTAACACTTTAAAAGAAGACAAGGGAATTCTGGAAGCTGCCATGGACATACAACAGGCTGATTTCGATCAGGAAAGGGCCGGTTAGGAGCAGGAAAGAGAAACACTCCGAACTCAAATTTAGGAGATGCAATTGACCGCAGAAAGGTCAAGGAGAAGTCGGAATGATGAGATGCTTATAAACGATTTGGAAAGGAAAGCCTTTGAGCACCAGGAAGACTTGGAGAAGGCAGAAGCGGCTTTGGTTGCAATCCGGACAAAATGGAAGAGAGCAACCCACCAAGAAGCACTCCGTCTACAACAAGTAGAGAAAGATTATGGGGCAATCATCGTTGATTTAAGAAAAGCAAATGCCGCTTTTAGAGAGCAAATTCTCAGGCAAGTCCGGGATGCCAAAGCAGATAGAGACCGTTGCCACGACTTAATGGCACGGATGGAAAGACAAATAGATAGGCTTTTGGACCAAGTCTCCGGTAACGCTCAAGTATTAGGGGCAAAGAACCGACACATAGGGCAGCTGCTCAGAGAAAAAGACATGATCCGGGCCAGGATCAATGAAATCGGGCACTACATCACTATAAGATGCCTGACCTGCGAACAAGTACCCCGGCCTACCCTCTTCTCTTCAATCATGGAATGTGCCCACCAAGTCATGGCAGAGTTGGGGAGTTTACAAAGAGATCTTACACCGAGAACCGCAGCAAGGCCAAACAACGCCCCCCGGGCGCAAAGATTCGAGGCGTTGGAACATGCTTAGAAAAGTCTGTTATTTTTAGAGTCTGTTTGTCCTTTTAAAGTTTTCCTCCATTGTTGTCATTTTGCAAAGTATTTCAAGTTTGAAATTTATGAAATAAAATTCAAAAAAAAATATTTCATTCGTATCTTATGTTTATTGGTTCCGAACTACGCCCGGTCCGATTCATGCAGGGACATGATACGTAGGCCATCACTAAAAAAAATAATAATAAAAAAAAAGAGGGGAAAAGTTAAAAGAAAAGAAGATTGATAGAGGATGAAAGCAAAGGAAAATACAAACCGGAATGACGCATCGCAATCAAATACATGTAGCAACACAATCATCTGTATAAGTGCATCACACCCAACGTGAGATTACTTATCCGTTATGTTGTTTCGGACTAACCGTTTGTTTGCCAAACTCCAGGTTTTAGAAAAGGGTGGTTGATTTTGTGGTACTCTGGCCTCACATTCATACTTCACGAGGTCCAAAGGAAAAGTTCAGCAACCCGTTGCTAAATCAAAAGAAAGTACCCGTCCTTATTTCACAAGGTCCAAAAGAAGTGCCAACATGTGAAATCCCTCTATCAGCCATTCCCATTTCGGAAGAATGTTCTGTAACAACCATCTCGGCTACTGAGTCAGCAGCTTTGGAGGAGAATAGAATTTTGGGCTGCCGCATGCTCGAGATGTTAGACGATTGGAATAACGGGAAAGAGCCCCCAAGTCCGATCCCTGGGTTCCCTGAAATTTTTCTCAGATCAAGTGGGATTTCCAATACCCCCACCAATTACCCACCTACTCTGTTTGGGTATTCTAATGTCACAACCCTCTCCGAATCACCCTCCACTTCCTATCCTCGGGTGATAGCATTAGATGTATCCGTAAGAACGTCAGTTTGTTTGCCAGTTCCAATCACCACGCATCCCACCGCACATACTCCTTTCTTTGATTCCTCGTCCTTTACATTCCCGGCACCACCCCTTACACGGGACCATACCCAGGTTATAGCCAATATATATCCTCAGCCACCTCGATATGAGTTCCTACCAAGCCAAAATCCAAAAGCTCCCGAGCGGGATGAAATGGCAAAAAGAATGAGAAGCTTGGAACAGAGCCTGAAAAACATGCAAGGTCTAAGCGGGCAGAAAAGTGTATCTTACGCCGATTTATGCATGTTCCCGCATGTACATTTGCCATCAGGCTTTAAGACGCCGAAGTTCGAAAAGTATGACGGGCATGGCGACCCCATTGCTCATCTAAAGAAATACTGCAATCAATTGCGAGGTGCCGGCGGCAGGGAAGAATTGTCGATGGCATACTTCGGAGAAAGTTTGGTCGGAACAGCATCAGAATGGTATATGGATCAAGATATATCTCGATGGCACATCTGGGATGATCTGGCCAGAGATTTTGTGAAACAGTTCCAATACAACATCGATATTGCGCCAGATAGGAATTCCTTATCGAACTTAAAGAAGAAGCCCTCAGAAAGCTTCAGAGAATATGCCATCAAATGGCGAGAGCAAGCATCCAGGGTGAAACCCCCTATGGACGAAATCGAAATGGTCACGACTTTTCTCCAAGCTCAAGAGCCAGACTATATTCAAAGTATGATGTCAGGGATGGGAAAACCTTTCACCGAAGCAATCAAGATTGGAGAAATGGTGGAAAACGGCTTAAAAACGGGTCGAATTTTGAGTCAAGCGGCCATTCGGGCAACTTCCCAAGCCATCCAAGGCGGGTCTGGAGGGATGTCCAGAGGCAAAAAGAAGAAGGAAATTGTCATGTCCAACCCCATGCTTAGTTAATCTCGAATCAAAACGGAGCTTCTCGAATCTTCAATCGAAGATTCGAGTTTAAAACCAATTTACCCCAAATCGCTCCAAATTGACACCATACCACCACTAGACCATCCCTTCTATGAATCCACGCCCCGTTCCTTTTGAATATGACCATAAGTCGTCAAGCCCCAAAACCGAGGTTCAAGAACCCTAGAATTTGAATTAGGGATTTTCGTCTAAATTCAAAGGAAAATTGGGGTCTAATAGACCTTAATTGGATTGTTTTCATTTGAAAACATTTCAATTAAGGTCCGTTCGACCCCGAATACCAAAATTTCCAGTCAAGTCCGTTTCTTTTCAAGCCGAGTTTCCCTTCTCAAGGTATTCTCAAGGTATTTCTTTTCCTGTTCTTATTTACTTATTTGTACTCGTTGATTAGTGTAGTTATTTTATAGTTTGCATTTTTTTTGTTAATTCTTCGGATTTTTATTTTTTTTGTTCCTTCCCTTGAAGACCTTTTATATGGTCAATTGTTTTCTTCTGTTTCATTGCCTGATTGTTGTTTGTTGTTAAGTGTGCGTATTCGATTCGATTATTGGAGTCGAATAATGTTTCTGCACTGTCATGTTCTGCCTAAGTGTTGTGAATCGAAAATTTGTTCGTCGACTATGTGTTATCGATTATAGATGTTGTAATCGACTAATCGAATGTCGTCGATTTACTTTCGTAGGTCTATTTGTTAGAACATTAGGGCAGAAACTTAGCATTGGCTCATTTGATCCGAATTCACTGTTTGAATCGAATTAAGCTGTTTGGTTGATTTTGGTTATTGAGTTAGCTACTGAATTGGATATAGCTGTTTTAATTTAGAATTTGAAAGCCAACAGCTAGGTGTCTAAAGGGTGCATTGCACATGGGAATGGGTAGTAAAGGCCTTTACAGCAGGATATGCATTCATGTTGAATCTCATATGACTTTTTTAAAATAAGAAAAACCATGCCTAGACAATCCTAAGTGGGACTGGTAGCACCTTTAAGTTTAAAAATCAAAACATGGGGAGAGCGATTGATTTATTAATTGTTTGAATGCTTTTAAGAGCTGGAGGGGAATCAAAATTAAGCTATAAGAAGGGGCAGCATTCTGTATTTGAACACACACTTACACCCTTGAAGAACAGATTTTTGAGATACACAGCTTAGGCTCTGGAAACTGAATTTTCCATTGATTTCAACACATCCAGCAGTCTTTAGTTGGAAACAAAACCTGTTTTGTTTGTTTCAGTTTGAAAACACATCTAGTTTCTTCACCAAAACTTGTTCTGTTGTTTCTTTCTTGGTTTTCTGGATTCTTTGTTTTGGTTTGTCAAATCATCCTTGGGATTGGTGTTTTGGTTGTTGTTCTCCTGGATTTCTGGCCGAGAGTTGCTACTGCTGTTGTTGTTGGTTTGAATTTGGTTGGTTGTTGCTGCATACTGTTGCTAACTCCTCATTTATTTCGATTCTACTTCCAGGTACACAATTTCGATTTCATTGTTGGTGTAGACTTGAAATTAAGCTGGAAATGAGAATGCCTGCTGGTTTTACGCTTTGGATCACTACCTGTCAATTTCAAAATTAAATTATATCTTCTATATGTGTGTTCATTAGCCTTGTAAAGCATATTTGTATAACTAGAATCGCTGCATGTTTCAATTTGAATCATGAGTCGTGAAATCGAGCCAACCTCTTAGTTAGAATGTAAATCTGTTTAATTTTGGTACTATGTTTGAATCACTGTCACAAGTTTGTAGTAACTAAAATTTTAAATAGAGTTTGAGTTAGTTTCATAATGAGTATGCTTTTACAAGTTTGTAGTAACAGTAGTTTGTAGTAAAACTTTAGTGTTAGGACAAATTTTATTCCCTTACCGAACAAGTTTGTAGTAACATTGGTTGGCTTCAAAAAATAAAACCTTAGAGTTAGCTTTGCAATTCTTTAGTTAGTAGCAATTGTCCTAATTTTACAAGTCACGCGCAAACGAATTCTCGATCTAGTTCGGTAATAGAGTTCAAGATGTATTAAAATCAGGATGTATACACTCATGTCTCGTTAAGAGCTTTTATTTGAACCAGATGCAATCCCGTAAGAGCTTTTATTTGGCCCTAAGTCAACAAGTCATGGAATAAGATATCATTTTGTACATGTTTAAATTAGAAACGACAAAACTATGCATCTTTAGATAAATTGAATTTTTATTTAGTCTAGAAATCATTTTAATCGGTATAGTTTCAAAGTAATCCGGATACATTTTTTATTTTACCTATTTATCAAAAGTATGAGTTTATGTTGCAATTAGTTTTTCTTTTTGGTACGATTTCAAATTAATAGAGCGGTTTAAAGTTTAATTAGCGCATATAATTTATAAACATGTATAAAATCAGGTATATTTAGCCATTTATGATAGTTGAAGCGACCGTGCTAGAACCACGGGATTCGGGGGTGCCTAACACCTTCCCTCGGGTCAACAGAATTCCTTACTTAGAATTTCTGGTTCGCAGACTTCATTTGGAAAGTCGAAATTTCCTCGATTCGGGATTTAAATAAATCGGTGACTTGGGACACCATAATTTATTCCAAGTGGCGACTCTGAAATAAATAGAATAATCCCGTTTCGAATATTGTCACTTAAATGGAATGTACCGACCACCAACATGATGAAGAGTATTCCCAAAGAAACATTCGGGTAACACTGCGGTACCAACCCATATAGTTATGCTCACCATCTGTGCGCTTAGGTGTAGGGGGTGGCGGAATCAGGTCATGCCGACGGTCCCAAATCTCAATCTACGCCTCTAGCCAGGCTATGTATGTCTAGTCAACCCTAGAACGATCATCCCGCTGGTAATGTGTCCAAAGCCAAGCGGGTAGAGTAGGAACAAGCTGTGGTCGACCAAACTGGTGAAGGGCTCGCTCGGTTGCATAATTCTCAACAATATCAAGACATATCAATGGGACAGAAGAGCTCCACGTAAGTCGTCTGCTCGAGCAATAATCGGGCAAACCATCTATTAGCTCGTTGGTGTATGGCCTCTATACGAACTGTTAATTAAAAATAGGAATCGTAAATGAACACAACACATTTAAAGCCAGGCCAAATAAACTTGAGTATACATATACCGGTGCACCCTCAAGCAAATCCAATAAATCCATATAATAGGGGAGATTATGTCAAGCCTCGACCTCGCATTCGTAGCCTCGTCTATCAACCCATCTCCTAGCTAAAGGGAGAAAGGGTGGAGGTAGTGCATCCTAAGCGATGGGTGGTAGAGGTGGCCGAAACTACAGGAACAGCTTCTAGACCCAAACCTATACATTATGAACATAAAATTTAAGGTATATTTTACTATATGCATTATAATCATGAAAATAATTGACTATGTTTTCACCTACAGCAGTGGAAAAATCCGAAAATATCTCTCTTGGTGCCCATGCTAGCCCGACACATCTGCCTATACAAGTAACCTAGAACAGCTACACCCTAGCTGTAAAGAGGTAAATCATATAGCCGCTCAAGATGATGAAGAAATCTCAAGCTAACTAGGTTTCCCAAAGTGTTCGAGAATAATACCCCACCAAACATAAGTATCATCAACTATCTCATGCACCAGTTAATATGAAGATCTGGTGTATCATCCGTAATGTCCGCATCTATCGCCTTCAGATGCATCCGGACAAGCATCAACTGCAAACGGCTGGCCCCACTCAATACAGCCTCCTCCGTTGGCTGGAAATTGGCGAGCCATTGCAACATCTCCAGGTACTGCAATCCTATATATTATCTGAGAGCATGCATGTAAGCTACAAGATGGAAACCGACAGCCCATACAGAACCTCCACATCCTGAAGCGTGATAGTAGCCTCGCCAATGGGTAAATGAACGTGTGTGTCTCTGGTCGCCACTTCTCTATTAAAGTCGTGATCAACGAACAGTCCAACTGCAACCGGTCGATCTCTATGATCCTATAGAAATCCGTATTCTGAAGGCGTCTAACTATACGGGGATGGAGTGGGTGAGCCCTAAGAAAGTTCCACATATTGTCTACTCGTCTAGCGCAGAATGTTTGGGCTAAACACTGCCCCTCCCATATGTACGAAGACCTGTGCTCGCTCTATAGCAACAGTAGCTCTAGCAATGCAGGTCCGGGATGCACATGCGGAACCTCCATGACGACTACTATAAATTGAACAATATTAATTAAAATATTTTTTTATTGCTTCACATCTTTAAATATATTACAAAATATTTAATATTAAAATTTATTCGATACTTTTACTATATTGTTAATTAGGTTGATACATTTTCTATATTATAATTTTATATTTTATATGTTTTTATTACGTTATACGTTACTTTAATATTTTATATGTTGGTTTGTTACTAACCTATTTTTGACTATAATAAAACTAAATAATTAATTTTTATAACTATACATGATTTAATTATTAAACATTCATGTAACAATACTTAGTTTGACAAATATTATTATTTTCTAATGTTATTTTCTTACGTTTGTCAACTAGCATTCGAGAGAGTTTGTGTTTGAAATATTAACTTTTTTCATATAGTTTTGGGTTTAACAGATAATTAAATGATTAATTTCAGTAGCTACAAAGATACAACACTAAAGGGTACTATATTTTACTACGCTAAAAGGGCACTACACTACAAATACGAGCACTGTATTAAAATTACGGGCACAAGATACCACTACAGGGAACTAAAGTCACATATTCATATATGTAGAACAATAACATCTAAATAAGATTAATTATTCCTAAAATAATAATTTATCTATTTTACTAATCTTTTAGGAAATAACTAATCTCAACCGAATAAAAATAATAAATAACATAAAACAATCACGAAAAAATAAAAATCAATGTAAAAATTAACTAGTTAATATCTTTTTTAACAACTAATAACAATTTCTCAAATTTACTATTATTTTTAACTCACTAATAATATAATTCGGATAGAAAACAACAAATTAATTAAATCGCAAAACAATCACGAAATAACATAGAACACAGTAATAACACGTGATTTTTGACCCTCCCCGAGATTTTTTATATTTTTTAGCGTAAAATATTTAGTTTAGTTTTAATATAGCTATTTTAGCTAAATTTGACTCTTTTACTTTATTTTTACCTTAAAATAAAAAATAACAAAATATAGTTTTATTAATGTTTCGTAGTCATTTTAAACTTGAAAAATACAAAAATAGTACTTTATATTTTTTATCTTTTTATAAAAACGAAAATAATAAAAATAGTTTCATTAATATTTTGTAGTTATTTTAAACTTGAAAAATACAAAAATAGTACTTTATATTTTTTTATCTTTTTATAAAAACGAAAATAATAAAAAATAGTTTCATTAATATTTTGTAGTTATTTTAAAACTTGAAAAATATAAAAATAGTACTTTATATTTTTATCTTTTTATAAAAACGAAAATAATAAAAAAAATAGTTTCATTAATATTTTGTAGTTATTTTAAACTTGAAAAATATAAAAATAGTACTTTATATTTTTATCTTTTTATAAAAACGAAAATAATAAAAAAAATAGTTTCATGTCCACGGCCCTTTATTCAGAAACCCTTTCTATAAAATTTATGTATCAAAAATATAAATACTACTTTAGTGTCACGACCCGGATTTTTCCCCAACATCGGGATCGTGATGGCGCCTACTCGTGGTAGCTAGGTAAGCCACTTTATTCACACTATCCTGTTTTTAGCAATATCTCATATTCAATTTAACAACCAAACCATAACCTTAATTAAACAAGTGCGGAAGACTTTAATAAAATAGAAACTACTATGGAATACTACACATAAAAGTCTGAAAGAAATATAACATAATTCTGTTTGTCTCGGAACAAAGAGACTGCAGCTAATAACATAAATAAAGAAAGAGACGCCGGGCCTGCGGACGTCTGCAAGCTACCTCGGTCTCAAATATGATCAACTCCCACGCAATCTATTTACTCCTGTTGCTGCTCCTGATCGTAACCTGGACCTGTGCAAAAACGCACAGAAGTGTAGCATCAGCACAACCGACCCCATGTGCTGGTAAGTGCCTGGCCTATCCCGGCGAAGTAGTGACAAGCCTAGGACCAGACACCCACATAACCCCGTGCAATTCAATATATATATATGTGTACCACAAAATAACAAGAAATAATCAAGTATTAACACAATAAGGAATATCTTAAAGAATTCAACAATTAACTACAGTTAATAATTTCACAAGGAAAAACAAAGTATAATGTAAACACAAGTAATATCAATTCAAGAAATAGCAAGCAGTTACACGGCATCACCCTTCGTGCTTTTACTCTCATCCTCACCAAATAAGCAAATAAAGTACACGGCATCACCCTTCGTGCTTTTACTCTCATCCTCACATCCATGGTACGGCATGATCCTTCGTACATGGTTCAATAATAGGGCACGGCATGATCCTTCGTGCATAAATAAATAAATAAACATGGCACGGCATCACCCTTCGTGCATTATCACTCTTCCTCACCCAAATAACAATCAAATAAGTTCACAAGGAAAACAAGGTATAATGGAAACACAAGTAATATCAAGTCAAGAAATGGCAAACAATTGCACGGCATCACCCAAATAAAATATAATGGAAAAACAAGTAATATCAAGTCAAGGAATAGCAAACAATTGCACGGCATCACCCAAATAAAATATAATGGAAAAACAAGTAATATCAAGTCAAGGAATAGCAAACAATTGCACGGCATCACCCTTCGTGCTTTTACTCTCATCCTTACCAAATAAACAAATAAAGTACACGGCATCACCCTTCGTGCTTTTACTCTCATCCTCACATCCAGAGTACGGCATGATCCTTCGTACATGGTTCAATAACAGGGCACGGCATGATCCTTCGTGCATAATCAATAAATAAACATGGCACGGCATTAACCTTCGTGCATAAATAAATAAACATGGCACGGCATCACCCTTCGTGCATTATCACTCTTCCTCACCCAAATAACAATCACGGTTAAGGGCAGAGAAAGAAACAACAATTCATAAATCGTCCCATCAAGGGCAATCAATAATTATCTTCACAACAAGTCCCAACAAGGGAGAACAATAACGATTCACCTGTAATATATCTCAAAATATCATTTTCCAATGACTCACGGTCATACTAGACGCCAGTGTATGGATGCTCGTCACCACAGCCCATACACCGCACTCGATCACATAACACATAACACATAATCCTATTCCCTCAAGCTAGGATAGAAGAAACACTTACCTCGAATGCTTATGAACAATTCACTCCGTGGAAATGTCTTTTCTTTCAATTTGGCTCCAATCCAACCGTATCTATACACAATTGATTTAATATCATCAATTCTACTCAACAAACTAATTCTTAATACCAAATACCACTTTTACAACATTCTGCCATGAATAGTAAATTTCAACCCCGGGCCCACATGGCCGGAATTCGGGGTTAGGACCAAAATCCGGTTACCCATCCCCCCACGAGTTCATGTATATAATTTGTTTCAAAATCGGACCTCAATTCGAGGTCCAATTCCCTAATTTATGAAAAACCCTATTTTCTAACAAAAACAAGAATTTTACCATGAAAACATTTGATTTCTAATGAAAAACATGTTTAATGATGTTAGGAATTGAAAGAATTAAGTAAAAAGTGACTTACAATCGATTTGATGAAGAAGAAATCCTTGAAGAATCGCAAATGGGTGTTTTAGTTTTGTAAAAATGTGAAGAAATGACTGAAATCCGTGTTTTTCAGGTCTCTGTGTTCGCATTTGCGAACATGGGTTCGCAATTGCGAACCCCGACCAATTTCTGGAGTTTGAAAAATAAGCTAAGGGTGGGAAGTTCGCATTTGCGAACATTTCTTCGCATTTGCGAAGCCAAGGCAAAACTGGGAAGTTCGCATTTGCGAACTATTGTTCGCAATTGCGAACACAAGCTAAATATGGGGAGGTTCGCATTTGCGAACTATTGTTCGCATTTGCGAACCCAGGCGGAATAGTGGCCAGTTCGCATTTGCGAACTATAGCTCGCATTTGCGAACACAGGCACAGAAGGGTCAAGTTCGCATTTGCGAACTATTGTTCGCATTTGCGAACTCTGCAGAATAGTGGGGAGTTCGCATTTGCGAACTATTGTTCGCATTTGCGAACTCTGCAGAATAGTGGGGAGTTCGCATTTGCGAACTATTGTTCGCATTTGCGAACTCTGCAGACCAGTTGCAGACAGCAACTTCTAACATGAAAAATTGATCTCGTTGCCTATCCAAAGTTCACCCGAGCCCTCGGGGCTCCAAACCAAATATGCACATAACCTCAAAAACACATTATGAACTTGTTCGTGCGATCACGTCGCCAATATCACCTCGTTTTCATCAAATCAAGCCTCAAATGCATGATTTTCATACCTTTAGTTTTCAAAACTTTCAAACTTGGGACTCGAGGTCCAAAACATCTCAAACGACATCCAAATGTCACCAAACTTTACAGAAATCACATATATAATATTTAAGACTTGTACCGGGCGTCGGAACCAAAATACGAGCCCGATACCAAGGTCAATTAATTTATTTCCTTTAATAATTGCATCAAAAACAATTTCACATAAAAATTCATAACTCGGGCTCTAGGCCTCGGAATTCGACTCCGGACGCATGTCCAAGTCCCATATTTTCCTACGGACCTCTCGGGACCATCAAATCTCGGGTCCGGATCCGTTTACCAAAAATGTTGACCGAAGTCAACCATATCAATATTAATATCATTTTTATCCAAATTTCTCATAGAATTCATATTTTCTATCACAAAATCTTTCCGGCTACATGCTCGGATCGTGCACATAAATCGAGGCAACATAGAATGAGGTTTTCAAGGCCTCGGAAGCTCGAAATGATTAATTAAATAAGTGATGACCCTTTGGGTCGTCACACGAAATCAAGAAGGGAAGTACTCCTAATAGTCCTGTAGCCTCCAAAAGATAAGTACGGACATCTCCGAACCAATTCGTCACACTCTACTAGACTTGCTCATGACTCGAGAGACCTAAAGGAACCTAGTGCGCTGATACTATGTTTTCATGACTCAAAGTCTACTAAGGTTTGCGATGGCACCGTACACCATTGTCAGGCAAGACAACCAAATTGCTTAATCAAAATTTCATTTTGAATATTTCCAATACCACTTATTTTATATGTTTAAATAATACATAATTAATTTCACTGAATAAACAATAAAATATTTAACAACTTTTAAAAATCCTGAATAAATCCCAAATGGGCCAATATACCTAGGGCTGAGCTTGCCCTTCTTCCCAAACCTCATCACGCCCTTCATAGGCGACACTCGGAGCAATACTCGTTCACCAACCATGAAATCTACATCTCGAACCTTACGATCCGCATAAGTCTTTTGCCTAGGCTGAGCTGAACGCAATCTCTCCTGAATAGTCTTGACCTTATCTAAGGCCTCCTGAACTAAGTCTGTACCCAACAACCGAGCCTCTCCCGGTTCAAACCATCCAACCGGTGATCGACATCGCCTACCATACAACGCCTCATACGGAGCCATCTGGATGCTAGATTGGTAGCTGTTATTGTAGGCGAACTCTGCTAATGGTAGAAAATGATCCCACGAGCCTCCGAAATCAATAACACGGGCTCGAAGCATGTCCTCAAGAATCTGAATAGTCCTCTCGGACTGGCCATCCGTCTGAGGATGAAATGCTGTACTCAACTGAACCTGGGTGCCTAACTCCTGCTAGACCGCTCTCCAAAACCGCGAGGTAAGCTGCGTACCCCGATCAGAGATAATAGATACCGGCACCCCATGGAGACGAACAATCTCCCTAATGTAAACCTCCGCTAACCTCTCCGACGAGTAGGAGACGGACACTGGAATAAAGTGTGCTGACTTGGTCGGCCTATCAACAATGACCCAAATAGCATCAAATTTCCTCCGAGTCAAAGGAAGTCCAGAGTAACGAAGTCCATAGTGATCCGCTCCCATTTCCACCCGGGAATTTCAATCCTCTGGAATACACCACCAGGTCTTCTGGTGCTCATATTTCACCTGCCGACAATTTAGACACCGAGCGACATACGCAACGATATCTTTCTTCATTCCGCGCCACCAATAGTGTTGCCGTAAGTCCCGGTACATCTTCGCGGCGTCCTGGGTGAATAGAATACCGTGAGCTGTGGGCCTCTGCTAAGATCAAATCTCGAATCCCTTCGACATTAGGTACACAAACTCGACCCCGCAATTTCAATATCCCATCATCATCTAAACTTACCTGCGTGGCACCTCCCCGCTGTACTGTATCTCTCGACTCACGCAAATGAGGATCATCAAATTGCTTCTCACGGATACGCTCTAATAAGGAAGAACGAGCGACCGTGCGGGCTAACACTCTGCTAGGCTCAGAAATGTCTAATCTCACGAACCGGTTGGCTAAGGCCTGGACATCTAAAGCTAATGGTCTCTGATTGACCGGAATGTATGCAAGACTACCCATGCTGGCATACTTTCTACTCAATGCATCGGCCACCACATTGGCCTTACCTGGGTGATATAATATAGTAACATCATAGTCTTTTAGCAACTCTAATCATCCCCGCTGCCTCATATTCAACTCTTTCTGCTTAAACAAATACTGAAGACTCTTATGATCGGTGTATACTTCACATGCTACACCATACAAATAATGCCTCCAGATCTTCAATGCGTGAATAATCGCCGCCAATTCTAGATCATGCACTGGATAGTTCTTTTCATGAATCTTCAACTGCCTCGAAGCATAGGCAATAACCTTGCCATCCTGCATTAACACTGCACCAAGCCCAATACGGGAAGCATCACAATAAGCAGTGTAAGGTCCCGTACCTGTGGGTAAAACCAATACCGGTGTTGTGGTCAAGGTTGTCTTGAGCTTTTGAAAGCTCGCCTCACATTCATCAGACCATTCAAATTGAACACCCTTCTGGGTCAATCTGGTCAGTGGGGTTGCAATAGACGAAAATCCTTCTACGAATCGGCGATAATAGCCCGCTAACCCCAAGAAACTCCGAATATCTGCGGCTGATGTCGGTCTAGGCCAGCTCTTGACTGCCTCAATTTTCTTCGGATCAACCTGAATACCTGCTGCCGTCACAATATGACCCAGGAATGCAACTGAACTTAGCCAAAATTCACACTTTGAAAATTTTGCATATAGTTGGCTATCTTTCAGAGTCTGTAAGGCCACTCTGAGATGTTGCGCATGCTCCTCCTAACTGCAGGAGTAGGTCAATATGGAAACAATGAAGACTACAACGAACAAGTCTAAATAAGGCACGAACACCTCATGCGTATGCACATATTCATGACTCTGAAGTCTGGCCATAAGAGTTGTTCTTAAATTACAACATTGTCAATTAACCCTGTTATCAAATACCTTATTCTACAAATCCCACTTTACTCAGAATGAGGTATCGTGACCTCGTGATTATTTTCCCGAATTAATGCGTCATATTTATCCTTACCTGGTGCTCGTCTCAAGGGCTAAGCTCAACGGTTTCAAAATAGAAATGGCTAAATATGAACAGAAACTATACAAGAATTGTCAAATAGTCCTAACGGGCATGACTCTTATTTACGAATGCAATACGAAAATATTAATTTCATAAAAGAAGAATTTTAAACACATAAACTCTTACTACCAGGACCCAGTCCTCATATGATATCCACCGCAACTTGAAGCTCGGCTTAGAAATATTTCACATTATGCCAAAAATTGGAGGATCTCATCCTCAAATCTGAATCACAGTGCTTGCACATCATATCATCTGAAATTTTTCATTTCCTTTCTTTCTTCCTTTCAATAATTGTCCGTCAAAGATAATCACGACATAAAATAAGCCCTCATACTGATAGGGAGCACAATTAACGATTAAAATTAGTTATCCCGAAAATTATATCAAAACCCACTGTAATAAGTAATATAAAGTCACTCTTAGCCTCATGGATATTTTAGTGACTAACACCTAATAATAGGGATGTCTATCCTCATGTAATATCTCAACGTGAGTATTTCCCTAAGTAGGTTTGATGATTACGATACTCGCTCATGAATGGAGCATGTTAAAAGGACTCGCCTAAATTTTCTTTCAAAAACCAAATTAAATTAAGGGAAAAATTATTATGTCTATAACAATCTGAATTATACGTGTGATGACCACATTTGGTGTAGTGACCTCCCTCATATCATAAAAATTATATCAATGGTCGGGTCTCCACCTCTAGGATTTTCACCTCCACCTCTAACATCATAACCTCTACATCTGGCTGGCCAGGTAGGATAATTATTAACTGCAATGGAGCGTGTAGCCTGAGTGCTTTCCTAAAATTGTATTTCTCCAATATTCCACATTCACAGCAATTCCTTTAAGGATCGGTTAACTTATTGCTCATGGCAATATATATTCGGACACAGTCATTGTGACCTGGTACAACCGTTCAGATCGCACATACCACATATTGCAGAGAATCTCGGGGTGACGTCTTCATAACATTTTCTAAAAATAGAGTTTAGTAGATAGCGTTGCATTGGCCGGCTTGCCCTCTTGGTAATCTTGTCACAAACATTGATGGCCAATTTCCTCTTTTGCTATGTTGGCTTAACATTGTTGAGCTACCCCGTTTACTCACAAACTATTCGTTATTCTTCTGGGGCGATTTCTTACCCCATGAAATGAACCAACCTTAAATATGTATAAATTATTTAGAGGACCTTTCTATACCATATATATATAGTCCAATAACTCACCATATTTGTCCTTCACAACTCCAACACATCGACCGGACGTCAAGGTCCGTTGAAACCCAACACGATTTATTAGGTGATCTCCTGATATAATTGCATCTTCCGTTGGGACCATAACTGATGTGGTAAATACATTATCTTCCCACTATTTCTGTGTGCCTTCTGTAGCACAGTAAAATGAACTCCTCGCATTCGACTATTCCCACGTTCTGTAATTCCTCATAAGAACTGTCAAGCACAATCTCGTGGGTTCTCAAAAGATGCACCGCTGAAGGTGGCAGCGAAGACTTTGGTGAAACCTATCTGTCCTCCATAAAACTTTTGAAGGCATAGTTGATCTATCACCAGCCTGTGCCATTGTTCGGCTGGATAAGCAGTACGTGACTACGCCATTCGTGGGAAGACAAGAGTGGAAATTTGACTTAACACTTTGAAGAACAAATTCGCACGATAAGAAAGAACAAATAAGAGACTCTTTCCTAACTCAATAGACTCTGGAGGACAAGTACAGGACGTCTCCGTACCTACCTCTCAAACTCTACTAAGCTTGTTCGTGAGTGGTGAGACCTATGTAACCTAGAGCTTTGATACCAACTTGTCACGACCCGGATTTTTCCCCAACATCGGGATCGTGATGGCGCCTACTCGTGGTAGCTAGGCAAGCCACTCTATTCATACTATCCTGTTTTTAACACAATTTTAATTAAATAAATGCGGAATGTTTAATCAAAATGGAAATAACAATTCACAAGGTGAAAATCATACTAAAATCCTCTACCCAAGACGTGGAGTCACCAACTCACGAACTACTATGGAATACTACACATAAAAGTCTGAAGGAAATATAACATAATTGTTTGTCTCGGAACAAAGAGACTACAGCTAATAACATCGGGCCTGCGGACGTCTGCAAGCTACCTCGGTCTCAAATGTGATCAACTCCCACGCAATCTATTTACTGCTGCTGCTGCTCCTGATCGTAACCTGGACCTGTGCAAAAACGCACAGAAGTGTAGCATCGGCACAACCGACCCCATGTGCTGGTAAGTGCCTGGCCTATCCCGGCGAAGTAGTGACAAGCCTAGGACCAGACACCCACATAACCCCGTGCAATTCAATATATATATATGTGTACCACAAAATAACAAGAAATAATCAAGTATTAACACAATAAGGAATATCTTAAAGAATTCAACAATTAACCACGGTTAATAATTTCACAAGGAAAAACAAAGTGTAATGTAAACACAAGTAATATCAATTGAAGAAATAGCAGACAGTTGCACGGCATCACCCTTCGTGCTTTTACTCTCATCCTCACCAAATAAGCAAATAAAGTACACGGCATCAGCCTTCGTGCTTTTACTCTCATCCTCACATCCATGGTACGGCATGATCCTTCGTACATGGTTCAATAATAAGGCACGGAATGATCCTTCGTGCATAATCAATAACATGGCACGACATCACCCTTCGTGCATTATCACTCTTCCTCACCCAAATAACAATCAAATAAGTTCACAAGGAAAACAAGGTATAATGGAAACACAAGTAATATCAAGTCAAGAAATGGCAAACAATTGCACGGCATCACCCAAATAAAATATAATGGAAAAACAAGTAATATCAAGTCAAGGAATAGCAAACAATTGCACGGCATCACCCAAATAAAATATAATGGAAAAACAAGTAATATCAAGTCAAGGAATAGCAAACAATTGCACGGCATCACCCTTCGTGCTTTTACTCTCATCCTTACCAAATAAACAAATAAAGTACACGGCATCACCCTTCGTGCTTTTACTCTCATCCTCACATCCATAGTACGGCATGATCCTTCGTACATGGTTCAATAACAGGGCACGGCATGATCCTTCGTGCATAATCAATAAATAAACATGGCACGGCATTAACCTTCGTGCATAAATAAATAAACATGGCACGGCATCACCGTTCGTGCATTATCACTCTTCCTCACCCAAATAACAATCACAGTTAAGGGGAGAGAAAGAAACAACAATTCATAAATCGTCCCATCAAGGGCAATCAATAATTATCTTCACAACAAGTCCCAACAAGGGAGAACAATAACGATTCACCTGTAATATATCTCAAAATATCATTTTCCAATGACTCACGGTCATACTAGACGCCGGTGTATGGATGCTCGTCACCACAGCCCATACACCGCACTCGATCACATAACACATAACACATAATCCTATTCCCTCAAGCTAGGATAGAAGAAACACTTACCTCGAATGCTTATGAACAATTCACTCCGTGGAAATGTCTTTTCTTTCAATTTGGCTCCAATCCAACCGTATCTATACACAATTGATTTAATATCATCAATTCTACTCAACAAACTAATTCTTAATACCAAATACCACTTTTACAACATTCTGCCATGAATAGTAAATTTCAACCCCGGGCCCACATGGCCGGAATTCGGGGTTAGGACCAAAATCCGGTTACCCATCCCCCCACGAGTTCATGTATATAATTTGTTTCAAAATCGGACCTCAATTCGAGGTCCAATTCCTCAATTTATGAAAAACCCTATTTTCTAACAAAAACAAGAATTTTACCATGAAAACATTTGATTTCTAATGAAAAACATGTTTAATGATGTTAGGAATTGAAAGAATTAAGTAAAAAGTGACTTACAATCGATTTGATGAAGAAGAAATCCTTGAAGAATCGCAAATGGGTGTTTTAGTTTTGTAAAAATGTGAAGAAATGACTGAAATCCGTGTTTTTCAGGTCTCTGTGTTCGCATTTGCGAACATGGGTTCGCAATTGCGAACCCCGACCAATTTCCGGAGTTTGAAAAATAAGCTAAGGGTGGGAAGTTCGCATTTGCGAACATTTCTTCGCATTTGCGAAGCCAAGGCAAAACTGGGAAGTTCGCATTTGCGAACTATTGTTCGCAATTGCGAACACAGGCTAAATATGGGGAGGTTCGCATTTGCGAACTATTGTTCGCATTTGCGAACCCAGGCGGAATAGTGGCCGGTTCGCATTTGCGAACTATAGCTCGCATTTGCGAACACAGGCACAGAAGGGTCAAGTTCGCATTTGCGAACTATTGTTCGCATTTGCGAACCTAGGCACAGTAGGGGGGAGTTCGCATTTGCGAACTATTGTTCGCATTTGCGAACTCTGCAGTTCGCATTTGCGAACCATTGTTCGCATTTGCGAACTCTGCAGACCAGTTGCAGACAGCAACTTCTAACATGAAAAATTGATCTCGTGGCCTATCCAAAGTTCACCCGAGCCCTCGGGGCTCCAAACCAAATATGCACATAACCTCAAAAACACATTATGAACTTGTTCGTGCGATCACGTCGCCAATATCACCTCGTTTTCATCAAATCAAGCCTCAAATGCATGATTTTCATACCTTTAGTTTTCAAAACTTTCAAACTTGGGACTCGAGGTCCAAAACATCTCAAACGACATCCAAATGTCACCAAACTTTACAGAAATCACATATATAATATTTAAGACTTGTACCGGGCGTCGGAACCAAAATACGAGCCCGATACCAAGGTCAATTAATTTATTTCCTTTAATAATTGCATCAAAAACAATTTCACATAAAAATTCATAACTCGGGCTCTAGGCCTCAGAATTCGACTCCGGACGCATGTCCAAGTCCCATATTTTCCTACGGACCTCTCGGGACCATCCAATCTCGGGTCCGGATCCGTTTACCAAAAATGTTGACCGAAGTCAACCATATCAATATTAATATCATTTTTATCCAAATTTCTCATAGAATTCATATTTTCTATCACAAAATCTTTCCGGCTATATGCTCGGATCGTGCACATAAATCGAGGCAACATAGAATGAGGTTTTCAAGGCCTCAGAAGCTCGAAATGATTAATAAAATAAGTTTTATTTTAATTATAAGTATTATAGTTATTTTGATTACCTAGGATTAATTAAATAACACCATTCTCGGTTTCGGGCGAAGAATAATATTCGGGTTCAAACTACCCGGTTTTATAATTTTCGGACCTAGCCCGTAATAATCCGAGTCCACTACACTAAGGGGGACAATACATAATGGATGGGGAATAAGAACAAAGACAAGAAGAAAAAGACAAAGGGATAAAAACAAGAAGAAAAAAACAAAAAAAGGCATGGAGCTTATTTTTTTTAAAAAAAATAATAATAAATAAATAAATAAAAAGAATAATAAAAGAAAAAAAAGACAAAAGAAATAGGAGAGCATTCTTCTTCTTTAAGAAGAAGAAGAAACGGCAGCAACATTCAAAGAAGACAAGAGAAAAAAGGATTCAAAAAGAAGAGAAGAATTGAAAAGGAAACAAAAAAAAAAGATTGGAAAAAACGAAACAAAAAAGGAAAAAAAAAACAAAGAAAGAAAGGAAACAAGAAAGAAAAACGGAGACAAAGGAAAGAGAAAGGATTTTGAAAACGAAACAGAGAAGATTGAAAACAAAAGAAGATTGAAAACAAAACAAGATTGAAAACGGAAAACAAAGAAAACGAAAGAAGAACAGAGAAGAAGAAACACGGCAGAAAGAAGAAAAGAGAGACCACTGTTCGGTCATCTCTTCATTTTGATTCGAGTTACAACTTCAGTCGAGGTCGTCGTTTGATTCGAGTTCTGTCCGGAGAGGTCGAGGTTTGAGATCGTCATAAAAGGTTCGTTTTCTCGTTGTGTACGTTGAAAATATGCAAAAAATAAAGGTGCATGTTCTTTTCCGATATTGTTCTTCTCGTTAATATTCTGGATCGTTTCTCATTTGATTTAGTTTCGTATGATTCATATTATTTTTTGTAAATATATGATTCTGTTGAACATGCAATTTCACAGTTAATGATGGTCTTGTAGTGTCGAAATTAGCTAATGAAAATAACTAATCCTTCACATGCTCGCCAACTAGTTATGCTTCCGTTGTTTATGTAGTTGCTCGCCGTAGTCTTGAATTTGCTCACTTAGTTATCTACTCGTATGTTTACTCGAATTGGTTATAGTTGAGCATGATTTTGTCACATTATCAAAATTGGTTCCTTATTCCTCAACCGAACGGCGGAATTAGATTAAAGGAATCGGGGGTGTATTTCATGTGACCCGACTCCAATTTTGAACAAGGTTAAATAAAGCACGTCATGGACCACGGGTGCATTTCATGTAGCGTGGCTTGCAACATGTTCTAAATAATCTCGAATCAATTCTTAAATGAATATAGCGGAATGTAGTTCTCTTTTAAATTAGAATTAGAGGTGTGCCTCGCCTAACAAAATTATACAAATCGCGGGGCCCTCATAAATATATATATATATAAAAATATTTAGACTTCGGGATCGACCGTATAGCGAATTTTACGGTGTTCTCCAAAGATAATAAATGCGTAGTTGCTTTAATCGCATATTCTAATACTACCTTCTCAAATACGGGTGCACATTTATGTGACCCAAATCTAAATCTCAATGAAGTCGAAACGTGTCAAAAGTCACGGGTGCACTGGTGCAACGTGGTTCGAGATACGTTTCCACTGCATTGTAATTCATTTAAAACAATAAACAATAAAAGGGTAATGAGCCCTTAAACAATAAGTGAGACGAGCCTCGCCAAAATAACACGCAAATTGCGGGGCCCTCAATAGATAGTTTTTACAAAGATGCTTAGACTCCGGGATGTGCCGTTTAGCGGATTTCACGGCATTCCCAAAATAATAACGCGTTAGTATCTTTAGGCGCGTGTTTAATAATAATATATTCCTAAACTCGGGTGCACATTTATGTGACCCAAATCCAAGTCTCAACGGAGTCGAAATATGTTGACAACCATGGGTGCACTGGTGCGACGTGGTTCAAAACGCATTTTCACGACGTTGCAATTCTTATTAAAAATAAAAATTAAAAGAGAATTACTAATAATAATAATAATCAAAAGCGGTTAAAAGTTAAAATTTGCACATAGGTTAAAGCACATAAATAAAAATATATAAAGAAATCAGATAGAAACAAAAATTGCAGTTGAGCGACCGTGCTAAAACCATGGAATCCGGGAGTGCCTAACACCTTCTCCCGGGTTAACAGAATTCCTTATCCAGGTTTCTAATTTCGCAGACTGTAATACAAAGTCATAAATTTCCTCGGTTCGGGATTAAAACCGGTGACTTGGAACACCATTATTTTTCCAAGTGGCGACTCTGAACTAAATAAATAAATCCCGTTTCGATTGTCCTTTAATTGGAAAAACTCCTCGCGCCCTCGCGGGTTAGCGAAAAAAGGAGGTGTGACAGCTCTGGCGACTCTGCTGGGGACTAAACCTCCGAACTTCGGTTCGGGGTCTAAGAATTCGAGCTCAGTTAAATTGTTGTTTTGTCTATATCTGATTTTATTACATGTTTAATTAATGTGCTACATGTCTACCGCTTTGATACTAGTTGCACTGTATATATAAATTGCTATATGTTTACCGCTTTGATATTACGTGAACTGTATATAAAACTGTGCCGCAAACCCTTCACTCCTCACCCTCGGGGATGTGCTCACTGGTTGAGACTCCTTATTCTGTTAGTGTCATACCCAAAATAATGAAGAGGATCGGAAAGTTTCTAAGCCGGTTGGCATTTTGGTTCCCGGAAAGGAGCTCCTTCCTCAGCCCGAGTTGTCCGCTTGGGTACACGGTCTAGATCATGCACCGAGGTTTTTAACTTAGAATAACATAACCGCATACCGGATCCCTAGTAGGAAACGCTTATTTGCATCACGTTGCATTTGACTTAGGGGACTCAACACAGGGGTTGGGTCCGTCTAGGACAGGCAACCTGAAATGAAAAGACCATCCTGCTATACCATGTTTGTTTCAAGCATTTATTCAAACTTGCATGCTGACCGGCTTTTAAATACTGAGGAGAAACAAAAAAATAAAAGGAAACAGTGTGGGCAAATAGATATTTCAGAAAAACAAAAATGTGTTTAACCAACAAAATCAATAGTTTGCTAATAAAAGACAACGGAAGGTTGACTTTGCCGACAATGGGTTTCTTAACAAAATGTGTTTTCTTTGTCGGTCAATAAAGGAAAATGTGTTTCTTAACAAAATGTGTTTTCTTTGTCGGTCAATAAAAGAAAATAGTTTGTCTTGACGGACCGAACTACGCTGGTTTGATTCTCCCCATTAGGTGAGATACGTAGGCAACCCTCATCGGGTCCAACCACCCCTTCAAAAAAATTTTAAAAAAAAAATGTCGAAGTTTTAGTTTTCAATAAAATCAAAGTGATGCCGTTTTTGCAAATAGCCGAATGTTCCGAAAGGACGCCGGAAGGCTGTTTTTTGCAAAAATAGCCACTTTGAATCATTTTTAATAATTTGCGGGCACAGCCTTGAAATATTCCTTGTGGAAATGTTGCAAGGCCATAGCCGCAAAATCAAGTTCGGGTTCACACCCCGTTTGCAAAAAATAAAAAAAATATAAAAAATCAAAAAAAAATGTGTGTGTTTAATTTTGTCAATAAATCGAAGTGATGCCGTTTTTGCAAATAACCGAATGTTCCGAAAGGACACCGGAAGGCTTTTTTTTGCAAAAATAGCCGCTTTGAGTCATTTTAATAATTTGCGGGCACAACCTTGAAATATTCCTTGTGGAAATGTTGCAAGGCCATAGCCGCAAAATCAAGTCCGGGTTCACACCCTTTTTGCAAAAATAACCAAAAAATGTCAAAATCTTTATTTTGTTGTAAATAAGTCGGGTAATGCTATTCTTGCTTAAAATAAGCCGAATGTCCCTTAAAAGGACGTCGGAAGGCCGTTTTTGCAAAAATAGCCACTTTGAGTCATTTGTAAATAATTTTGGACACGGCCTGGAAATATTCCCTCGCGGAAATGCGAAAGGATGTATCCGCAAAAAATCAAGTTCACTCAACTTTACAAAAATAACCACTTTATCAAATAAGCCATTACATGGTCGGAGTTTTGCTGAAATAGCCACATTTTTTGCATTTTAACTTCCTCAGTCTTGTGTCGGCCTGTGTCGGGCTGAACGATGCCCCATAGGCCCCGGGATAAAAAATTTTGAATTGGCATCTTCTTAAATAAAATTTTGCAAAAAGAGCCACTTTGTCTAAATAAGCCATTACATGGTCAATTTATGAAAAATAGTCTTGTGTTGGTTTATGGTGACGCCGAACGATGCCCCATGAGCCACAAGATAAAAAAATTTCAAGTTTATCTTTCTTAAATAAATTTTGCAAAAATAGTCATTTTGTCAAATAAGCCATTATGTGGCCAATTTTGTAGAAATAGTCATAATTGACACCAAAAAATATTCTTTTTCTTGTAGAAATCTCCTACACAAGTTTGTAGTTGGAGTCGGCTTCTATAATTTTCCTTCAAAGAAAAAAAATCAAAAAAAAATCAAATAAACATCTCTTTATTTCTTGCATTAATTTGCAAGAACTACGCTCGGTCTGATTCATGCGGGGTCATGATACGTAGGCAATCTCCATAAGATTCGACCACAATTGTATATGTATATATATGAAAAAAAAAATGAAAAAAATGAAAAAAAGGAAAAAAAAAGAAAAGAAAAAAGAAAAAAGAAGTTAGCAAAAAATATTGATAAGGACTCACTGATTCCATTTTTACCATATTTTATTTTGAATTGTTGAGAATTGAGGTGGTTGGTTTGTGGTGAACCGGAAACAGAAGATCCAGGAAAACCTGGTTATGACCCAAGATAGTGACACCAAGAATATCGCATAGAGTCCTTTACCTGCAAGCCATGATGGACGCTTTGTGGGGATGTATTGACTACAACTGAAAATGTCGAAGCAAATAAGTGGCCTGGGTAATATTGATGTGAAGCTCAGTGGCCAAAATATCGTGCTTGGTAATCGGGAAGACTCTCCATTTCTTGGTCAACTAGAATGGAGTTTTTGGTGGCTTATTTTGTTGTCATTTATGTCGTCCAGATTATTTCAGGGTTGTAATCAGGATATTGTCATGTAACTCAAACCCTTTTATCGTTCTATTTTGTCCAGTTTTCTATTGGTCGTAATACCTCATTTAGTATTGTGTAGGTTTGTTCCAAGGGTGTGCCCCAGTTTATTGTGTTTGTTTTGTCGTATTAATTCATTTCTAGTTCGTCTAATGCAACTCTCTTGTTTTCCATTATTTCGAGTCATTTTTCTTTGATTTAAGTCTTTCTTCTTTATAGTCATTTTTATGTCAACACTAGTGACATGACATGCACGCATAATTGTGGCCTGATCTTAAAAGTTAATCATGAAGGAATTGGAAGATAATCATGGCATTTTAAAAGAAATAATGATTTGAGATTATTTGGAACCCGAGTCACGTGAAATTTGGGGCGGGTAAAATACAAAGAAAGCCTTAAGGGCAAAATGGCCATGCTTACATGGGGTTCGCTCGTGATACTGAAATGAAAGTGTCGTCCAGCAATACTTTAAAATGACGGATGAAAAAGGCGAATGGACGATATGGTTATCACTCCTAGCACAACCAGAAGATGTCGTGAATATGTTGTTTGTACTTGGCATGTTTTGAAGATTGGAATGACGAAGGCATTTTGTTCCGCTACCCAAACACTTTATCCTTCGTTAACCCTTCGAGCCTTATTTTGATTTCTTTCATACCCCTCCTTCGGAATTAGTTGCAAAGACTAGAAACACAGGTTTGAAAGACAAGAGAAAAAAGGGAAGAAAAAAAAAACAACAAAAAGGAACGAAAAAAAAAGAAAAAAAAAATGAAAAAATGATGGAAAAAAAAAATGAAAAGAAGGAATTGGGAACTACGTTTGACCTGATTCCTTAAAGAGGATACGTAGGCGCTTCACAGCTCGGTCATAGTGTAAATAAAGAAATAAGAATTCCCCAAATATGAAACTGGGGCAAAGAAAAATTGTATTTATTATAAATAAAGTTAGGTCCGAAGGTTGTAAATTTTGAACCCAAAATTGATTTGTTTGAGCCTTTAATACCCTTTCATTCTAGCCCTATCCGAATCCCACATTACGGTCCAAAGAAAGACCTTCCGATCAGTCTTCAAAATAGGCCAAGTCAAACAAACACGAGAGTCTCATCAGAATATGACACTTTGATTCCCAACAGAAAAAGACTCTGATTCCCAGCAGAAAGGAACTACGAGAGAGTCTTGGCAATGACACCCCAATCCCCAGTTAAAAGTAATACAAATGAGAGAGTCTTACCGGTGAAAACCTTCACAGGCACCATAAGGCGACGAAAGCTGAGAGAAAATCAAAATGAGAGAGGCTTGAAAGTGAAAACCCTTCGGGCACTACAAGTCGAATAAAGGTGATAATCGGATGGAAATCACGAGACAGAAATCGTGAAAGGAAATTAACGACGGAGGATAGGCCATATGTGCATGTCATGACCAGTAGAGTTGGTATCCGCGTTTGATAAGTTTTTATAGTTGTTTCTGGTTAGAGAGTCGGTCCTCCCTTGTCTTCTATTTGTTGTTTCTTTTTATCTTTCTCCTTTTGTCAAAATTCTCCATCAAAGTCGGTCTAGTCAAAACATAGTGAGAAATGACTTCAAAACTTGCCACCAACTTTCCAATTATTATGCAAGGCAAGGAAATGCCATTGACGACGGAGAAGTATGGTGCAAAGAAGATTATTAAACTGGGGCAGAAAATTTTCTTTTCAGTTTGAAAATTTTCTGGAAGTCAATATCCACTTAGGGAAGAAGGAAAGTCTTAAGGGAAATGGTCTTCGAACCAGTGTCATCCTCAACAACCTTCAAGAAGAGTGAAACACCAATTTTGAGGAAATGAAAATCCCCCAGCAATGTTATCTACAGCAAGTTCCGAGGTGGTCGGACAACACAGAGTGGTAAAGGAAGAAAGGAAATCTCATCTTCAACAAAATAACCCCCAGCAAGTTGAGAAACACAGAAAGGGGAAGGGATAAATGGAAAAACCCATCCCCGGCAGGAATATCATCTCCAGCAAATGAAATCATTCCCCTACAAGTTTTGGGAACCCCGAGCGAGGGAAAGGAGAAAAGGAAAAAAAAACCACCACACAGGAGCGGCACAACCGCTCACAATGTTTTGAACTAACAAATTTTCTTTGATTTGAAACAGGGAAAGAAAGTGCTATTGATAGCAGAAAGTCATGCCACAAGGAAGAACACCAATACTGGGGCAGAAAATTTTCCGCCGTTGTTGAAAATTTTCTCGGAGAAACGAGGAAAGCAATTCAAGATGACGTATCAGGTTTGTCCACCTTCAAATAGGATGTTTCAGGTTTGTCCACCTTCGAACAGGACATCTCAGGTTTGTTCACTTTTTGATATCATGGGAGTATTCGCCCTCGAATAGGATACAATGGGAGTATTCGCCCTCGAATAGGATACGATGGGAGTATTCGCCCTCCAAATAGAATACGATGGGAGTATTCGCCCTCGAATAGGATACAATGGGAGTATTCGCCCTCGAATAGGATACAATGGGAGTATTCGCCCTCGAATAGGATACAATGGGAGTATTCGCCCTCGAATAGGATACAATGGGAGTATTCGCCCTCGAATAGGATACAATGGGAGTATTCGCCCTCAAATAGAATACGATGGGAGTATCCGCCCTCAAATAGGATACGATGGGAGTATTCGCCCTCGAATAGAATACGATGGGAGTATCCGCCCTCAAATAGGATACAATGGGAGTATTCGCCCTCGAATAGAATACGATGGGAGTATTCGCCCTCGAATAGAATACGATGGGAGTATTCGCCCTCAAATAGAATACGATGGGAGTATCCGCCCTCAAATAGGATACAATGGGAGTATTCGCCCTCGAATAGGATACAATGGGAGTATTCGCCCTCGAATAGGATACAATGGGAGTATTCGCCATCGAATAGGATACAATGGGAGTATTCGCCCTCGAATAGAATACGATGGGACTATCCGCCCTCGAATAGGATATTTTACGTTTGTTTTATTTTACATTGTCCTTTGCATATTTCATAAATTATTGCCAGAATGCATTTTTAATTCAAAAGTTGCTACTAAAAGCAGGCGCCTACCTGTATAACAAGAGGCAAGTCTTCAGTCTTTACATTGCAGGTCTTGAAACCAGTAACCCACCATAAAGCAGCGAGTTACAACAAGAGTTCCCAACGCAAATTCAAGCGCATGAGTCAAAGGAAGGGAGGGAATGAAGGAAATTCTCCCAGCATCATTATCCTCAGCAGGTAAGTAAACAATTCCAAAGATATCCCCAGCAGTCAAGGAAAAATAACACAACCTAGGAGGAAATCAATTCCGAAACAAGGTAATTCAGAAGAAAGGATGGGATGGAGTTAATGAGTTGTAGTTGAAGTCGGGGTGCCCGCCTGAAGAATGGAGTGGCGATTTTATTTTAAAGCAGTAGTTGAAGTCAGGGAGCCCGCCTGAAGAATGGAGTGGCGATTTTATGTTGAAGCAGTAGTTGAAGTCAGGGAGCCCGCCTGAAGAATGGAGTGGCGATTTTATTTTGAAGTAGTAGCTGAAGTCAGGAAGCCCGCCTGGAGAATGGAGTGGCGATTTTATTTTGAAGTAATAGCTGAAGTCAGGAAGCCCGCCTGGAGAATGGAGTGGCGATTTTATTTTGAAGTAGTGGTTGAAGTCAGGGAGCCCGCCTGGAGAATGGAGTGACGATTTTATTTTGAAGTAGTAGTTGAAGTCAGGGAGCCCGCCTGGAGAATGGAGTGGCGATTTTATTTTGAAGTAGTAGTTGAAGTCAGGGAGCCCGCCTGGAGAATGGAGTGGCGATTTTATTTTGAAGTAGTAGTTGAAGTCAGGGAGCCCGCCTGAAGAATGGAGTGGCGATTTTATTTTGAAGCAGTAGTTGAAGTCAGGGAGCCCGCCTGAAGAATGGAGTGGCGATTTTATTTTGAAGCAGTAGTTGAAGTCAGGAAGCCCGCCTGGAGAATGGAGTGGCGATTTATTTTGAAGTTGTAGTTGAAGTCAGGGAGCCCGCCTGAAGAATGGAGTGGCGATTTATTTTGAAGTTATAGTTGAAGTCAGGGAGCCCGCCTGGAGAATGGAGTGGCGATTTTATTTTGAAGTAGTAGTTGAAGTCAGGGAGCCCGCTTGGAGAATGGAGTGGCGATTTTATTTTGAAGTAGTAGTTGAAGTCAGGGAGCCCGCCTGGAGAATGGAGTGGCGATTTTATTTTGAAGTAGTAGTTGAAGTCAGGGAGCCCGCCTGGAGAATGGAGTGGCGATTTTATTTTGAAGTTGTAGTTGAAGTCAGGGAGCCCGCCTGGAGAATGGAGTGGCGATTTTATTTTGAAGTAGTAGTTGAAGTCAGGGAGCCCGCCTGGAGAATGGAGTGGCGATTTTATTTTGAAGTAGTAGTTGAAGTCAGGGAGCCCGCCTGAAGAATGGAGTGGCGATTTAATTTTGAAATTGTAGTTGAAGTCAGGGAGCCCGCCTGAAGAATGGAGTGGCGATTTATTTTGAAGTTGTAGTGGAAGTCAGGGAGCCCGCCTGAAGAATGGAGTGGCGATTTATTTTGAAGTTGTAGTGGAAGTCAGGGAGCCCGCCTGAAGAATGGAGTGGCAATTTAATTTTGAAATTGTAGTTGAAGTCAGGGAGCCCGCCTGAAGAATGGAGTGGCGATTTATTTTGAAGTTGTTTAAGGAAAGCGGCGGAGTGTAATGGAAATCCCCAGCACGAATCAGAAGGAAGGCAACCAGAATACGAGTCAAAGATAGATTCAGACTTCGAAGGAGAATAGCTCGAAGATCACAAGTAAGGGAATTCACTTCGGAGTGCAATGCAAGATAGCAACAAAAGAAGCTTGCAACCAGAATGCGAGTCAACGGTCCGAGGGGATCAACAGAAGTTTAGTCACAATAAACAAAAAGAAAAAAAGAGGCAAGAAGCCAGTCCAAAATGCAAAAGTTGATGAAAGATGTGGTGTGCTCAAGACATGGCCGAGGTCACAAGCACATCATACCTGGTCGTGATCCGAAAAGCAGCACCTGCGACTAGCAAGTATCAAGGTTCAAATTTAGAGTCCGCATGAAGCACCAACCAATACTCAAGATCAAGCTTCAGAAGACTTATAGATAGGAATCTTGTAACTAGTAGGTGATAGGCTTAGTTAGTCTTTCTCATGTTTTGATTTTTGATGTAATAGCAGGACCACGGACCGGAACTTCGATGGAACGGAACCTCGACGGAACGACACCTCGACTGGCTCTCCGCTTCGGTATACCCCTTTCTCACTCACTTTCGAACTACACGTGGCCTGATTCCTTTATAGCCAAGGATATGTAGGCAGCTCAGATACAAGGGCTCGGTCACATTCCTCTTCTTTTAGTTTAGTCCCTCCGAATAAGGGTCGGGTCAAAACACTTGTCTAGTCGTTCTTTGTCTGAAAACTCTTTGTGTTTTCAGTCAAAGAGGGGCAGCTGTAAACGCGTGATTTTTGACCCTCCCCGAGATTTTTTATATTTTTAGCGTAAAATATTTAGTTTAGTTTTAATATAGCTATTTTAGCTAAATTTGACTCTTTTACTTTATTTTTACCTTAAAATAAAAAATAACAAAAATATAGTTTTATTAATGTTTCGTAGTCATTTTAAACTTGAAAAATACAAAAATAGTACTTTATATTTTTTATCTTTTTATAAAAACGAAAATAATAAAAATAGTTTCATTAATATTTTGTAGTTATTTTAAACTTGAAAAATACAAAAATAGTACTTTATATTTTTTTATCTTTTTATAAAAACGAAAATAATAAAAATAGTTTCATTAATATTTTGTAGTTATTTTAAACTTGAAAAATATAAAAATAGTACTTTATATTTTTATCTTTTTATAAAAACGAAAATAATAAAAAAAATAGTTTCATTAATATTTTGTAGTTATTTTAAACTTGAAAAATATAAAAATAGTACTTTATATTTTTATCTTTTTATAAAAACGAAAATAATAAAAAAAAATAGTTTCATTAATATTTTGTAGTTATTTTAAACTTGAAAAATATAAAAAAATAGTTTTATTTTAATTATGAGTATTATAGTTATTTTGATTACCTAGGATTAATTAAATAACACCATTCTCGGTTCCGGGCGAAGAATAATATTCGGGTTCAAACTACCCGGTTTTATAATTTTCGGACCTAGCCCGTAATAATCCAAGTCCACTACACTAAGGGGGACAATACATAATGGATGGGGAATAAGAACAAAGACAAGAAGAAAAAGACAAAGGGATAAAAACAAGAAGAAAAAAAACAAAAAAAAGGCATGGAGCTTATTTTTAAAAAAATAAAATAAATAAATAAAAAAATAAAAAAATAAAAAATACTATACTCTTCTTCTTTAAAAAGAAGAAGAGAGAACGTATTGAAGGAAGGAAACGAAAACTATTGAAAACAAAAAGAAGAGAAGAATTGAAAAGGAAACAAAAAAAAAAGATTGGAAAAAACGAAACAAAAAAGGAAAAAAAAACAAAGAAAGAAAGGAAACAAGAAAGAAAAACGGAGACAAAGGAAAGAGAAAGGATTTTGAAAACGAAACAGAGAGGATTGAAAACAAAAGAAGATTGAAAACAAAACAAGATTGAAAACGGAAAACAAAGAAAACGAAAGAAGAACAGAGAAGAAGAAACACGGCAGAAAGAAGAAAAGAGAGACCACTGTTCGGTCATCTCTTCATTTTGATTCGAGTTACAACTTCAGTCGAGGTCGTCGTTTGATTCGAGTTCTGTCCGGAGAGGTCGAGGTTTGAGATCGTCATAAAAGGTTCGTTTTCTCGTTGTGTACGTTGAAAATATGCAAAAAATAAAGGTGCATGTTCTTTTCCGATATTGTTCTTCTCGTTAATATTCTGGATCGTTTCTCATTTGATTTAGTTTCGTATGATTCATATTATTTTTTGTAAATATATGATTCTGTTGAACATGCAATTTCACAGTTAATGGTGGTCTTGTAGTGTCGAAATTAGCTAATGAAAATAACTAATCCTTCACATGCTCTCCAACTAGTTATGCTTCCGTTGTTTATGTAGTTGCTCGTCGTAGTCTTGAATTTGCTCACTTAGTTATCTACTCGTATGTTTACTCGAATTGGTTATAGTTGAGCATGATTTTGTCACATTATCGAAATTGGTTCCTTATTCCTCAACCGAACGGCGGAATTAGATTAAAGGAATCGGGGGGTGTATTTCATGTGACCCGACTCCAATTTTGAACAAGGTTAAATAAAGCACGTCATGGACCACGGGTGCATTTCATGTAGCGTGGCTTGCAACATGTTCTAAATAATCTCGAATCAATTCTTAAATGAATATAGCGGAATGTAGTTCTCTTTTAAATTAGAATTAGAGGTGTGCCTCGCCTAACAAAATTATACAAATCGCGGGGCCCTCATAAATATATATATATATAAAAATATTTAGACTTCGGGATCGACCGTATAGCGAATTTTACGGTGTTCTCCAAAGATAATAAATGCGTAGTTGCTTTAATCGCGTATTCTAATACTACCTTCTCAAATACGGGTGCACATTTATGTGACCCAAATCTAAATCTCAATGAAGTCGAAACGTGTCAAAAGTCACGGGTGCACTGGTGCAACGTGGTTCGAGATACGTTTCCACTGCATTGTAATTCATTTAAAACAATAAACAATAAAAGGGTAATGAGCCCTTAAACAATAAGTGAGACGAGCCTCGCCAAAATAACACGCAAATTGCGGGGCCCTCAATAGATAATTTTTACAAAGATGCTTAGATTCCGGGATGTGCCTGTTTAGCGGATTTCACGGCATTCTCAAAATAATAACGTGTTAGTATCTTTAGGCGCGTATTTAATAATGCTATCTCCTTAAACCCGAGTGCACATTATGTGACTCAAATCCAAATCTCAACGGAGTCGAAATGTGTTGACAACCACGGGTGCACCGGTGCGACGTGGTTCGAAATACATTTTCACAACGTTGCAATTCTTTGTTAAAATAATAATAATAATTCTTATAATAATAATAATAATCAAAAGCGGTTAAAAGTTAAAATTTGCACAGAGGTTAAAGCACATAAATAAAAATATATAAAGAAATCAGATAGAAACAAAAATTACAGTTGAGCGACCGTGCTAAAACCATGGAATCCGGGAGTGCCTAACACCTTCTCCCGGGTTAACAGAATTCCTTATCCAGGTTTCTAGTTTCGCAGACTGTAATACAGAGTCATAAATTTCCTCGGTTCGGGATTAAAACCGGTGACTTGGGACACCATTATTTTCCCAAGTGGCGACTCTGAATTAAATAAATAAATCCCGTTTCGATTGTCCTTTAATTGGAAAAACTTAAATCGCAAAACAATCACGAAATAACATAGAACACAGTAATAACAACTAATATTCATTTTTTATACATGAGTTTTAACAAAAAATAAGTCGTAATACCTCGATTTATATTTTTTGGAAAGTTGAATATTTGGTGATTTGGAGCCGAAACAAGAAAACCACTACGAGATAACGCCTTAGATACAATGTGCGACCGATAATCTATTTTTTTTGTGAGACCGGGCTCCACCCGAGTTTTTCTTCATTAAAAATATGGGGGGGGGGGGCGTTGGTTTTGGAGTTTTTTTTAATGAGGGTGGGGGGAAGTAATGATTTTGGGGGAAGAAGATGGCCGTTTATTTATGTAGATATAATAGGTGTTATACCTTCCTGTCGATGTAAGTTCAAATATAGCTCGGTCTTTCACTGGGTTATACCTTAATGGATAAATGGTCGTTAGGGTATAGCGCAGTAAAGTACCACGCTATACCTATTATGGTTGCCCAGTTTTTCCCCCAAATATTTTATTTCTTTAAATCCAAAAGAACTATACTTTGTTTCTAGAATCAAAAGAAAACCTCCCTACGAGTTATAGCCTACACCTTAGGAGTCCTTTGGTAGGAGGTTACAAGAAAAAAAAGAATGCAACCATTAATTTTGTGCCTTACTTATCCCTTATTTTGTGTAGTTTTTCAATTTATGTATTACTAATTATATATTTTATTTGGTTGTCAAGCCACAAATCAAGGAACATGACCGGGCTTAGCAATGAAAGGGTTTTAATACTTGCATAAATATTATTAAAGACATAATTATCCATCAATCCCTCAAAACATATTCTAAATACTTTTCGCCATATTTTATATATTTTTATATTGTGATTTTAATTATTTTTTTCTCTTTAGCATTCTACTATAATCAAAATAATATCATATTTAATACTAATATTAATTTTGAATTCGTTCAAACTATATACTGTATGAATTTTATTTAGGGTAACTTATACAAATGTCCCAAATAAATCTCAACTTACCAACCTCTAGCCATTAGTCATAGACTTACCAAAACTAACCAACAAAAATTAAAAAAATCAAATAATATGGTTCTTTCTATCAAAGAATCACATGCAAAAATCACCTTCCATATTTTTAAGCGTAATTAAGAACATTAGATACAAGACTGGAAGAAAATTTCATGGACAGGGTAGCAAATAAGGTGATGAAATATAAACATTTATATAATATTCCAAAATTTAAACAAAAAGAGAAACTTTGTCAATGGGTATAGTTGAAATTCATTGAAAATATATAGATAATTCAATATACAAAATTTGAGAAAGATTGGAGGTGATTTGGACTGGTTTCATATCAAAATTCATAATTAAATCGAGTTAAAAAAAGTCTTCTGCGATACATATATCAAACATGTATCACGCAATCACACGCAGATATACATGGATATACATGTGATACACAATAGATACAAATATGATACATATGTGATACATAAATTATACACAGTGTGATACACATATTTTTTTTTCGTGTTCAGCTTTTAATTCGAATTTTCAATCCAAACCACCTCAAAACTTCACCAAATCGTCCCAAAACTGAAATTCAAGCTCCTTAAGTTGTGCCCAATCTATTCTAATAACACCCACTAAAAACAAAGCAAAAATTTGATTTCTTTGTTACGAATATTTAATTGGCTAATTTGGCTAATATTAATAATATTTTATCAATTGGCCAATTTTTGTAATGAGCTACCTATAAATGGACATAGCTGGTAATTTCCCTTTTTTTGTTTGTTAAAAATACCATTTTTTAATAATTGGTATTTTATATTATATGTCATAGCAATTAATTTTTCTTTCTTTTAAATTTAATATTTCAATTAGTTTTCTCTTTTAATTTTGCTCCCCTATAAAAAGAAGTTTGCTTTAGAGAGAGTAAAGAATGTGAAGGGTAACAAGCTTTTGCAGTAGGAATAGTATGAAAAGTTTAAGAATGTGGAGAATATTTATGTAAACAATCAATTTATTTAGAAATTATGTAATGCTTTAATATACCAAGCCAAACTGTAATAAGAAGTAATCTCAACATGGAGTAATACATTTCATTCAGCACTATTCTTATATAACTCCTACCAAACTACCCCTTAGTAGTAAAGTCATAGCGGGTTATAGCATGTTTGGCCAAATTTCTCCAAATCCAAAAGCACCTTTTAAAAACAAGGATATATATATATAAAGTTGAAGTTGTTTGGCCAAACTTTTAGAAGAAAAAAGTGCTTTTGAATAGAAGCATGAGCAATTTTGGAGAAGTAAATTGTTTTAGCTTTTTTCCAAAAAGTACTGTTTTGAAAAAATACTTTTAAGAAAAATATACTTATAGAATCACTTTTTAAAAACTTGGCCAAATACTAATTGTTGCTCAGAAGTGCTTTTTAAATTAATTAGTCAAATACAAACCGTTTCTCACCAAAAGTACTTTTGAGAAAAATACTTTTGAGAAAAATACTTTTTGAAAAAAAAATACTTCTTAAAATAAACTAATTTTGAAACTTAGTATATTTACACCAGTTGTTTAAGACAACTAACAAAATGTGTTATGCTGTAATTTTGTATTATTTACTGGTAATTAGAGTAGTATATTTTAGTTATCAAAAAATTTTACAAGTACTAGTAGTGAAAATAATTTCTTGTAAAAATATAAAATAAAATAAATACTATAGAAGTCACTCTGATACAATTGTTTTAACTTTGTGGGCTTTACCGTGTTCATTGCAAATCAAATCCAAAATTGAATTAATAACTACTCCTTGTAGCTTAAAAAAAAATATTTATAATTTTGTATTGATTATCCTTTAGTTGACAAAATCTGATTTTGTACAGTATCAGTACTATTTCGAGTTGACAATTGACAATATGTCTTTTCTCTTATTTATAATTTTATATATATATATACTCCCTCCGTTTCAATTTATGTGAACCCATTTGACTGGGCACGGAGTTTAAGAAAAAAGAGAAGACTTTTGATCTTGTGGTGTAAAATGAGGCACCTTTATTTTGTGTGGCTATAAATCAATGCATAAAGGTAAATTGTTTCCAAATAAGGAAAGAGGTCATTCTTTTTGGCACGGACTAAAAAGGAAATAGGTTCACGTAAATTGAAACGGAGGGAGTATGTGTGAAACCGCAACCTTGCGTGATAACGCTAAAAATTACTCCTATTTATTACTTTGATTATTCGTCCTTTGATCAGTTTGCCTTCAAACAGAAGCCACCCTCGCCCCTTTGAATAGAGAAACAGCAAATTTATTGCTCCTCTGCACCCCCATAATCCTCTTCCTTTTTCATAGTCTTTCATTTTAACATAAACAGAGACTACTACAATAGAGTAACTCGTACAAGAATAAAAGAAAAAAAGGTTATTTTTTGAGTTGAATAATTGTATGGAGGAAGGAGGAGGGCTGGTGAGGTTGAAAGGGTGTGTGAAGAATTACGATTGGGGAAGAGCGGGGAAAGAATCTCGTGTGGCGCGCCTATATTCGCGCAATACTGGTGACCATGTTATTGAGCAGGACAAGCCTTATGCGGAATTTTGGATGGGTACTCACGATTCTGGGCCTTGTTATGTTGTGACTGAGAATGGATTGGTGTTGACATTGAAGAATTGGATTGAAAGCAACCCAAGTGTTGTTGGAGATAAGATTTTGAATAAGTGGGGTTCCAACCTTCCTTTTCTCTTTAAGGTTTGCTCCCTTCAATCGCTTGTTTAAGAATGAGTTATTGCTTTCGAAATTTAGAGCTAGTTGATAAGTATTAGGTGCTGAAAATTACTTTTAAATGTTGAAGATGATTTTAAAAAGTAAGTAGTTATGTATTTGGATAAAAATATTCAAATTAATATGCAGCTAAAGAATTAGGTATACAAAAAGTTTTGTTTTAAAAAAAAGGATTTTAGGGATATAATAGTAAAAATTTTGGTCAAACTTAAAATACTTATAAGCTAAAATTCGATAAGTTGGGGAGACCAACTTATGACTTTTAGCTTATTTTTTGGCTTATAAGCACTTTTAAATTTATCAAACGCGTAAATAAGCCAAAAAGTATTTATAAGTCAGTATGACTAGTTTATAAGCTTAGTCAAACGCCCTCTTAATATTTTGGTAGATTTCTTAACACCGTGTGACCCAAAACTACTAGTAGATTGTTAGCCAGTTTCCTTTGGAATCGTATCAAGTTTTGATTTTTCATTATATGCTCTCCCATATAATTATATTCCTCTATATATAATAGCTACTGATTCAGGGCCAATATAGAACTTTGATGGAGGACATGGATAAAATTAGACAGGAAAGTATAACGAGGGATATGATTGAACAATAAAATAAAGTATAGGGATATATTTGGCCCTTTGTTTTATTCAGAATGTGCCACGTGTCCTGACCGTTAAAATAGGAACAAATATAGAACTTTGACGGACGACAGGCATAAATATGGAGGGAAAGTATAACGGGGGACAAGATTGAACAATAAAACAAAGAGATGGATATATCAGACCTTTTTCCGAATTATCTAATATTCGGTTTCAATTCAAACATAGATTTCATTTTTAAGCAAAAAAAAAAGATGTTGATACTGTCATATTTTTTATAATTAAAAATCATAAGGAGACAATTCTATTTATATAAGTTAAGGAGACAACTCTATATATATAAGTTAGCTTGATACATTTTGGATGAGCTAAATCCCTTTGTAGTTGTCTGTCGGTATGGTTTTGATAAGTGTCTAACGTGTCTGACTTTTAGGTACTTTCTGTTGCAAAAGCTTTGTCCATACAGGCCCATCCAGACAAGGATTTGGCCACTCGTCTGCATAATGACCTCCCCGATGTTTACAAGGATGACAATCACAAACCGGAGATGGCATTGGCATTGACAGAATTTGAGGCCTTATGTGGATTTATAAGTCTTGAGGTACTCAACATCTTTGTTGTTTAAATTAAAATTTTCTTTTGGTTTATAATATTTGCAATTTTTTTAACTTGGAAACTGGCATAGTTACATTTGCTACCGGTTTGCCATCCATATTCTGTTAGACTGCAAGCCTGGAAAAGCTTTATCCTGGTCCTTAATCTTGTTGTAGCATAAACGCTAATATTGCATATAGAAGAATGGTGTAACTTAAACTTATTTTGGCTCACTTGAGAAGCAGTATCTGTTGTGCTCTTTAGCTTGAGATAATGAATGGGCTTAAACTTCCATGTGTATATGAAAAACGAAAAGACAAGTTTGATGTGATTTAACAAATATGTATGAATTTTTTTAGGAGCTTAAGTTGATTGTTCAAACTGTGCCCGAGATTATCGAAGTGGTTGGCAATGCACGCGCAGAGCAAGTATTAGACCTGAATGAAGATGGTGAAAAGGAGAAAGTTAAATTAGTTCTACAATCAGTGTTTACTGAGATAATGTCAGCAAGCAAGGATATGATTGCTGAAGTGATAGCCAAGCTGATTAGTCGCCTACACATAAAAAGTCAGGTAAAGTCATGATAGCCCCGTCAGCTATAAGTTAAGATGTGTTTGTAAATCTCAGCAGTAGTTGTAACTCTTCTTTTTGTACTTTTACATGATGGAAACTTATTCATGTGGACGATAATTATGACTTTTTCATCTTTCATGTTGTAGGCAAGGCAGCTGACTGAGAAAGAACAAGTGGTCCTAAGACTCGAGAAGCAGTATCCAGCTGATGTTGGTATCTTGGCTGCATTCTTGTTAAATTATGTAAAACTCAAACCTGGTGAAGCTTTGTATTTAGGGGAAAATGAACCTCATGCTTATATATATGGTGATTGTGTTGAAATCATGGCAACATCAGACAATGTGGTACGTGCTGGCTTAACTCCAAAGCACCGAGATGTTAACACTCTATGCTCAATGCTCACTTACAGACAGGTACATACTGTCACAGAGACCATTAAGGTCATTCTTTAAAATTGAACTTCCTGCCTTGTTATGTACTTCAAAACATTGGGAGTTGACAAAGATCAGCATCGGAAAGAGTTGCATTATTCTAACATCGACTTACTGAATAAAATTGGTTAGGACATTTAGGATTAAGATGCATATATTAAGCATCTTTCAAGAGTCTAATTTCCATCACCAATTGATGCGTGATATGCATCAATTATATTTAGAACATCTCCTTGTATCCCTATTTGTAGTTTCTATTGGGCCATTCCACAATTTTGGCTGCGTGGGCAGACTAAATATTTGGCATGATTCTTTTAAGTGCAATTAAAATGGTAGTGGGTGTCTGCTTATTTATCTACACTTATAAATTCGTTCTTCGTTGCAGGGTTTTCCCGAAATTCTGAACGGTACTGCAGTAAATCCACACACTATGAGGTACATTCCTCTTTTTGATGAATTTGAGGTCGATCGATGTATTCTTCCTAAACAATCAACTGCTGAATTCCCTGCTATTCCTGGTCCCTCTATTTTTTTGGTCATGGAGGGAGAGGGAAGAATGAACACATCATCAGACGAGATTGTTTGTGAAGGTGACGTCTTATTTGCACCAGCAAACACCAGCATTACAGTTGCAACATCTTCTGGTTTGCACTTATATAGAGCAGGAGTAAGCAGCAGCTTTTTTGAGAAGTGAGAATTGTGCTGCATCTGCTATAATTGGCCAATCCAACCTTGTACTATAAATCTGTGCATGTACTTGCACTTCTGGGAATCAGGTATATAAGCAAAATATCAGTATAAGGGTTATCGTGCTCATTATGAACGTTCAGTGATACACAATCCCAGATCATTACTTCCTCCAGCGAAAAGGAACAAAACAAAAGAAAGCAAATATCGTTAAGTATCTACATTAGTTATTGAATAGAATAAGCGTCACTGTGGAAAAAGTGTAGGAAACAACATAACAGGTAAAACGGTGGGGTATTAATTTGGGAATTTTTCATAAAGAGCATTCATAAAGAGCTAATTAGCAATAAAAAGAAACCATTTCTAATATTACATGATATAGGAATGTTTTACCGTATTCTATAATGTATTTAGTGTATTAAACAAGTTGTATTTAATAATACAACATTAAGATTCGCCGCATAAACTGGGATTGCTATAAATGTCAAACTGTATTTAAGTGTATTAACATGTATTTAGCGTGAAAATAGTAATGGGTAAGCGCAAATCTGGGAAATTTGAATAAGATAAAAACGGAAGGATATCCAAAAAAATTTGATTTCCACTACTAACTTAAATAAACAAAATCTATATGAAATCTACTCTATTTTGACCCAATTAACGAGAAAAACTAGAGCATTACAAATCAACAGTTGAGTTTTACAGAACTTGAATTTAAAAACAGTTGAGTTTTACAGAACTTGAATTTAAAAACTTTTATGAAATGCAATTTAATACATTCGAATACATGTGTATACATATGCTGCTAACAGTTGAGTTTAACAGAACTTGAATTTAAAAACTTTTCTGAAATGCAATTTAATACATTCGAATACATGTGTATACATATGCTGCTAACAGTTGAGTTTAACAGAACTTGGATGAAGTTGTATCTTTTAAAATTTATTGCAACAATTTAATATACTTGTTAATACTGGTATTTCTGTAGAAATTTGATGAAGAAAGTTAAACCCTCAACAATGGCAGAAATTGGATGTCGGATGAAGTGTGGAGACGAGAAGAGTATACTGGGGGAGGAGAGTGATTTGAGAGATACAGAATAAGTGTGTTTGGGAAGTTTTAAGAAAAGATATATTAAGATGAAAGAGAAAATAAAATATTATGGGGGAGTTATAGTGGATTGAGAAAAATAAGGCTTAAATATAGGAAATCATTAAATTTTGATTTTTTGCTACAAAAATAGAAAAGGTTATTATATTATGTAAAATTTTGAAAAGGTATTTATATGTTATAATTAGGTCTTAACATATTCTATAGGTGGTAAAATTTCCTTTTAATTTCCATACTCGGGTTCCTTATAAATTTTATTGCCTATTGGATATATATAACGGTTGTATTTGTTTCGAAGTGTTAGAATATCTCGACTTGAAGTGAAACCTAGATACTTAATTTATCTTATGTCTCGCTAAGCTTTCAAAATCTGCTTATTGTAAAAAGTATTTTATGTCCGGTGTATTTTTTGAAAAGTACTTCTGAAGAGTAACAGTTTATGTTTGACTAATCAATTTGAAAAATAATTTTTCCAATATTAGAGTGGCAATGTGTGCTTGGGCAACTTTTCAAAAAAGTGTTTCTAGGGAGAAATTCTTTTTTCAGCTTCTTAAATACAACTTCGACTCCTATAGTTTTTCTTATAAGCTTGGTCAAACACCTCAATTCTCTAATAAGTATTTTTTCTAAAAATAAAACTAAGCACCTTTTACATCTCAAAATTTTGGTCAAATGGGCTAGTTGTAGTTTAGAACATAGTTTAGAATACTGGTCGAGAAGTTATATACTACTATTCGGAAACAAGTCAAGAACCATATGTGTCCCAAAATAATTCTTTATTTAGTATAATATATCATAGCAAAAAAATATATATGAAATTGTCTTTGTTAGGGAGCATTTTACCTTAAAAGTAGGACTTTCAAGCGTGAGTCCCGACACATCAAAGTGGGTACGGAAAGCCGTGTGATAAACAAAAGTAATGACAAAATATATATAATTAGAGTTTTATAACAACTACTCTGAAGGAATTAGTCAAACATAATTGTTAAAATGGGATGTTTACTATCCAACCTATGACATAAATGTTTTACTTGTTTCCTCTGACCGGAATATTTCCAAGAAGTTAGTCAAATTAAAAAAAATTCTTTCTCGGCGCACGTTAGGTGACTGACTAACCTGCACCTTGCCGGAAATGGGAGGAAAGGAAGACCGACGAAGAAAAAAACCAAAACACTAGTACTGGACAGGAAGTTGACGGCTGATAGCACATGCGAGCAAGTAAAAGAAAATGCTAAAGCCAAGGAGAAAATGCAGGAGGATAAGCTAGAACAGGATAGTGACAGTGATGCAAATTGGCCAGATATGGGCAACTATCAAAACCAAACAATAACACCAGTGAGTTCCAACAAAAAAATTGACATCTATGGAGAATTCTGGTAACAGAGTTAGCGCAATGAGGATTACAAGTGAGCAACCCAACTCGAGTGTGGTGCAAATCAATGGAACATTGTCTGCAAGCCCCAATAATGATCAGAGGACCAATATTATGGATAGCCAGAAGGAAAATCAATAGAAGAGCACAGTATCAATATTGGAGAAGGGACGATCATGGGCAGGACTTCTTCAGGAGAACAAATTGGCAGCGAAATATATAAATCTAACTTACATACACCTAGTGATACAGGTTGGTGAAGTAGTGGAGCAGTACGAAGACATTGCAGAGGAAAACCTAAAGTGGGCTCGAGCTGTTATACTCTATGTGGTGGGGAATACTCCATCAATTAGGGTTATTGAAGGTTCATAGCTAATCAGTGGGCTAATGTGCAGAAACCTAAGGTGTTATTCCATAACGATGGTTACTTTATTATTCTGCTTAGTATTAATGAAGAGAAGAAGATGGTGATGATGAATGGGCCTTATACAATCAATAGTAGGCCAGTTATTATGAGGCAATAGTCGGAGAATTTTGATTTCAATGAAGAAATGCTGAGAACTATCCCTTTGTGGATCAAGTTTCCAAATTTGCCACTTAATTATTGGAGTAACCAAGCCATAAGTAAAATAGGAAGTGGATTGGAGAAACCATTATATGCTGATGCTTGCACAAAAATTGCAAAAAGAATTTCATATGTTAGGATCCTAATCGAGATGGATGTTACAAGGCCACTGCCAGAGAAGATCAAGCTGTATGATCCTAGAGGCAAGGTGCTAGAGCAGCTAGTTCTTTATAATTTAGCCCCAATATTGTAAGAGGTATTGTCAACTAGGCCATATATGTAAGGACCAAAAGAAGCAAAAGCAGGATGGAATGATGCAAAGGAATGGGGATGGAGTGCTGAAACATGAACAGAGGAAAGTTAGAATACTTGAACTTGTAGCTGATAAAATTGATGCCCAAGGTAGATTCATCGGAAAAGGGCCTGATATATCCCTCTACTTTGTTTTATTGTTCAATCTTGTCCCCCGTTATACTTTCCGTCCAAATTTACCCTTGCCGTCAATCAAAGTTCTATATTTGCCCCTATTTTAATGGTCGGGACACGTGGCACATTCTGAATACGGAAAAGGGCCTGATATATCCCTATACTTTATTTTATTGTTCAATCTTATCCCTCGTTATACTTTTCGTCCAAGTTTACCCATGCCCTCCATCGAAGTTCTATATTTTCTCCTATTTTAATGGCTGGGACACAGGGCATATTTTAGGAGAAAGAACCAGTACAGAAAGAAAAAAACTCAAAACCGACTTAGAACCCATGACCCTCATGCTCGTTTTACCTCTCTTAATTTTTTTCCAAACTTCTCTTAAATAAATACTTTTAATCTGTGTAATAGATTATCTTAGTTTGACAAAGAGTTGAGGTTCAAGACATAAGGTTCTGTCATCTCTTTGCTTGTTGCCAATATTTTTTTCTTTACTTCTATTTTCTTATTCCTCACTCCCTTACATTTTTTTCTTCCTCTTCTTATCACTGAATGAAACTCCACCTTGACAATAAAACTACTCGAAGTCGCCCACAATTCTTTGCATATGTATTTTTTCAATCTCATTGATTTAAGAAAAAATTGAAATAGATGTGGCAGAAAATTTGAAACTTCAGACGAGCTTGATGGAATTCTTTCTCCGGCGATCTCAAAACAACGATAGGAGGTTGATTCCAATTTCGAACAATTATATGAAGCTGGGAAAGTAATTTCTACGGCTAAAACAAATATAGTAAGATTTCATACATGACCAAGTACTCAAGACCATTCATAAAGTCACGCTGGTGCCGAAAATTGTGTTTTTGAACCTTATTTCTTTGTCGGACTAAGATAATCTCTTACACGGATTAAAAAGTTTTTATTTAAGAGAAGTTTAAAAAAAATTAAGAGAGGAAAAATGGAGCATGCAGGTCATGGGTTCTAGGGCGGTTTGGAGTTATTTTATTTTGTACTGATTCTTTCTCCTAAAATATGCTACGTGTCCCTACTGTTAAAATAAGAAGAGGAAGGAAAAAATGTAAGGGAGTGAGGAATAAGAAAATAGAAGTAAAGAAAAAAATATTGGCAATAAGCAAAGAAGTGACAGAACCTTATGTCTTGAACCTCATCTCTTTGTCACTAAGATAATCTCTTATACAGATTAAAAATATTTATTTAAGAGAAGTTTGGGGAAAAAGTAAGAGAGGAAAAACGAGCATGTGGGTCATGGGTTCTAAGTTGGTTTTGAGTTTTTTTCTTTTTGTACTGGTTCTTTCTCCTAAAATATGCCACGTGTCCCGGCCATTAAAATAGGAGCAAATATAGAACTTTGATGGGGGCATGGGTAAACTTGGACGGAAAGTATAACGAGGGATAAGATTGAACAATAAAATAAAGTATAGGGATATATCAGGCCCTTTTTCGTATTCAGAATGTGCCACGTGTCCCGGCCGTTAAAATAGGGGCAAATATAGAACTTTGATTGACGGCAAGGGTAAATTTGGACGGAAAGTATAACGGGGGACAAGATTGAACAATAAAACAAAGTAGAGGGATATATCAGACCCTTTTCCGTAGATTCATTGAATAGTTGGAGGAATTTCCAGCCGTGCAGCAAAGCAATCCAGAAGTTGAGTCACAATGGCAAGTAGCTCGAGGTAGATCTGCTACAAAAAAGAGTGCAGAAGTGATAAGGGAGAAGGAAGCGGACATTGGTAATGACTTCAAAGCATTAGTTGATACTGCTCAAAAGATAAATCAATTGTTTGAAGACCAAGGAGATAAGGAGAAGAAGAATAAGAAGGTAATGGAAGGAACTATACAACAAACTATCACATCATGATGTACTTTATTGCAGTAAGAGGTTTGAATAAAGTGTACAAACAAAAAGAACTACAAAAAATTTGCAGAACAAATAAAGTTGGTGTTGATAGCCATAATAGAACATAGAGGGAAGAGAAGTAATGCTGATTTTGTAATAAGGAAGGCCTTAAATAACTGGAAATGGGTGGACAATTACAATGGAGCTCCTGGAGGCAGAATATGGATTGTATGGATTCAACTCAGGTGGATTATGCACTAATCAGAACTCGTGATTAATTTATACTAGGGTAAGTAACTATAATGCAGCAAAACACTAGTTTTTACCATTGTGCTGTTTATGGGAAGCATATAGTTCAAGATAGGAAGAATCTATGCGAGGAGCTGCTGAGGTTTATGATTAATATAAGCAGTCCTTGCCTCATAATGAGTGATTTTAATACTACCCTAACTAGTGAGGATGGGATTAGTGGTAGCCCTATGCAAGAAATAGAGATAAGGGAGTTCAAACAGTTCTTATTGGATGCTAAAGTAGATGAATTGAAAACTATGGGAAGACATTAATAACCATGTACATAGTAGGATTGATAGAATTCTGGTTAATGCTGAATGGATATAGAAATGGCCTAACATGGAAGGGATATCTATGAATCCTAGTTTTTCAGATCATTGCCCTTTAAGTGTGAGTATTGACACCAACAACCAAGCAGGTGGGAGACCTTTCAAATTTCTTAACTTCTTGGCAAGTTTGAGCTCTTTTGAAGATACATCATATTTGGAGAGCTGGAGAGGGTAGATATACAATGTTATCCGTGTGGAACAAACTTAAAAAGCTGAAAGGGGCCCTAAAACAAAGGAATAAGGAAGCGTTTAGTGGAACTGAAAGTAAGATTAATCTATTTTGCTCAATGGGGTACTAATCTATTTTGCTCCTATTAGGTTCTTTCACAGAAATGCACTTGGCTCAACTACATGATGAATGTTGTTTATCCTAAAAACTGAATAATAACTAAATTTATAATGTGGTTTTAAGGATATGTGGTTTCACCTAATACATATTGATTAAATTAAAGATAAATGGTTGAAATTGATAAGAATGTAAAACAAACTAATGTTTGGATAGCGTCCTCGAGCTCAATAAAGTAAGAACAGTTAAGGAGCAACAAGTTAGATAAACTAGAGAAAGAGATAAATATTGTATTGCCTTGATCTGTATCAATTTAAAGTGTCTACAAATGATGGGGACCCCGTTTATATACAAAAGGAATCCTAATTATGTTACAATTCTAATTACATAAGTAAATCCCATGATTGGCACAAATAACCTCCCTTGATTTGATCTGTTCCGAGATTTCCGCTGTGATCTTCAACCGATTGTGGATATCTCGCATTTCTGTTATTGCACTTCACTCGAAGTCGATCATACTCAGTCTCGATTGTTGCTGGAATCGATCTCGACGGACACCTTATTTTCGTGCTATAACCGATCCATTATGAGGCTAACACTCGATGTGATCCCCTAGTTTCTATTAAATATTAAAATCGAGCAAGCCGAAACCGTATACAGATAGTTAAAATGAACTTAGCCTTCAATGTTATACTTCAACCAGTTATGATGTCACTCTTGTGACGTAGGCGATAGAAGCGAATGAAGCATCACATCGGTACGGTTCCCAAGATCAATAATTAGCGCCAGTTGATGGTCATCCACTAGTGACTTTGAACCGTCACAGCAAACATTATAAATAAATCATCTTCATAATTTTGTCAAACTTTGTTTCCAAAATCTCGTCTAATCTTCAAAGCACTTCTTCTCTCTTTAAGTTTTTCATTTCTTCACATCCCGTTTGCCAACTTTCTCTTCATACAACAAGTTTTATCTTCTTCTTTCTCTAATCTCGTATAGAAATGGCAAAAACGTCAAAAATCATTCCTCAAAAGGAAAAATTCTATTCGTCCCAGCCGGCCGATAATAAAACGCCGGTGGAGCCATGCATCGAAGAGTGTATTCTCGGTTCATGAGATCTTACTGCCGATTTTAAAGTCGAGAAACCCTCATCGGTAGCTGCCCAATGTGAGCCAATATCGAGATACATATGCTCGATAATTGAGGGCGATCTCGAACAGGTGAAAAAAGATTTCCATTGGGAAAACAAGGACGTGGTGATTCCGGCCCTTGAAGAGGATATCACCACTCACGTGAAAGAGTTTTTAAGTGTTTATACTTACCTATTTACGTTGGGTCCCATCAACCCTGTTATTAGCGACTTCTGCCGCCAATACTATTAATACCCAATTTTCCAAAATATTTTTAAAATTGCATATATACCTTCAAAATCATGCATCAATTGCAATTAGTATTTTTCCATAATTTTTCTATATTTTATTAATGTATCCAACATTTTATTTCCAATAAATAATAACAAATACAAATGATTTCAAAAGCATTTCTTGATTTAGTATATTATTTATGGTCCTATTTAAACCAAATTATTTCATAATTAGTCAAATTGGCATCATTTTGCTACAATTGCGATTATAGCCCAAGCATATGATTTTATACTATTTTATGACCAGAAATTAATTATTTGTATTTTAAAATATTAAATAATCATTTTTAGATATTTTTTGTGCATGAAATTCATTTTTTATAATTATTAGCTATTTTGTAAAGTATTTTAACTAATTTTAAATGGGTATTTAACAAATAGCCTAATTTCATTTCAATTATAACCTATTAAAACTAGCCCAAACACCAAATTACACCAGCCCAAAGACCCAAGCCCAAATCCTAAACCTACCCGACCCAATATGATTAAATCTTGACCGTTGATCAATTTTGATCAACGGCCCAGATTCGTTCTTACCTAATTAAGCCTAAACAACCAACCCCCAAACCTTCATTCTCTCATCACTCTTTGCCGTTACACCCTCCCATTCTCTCTCATTCTCTCTCAAGCCCTCTGCATAACCACAGCTTCTACTCGCTGGTATCTATGGTGATTTCACCACCACCCCTAGCCTCTATGGCTCCCCCCACGGTGGATTATTGCTACCTTAAGCTCCTTAAGGGACCAGCGGCTGTTCAATTCACACATATGGTCTGATTCTGGCCGTTCGCAAGCCACCATTGGCCGTCCGAGTAAGATCTTTATATTTTCCAGCTAGACCTATGGTTTCTAAGCCGATTTCTCTTTATCTCTGGGTCATTTTTCTCGAAAATCCTAATTCCCTCTCTTAACTCTTTAGATCTATAACAGATCTGAGAATATTTGAACTATTTTTCTCCTTCTTTTATGAAAAGCTTTTGATTTTCAAAGCATCACTTCATTTTCCATCGTATCTAAGGTTTCTGAAACTTTCGTTTAGAACAATTTTGATTTCTAAGTGTTGTCCCCTAATCCCTGAGTGTTTAATCGGGGTTTGTTAAGCTTTCCCAATAAACCTAACTAGTTATGTTGAAAACCCCTAATTTTTGGCTTTAGTCTTGGATTCTGAGTTCGTCTCTACTGTTTGTTCATTTTATTTGTCTATATGTTTGATTCTCATGCATATGCTATGATTAATTAGAGTATTTTATGATTTTCACCCTAATAATATCTTATTAAGGTTTTCGATTTGGTTCTCCCTATTTACTCCGTTTATTGGTTTATTCATGGAAGTCTATACTATTTCCCTTAATGTTAGTGCTATTTTTGGATTCTTGAATCCTTGATTTACTATGTTGATGCCCTTATACTGATTTTCGTCTATTCTTTTCCTATTTTTCATAACCCTTAAATTATTTTTTTACCTTATTATGTGGTTGACTATATTATTAATTGGTTCCTACTATTATTTCTTAATTAAACCCTTATGTATCTATCTCTAATTACATATTCTGTACCTATGTTGTTTGAATTCTTTCCTTATTTGTTACCTGTTTTCTACCATTGGTAAAATTACTCCTTTAATTAAGGGAGACTTGTCTGATTTTCGTTCTTAATTGATTCTTTAGTTCTATAATTGCTGAACAATTGATTCTTGCCTTATTTACCTAGATTTAAACTATTATATATACTCTCTTCTCTTTTCATTACGCACACGAACTCACATCAGTTCACATCTCCCGTACACTCAAAAGCTCTTATGCTTTCTTTTGTTACTAAATTAGCCGGCTGCAAGCCAAGACTAATTATTACACTCTCCTGTTCTTCGCCTTGTGTTTACTCTGTTTACTGGTACGTTCTGATTTTAAATTCAAGCTCTCAAACCAATGTGTTTCCTACTGCTTCAATTTATCATATTCCTAATCTATTTCTATCTATTGTTTTGTTGTTTAACATGTAATTGACCTATTGCTTCGCCTAGCTTGTTAGCTATGTCCTACCCCTTCTAGGATCATAATATCTTATAATTTGTAGTCTGTCTAAATTTGACTCTACCCTGTTTTGAATGTTGGTTTACTTGTAGTCTCTAGTATGAACCTTTCTTTGCAAAGCAATTTTTTGTTACCCTAAGTTGTCCGATTCTATGTTGGTTCTGAAATACTTACTGTGTTGTATCATTATCTATCCCCAATCCTATAAACCCCCTAAATTACCTCTAATTCTATAACTATGTTCTAATTAGCACCCAAGAACCCACGTCTTACTGTTTGCACTATTAGTTACCCCCTTGATTGAAAAGACTTCTGTTTACATGTATTATACATTCCCAGTCCCAATTACCCCCGTGTAAAGGGTTGTTGAACCTGTTTTGGCTCTATGTTTGATATGTTGTTTGTGTGATCACACAACTCTTGCCAAAAAACTATTTTATTGAACAATTTTCCTATTTTATAAAACTGCTCCAGCTGAGTCTTTTTCAAATACTTCTTTCTTATTAAAACCTTTTCAAAAACTATGTCAAGCACTCTCACTCTACTCTTAGACCACTAAGTTTTGTCCCTTTTGTGTGAGCCTTGCCTTGGGACCCTTAAGCTTCTTCTAAACTTGGACACATAAAATCAGGCCTTTCCACACTGCACTTGCTCTGTCTTGGCTATGAAACCTGGGTGTGAGCACTGCCCGGGATCCCTTGAGGTCCTTAGGGAACTCTGACACACCCAGATATGAGAAAGTCTATGAAACAATCTTGGCATTTGAGGTTCTGAAAATATGGGTCTGTTTTTCAGGCTCTCTATAGTGTAAGTTATTGTTTTCGTTTTCTACTTATGTAATTCATTTCAATATTGTTCTGTAATAATTTGTTGTAAACAAATATTGGGGTTGGCTGGTGAAAAGGGGAAGGTAGTTATATATGTTGTCAACATTAATGGGTAGATACCATGCCTTAGGTTTACATTTCCTATATGCACATTAGAATCCATATCTAAGACCAATATATCCAAAACATGTCATGTATTATATATCATGTTCTTAGGTTTATTGTTTCAACATCTCATTTGAAATTGTTTTATAACTTAGAAATCCTCCTTTAGGCTAAATAACAACATTAATATAAAATTATTGTTAGTGCACATCCTGAAATCATTATGCATTTGTATGTGCATGTTAGATACCCAATTTTAGGATCTCGTTGACACTTGTTCAGTCATACCTAGTTAAACTACTGATGCATGAAAAGGACATAAAACAGTCTCACATTTGATTATCCTGATTAAGTCAAGCTGGTCATAATCCATGTTTATCTTTGCAACATTTAGAACCGCATACTTTAGGTAAAAATAACTTCTAACTATATTAGTAATTCTGGTAATTGTTGTGCATTATCCTACGCCTAAGCAATCTTTAAGTAATAAACCCCTACAAAACTAGAAATTATTCTTTGTGTTTACTGCTTAATGGTTAACAAGCTTAAAATTATGTAGGCAAACTAATTAGGCCGTGCTTCTAAGCTCATAAATAAAACTGCATATCATCTGTGTCTTGATACTCACTTAGACATTATACTTAAGATTTGAATTTAGACTTTAATTGTGTATGGGCCATTCTGTTTGTGTGTACTACGTGTGAAAGTATATCTAAGCCTTTTATTTGTCTTCCATACCCCCGTTTAATTGAAGTCATATCTGTTCATTATTTGTCGCCTTAGAATTTTACCTTTAAACTTGAGGGTCTACCTAGAACCCCCTTTTCGTAGGATAAGAGTCCTAAATTCCTTCGGAACTGATAAGAAAGGACGGGTAATAGCATGCAATAAGGGTCGAGACTAACCCTCGCTTTAGTTACCTTCATGGGATGGGAAAGGGCAGATATGGATATGATGACCAGTACGTTAATACCACGTATAGTCCCTCTTTGAAGAGTGTCATACCAGGTATTGCATTGATTTGATCCATATTATAAACAAACATAAGATACCCCTTTACATTCATAAATATGCTTAGATTGTAATTATTTTCGAAATCTAGCTTTCCATAACTATTTTTTTACATCTGTATACTTAAACTTAAATCCCCTATTATTTGAGCCATACTTGTTTATTTGCTAAATGGTACAAATCAACAAAAACTGTTTGGTCGGGAACCATACTATGGATCCTGAGGGGTGCCTAACACCTTCCCTTTAGGATAATTTCAAGCCCTTACCCTATCTTTGGTTACCAAACGTAGTTATAAATGAACCCTCTAGGTGCCTTAATGCACCTTCAATCGTTAGGTGGCGGCTCTTAAAAAAATGCAAACCCCTTTCCTAAAAGGAATGAGTTGTCTCAACCAAAAATGTCATAACCCAATTTTGCGAGAAGAAGGGGGTGCGACAACATGGCGACTCTGTTGGAGATTTTTAGGCTTTTTCCATTTCAGACCGTTTTTGTTAATTTGTATTCCCTCCCTGTGCAATTATTTATTTAATTCCTTTAAGCATTTAACTTTTTCTTCAAAAGCAAACTTCCGTATCTTTCTTGTTTCTTTCCTTTATAACCGTTTAAAATGATAAAACTGCTACATTTATCGCTTTCTTAACGTGCAAAAACATGACAACATATTTTTAATTATTGCATAATCATGCTCAACATCATACTCCACTCATGCCAAACAAAAATACTATAGCAACACTTTATGAGTGGTTACGCCCTTTTATATCATTACCCCTAAATTTGGAAAGACTTATTTGCAGTAAAACTAGTTGATCAGTGGTGCAGTCGACGGTTCCGTGCCTTCTCCCTTAAGTTGTCCGCTCAAGGGTACCAGTCTAAAACCCTATAAAAACATTACTTTGTTATTGTTGTTGCATGCATCATGGTCAAACATAGCCGGATCAGTTATGTTGTCCACGTAATGATCCTTTAAGATAAGCCTTATCCAAAGTCCATCGGGTTTTGCATAATCCCAACGGACGCAACCATGTTCTATGCATTAATTGGGAAAACAAAATGCTGATATGTAGATCATAAATGTATAAATAGTCGAGTTTGGTAGGGGTAAGGTCTAACCCTTTTATTTTGCAGAAAATGAGGCACGAGGCTCCAGCTTCGGAATGGTTAACATGCCCCCACTCTTACTAGACTGGTGGAGGAATCTTCCATCGGGTGATAAAATCAATGAATGGAAAGAAAGGGCCGTCAAGACTAGCGAAAAGGTAGATTATCTCGAATACAACCTGTTAGAATTGGAAGGAAAAGTGAGAAAAAGAGTCAACGACTGCCAGAGCACTGAAGGAAACGAAGAAGGACATCTGGCGAATGCGTTCTTACTAACGAGCCTACGCGAGCTAGAGGATTTGATCAACGAGAACATTCAACCTGAGGAAGGTCTTTCTGGGACGAATAGGCTAGATTTATTTTTGCTTTTTAATAAGACCAAGTGCCACTAGTAACTCATTTTTTATCATCATTTCAGTATCGTTTTGGGATTCGTCTATTCTTATATTGTGAAATGAAGAATTTATTAGCATTTTTCTCTAAATCAATTTGTTGCTAGGCCTACGTTGGTGTAAGGCCCCGTGAAAACTTGTACTCAAAACTTAAAAACTCGTAGCGCCAAGTCAATGAAGAGATGTCGTATGAAGAAGTACCAGTTGCCATTCTTGATAGGCAAGTTCGAAAATTGCGAAATAAGGAAATTGCATCCGTGAAAGTGTTATGGCGGAATCAACAAGTTGAGGAAGCCACTTGGGAAGCCGAGGATGAAATGAAAAAGAAGTACCCGCATTTGTTTGAATAGTCATGTAATAGTTTTTTATGCATTTGATTCCCACGAACTCTTATCTTGTGATTTAATCAATGAAAAGCTATCCCATTTTAGTTATATATGTTGCCTATGTGGCCATAGTTGGTGTGGTGCAGTACAAGTCATGTTATGTTCGGAAACATGTATATGCTGTTAAGATGTGATTCTGGGGCTCCCTAACAGGTGGATAGGCCTAGATACAAAGGAAACTCTGAATTTTTTTATTGAAAATTTAGGGAGTTAGCCAAATTTGGAGGCTATTAACAGGGTTTAGGTTGTAAAAGGCAGATAAAGAACTCCTATTAAGTGACCCTTGATCCTCATTCGAGGACGAATAATTTTAAGTGGGGGAGGATGTAAGGCCCCGTGAAAACTTGTAATCAAAACTTAAAAACTCATAGCGCCAAGTTATGAATATGTGTATAAAATTCTTTGCGGCGAGCTTGCGAGCCACGATTCGGACCCTTTGTGCTGATCTAGGCATTTAAAAATCAAGAATCAAAGTTTTCCAGAAAAGTGCTATTATGTGGTTGCAAATCAAGTATGTGGACCGCATTTTTAACGCAAAGTGAGTCAGTGTGTTAGTTAAATGTCAAAATGCAGTCCATTATGCAATCGCATAACTGATATGCGGACTGCATAGTCGTCGCATACTTATCTTGGGATTTTGTAAAGGGCAGTTCTGCGGTGCATTATGCGACCGCAGAACGGGTGTGCGGACCGCATTTATGCCGCAAACCTAGAAAAAATGTTCAAATTTTGGGAGCACTTTTGCGGTCCATTTTGCGGGCCGCATTTCCACTTTGCGATCGCAAACCTTAAATAGGATCTCACATCAAATTACTCCTTGAACCTTGCTAAAACATTGAAGAAAATCAAGTAAAGACACCTAAATTTTCTTTCCCAAAAGGTAAGATTCATCACCTCAGCTTTTATTTCTATACTTAGCTATAATGGGTCAGTAGTGAAGTAATTTATGAGTATAATAATGAAATTCTTGCATGCATATCACACCATAGTATATTGGAAGATAGTAAAATAAAAAGAAGGCAACTGGGGGTATAAATGATAGAAATTCATCACAACAAGGGCCTAAGATCACAATGCACCTTTAGTGTTTGATGATACGCTCGAACCAAACTACAATTTCAATCTCGTCTCTAATTCTTGGTTCAATTTTGTAATTCTTACACAATAGATCGAAGTGCTAAGAGTTCCGAAATTTTGTAAGGATTAAGGAAAGCTATATTGAGGTATGTATAGTTAAAACCCCATTTTATTAGAAATTGAGCTCCGTTGGCATTTACGCAAATGTGGTATGACTAGAACTGGTGGATGTACCGATTGTTATTTTGCACGAATTGGTTTGCAATTATATATATATTTCAACATGAAGAATGTGCCTTAACATGTGTAATAAACTATCCTTGATATTTAAAAATGTGTGAACAATACAAATCATGTGTTGACATGCTTAGGCTATAATCTAGGATTAAGATTGAGATTGTCGTGCTAACTATGTGAAAACCTAATTGTGTTTGCCACTTGAATTACTTTTGTATGTGCCTATGATTACAAATTGCTAGATGGACAATGAAAATGGAAAAGATGTGATAATGGAGGCCCTAAGTGCCAATGAATGGATACGATATATGTGAAATAAAGATTCAAATAAGATGAATAATGAGAAAGGAACAACGCCTTGGTAAGGCGGCCTAGCCGATCGGGCCGTGGTCGGACATCATGCCGCACACATGGTGGCGATGTGCAAAATGTTGAATTTCGAAAAAGGGGAAAATGAAATGATGACCGAGGTATATGTCTCGAATGAGGCGACCTAGCCGATCGGGTCGTGATCGTACTCCACTCAAGATAGCGGTGGTGTTGAGAACAATGATGAGTATATGAAAGAAATGCCCCAAATTGAATGATGAAAATTTTACGCAAGATTATATGGTTTATATATGTGATGATGTGGTGCCCGGTTAAAACCTTTGATTTACTCCTGTAATTTCTTTGTTCTTGCTTGATAGTTCTTTCTAGTAAAATGGTGTTTAGTTATACGTACTAGCACTATTCCATGGTACTAACGTCCCTTTTGTCGGGGGCGATACATTTTTAACTGAATGTAGGTGGCTCTATTGCGGATAATGCCGATCGCGCATAGCAGGTCATCTTCTTCTCCAAGACTTGGAGAGCCCCTTCTTCCTTCAAGGGGTTGTATGGTATATCTTTTGTTGTTGTGGACTTCCAAATTTGAGGTATAGCCGGGGCCTTGTGGTCGGCATTGTCGTATTCGTTTTTTGTATCCTTAGAGGCTCCAAAGACATATGTGTGGGTCGTATATGGGTGTTGATGGGCTCATGAACTATGTTGTAATTATAAAATCTTACTATCTATAAATTTTAACTTTATGGAATCTCGGATATTAACTTTAATGATGGTTTAAGCTTGTATTATAAATGAACTCTCATAGTTAACTTACTCATAAAGTGTGGGGTAGGAAGAGTGTGATAAGGCTTGCTCGGTTGGGTTCACTCGATCAAGCACCGGTCGTGCCTCCATGGTTGGGGCGTGACAAACTTGGTATCAGAGCCTAAGGTTTTAAAGTATTCTAGGATGTCTCGCAATCGTGTCTAGTAGAGTCCTTCGTATCGGTGTGTAGTCGACTACATCTATAAGTTGGAGGCTGTTCGAACATTTAGGAATTCCACCCTTCTTTGATATTCTGGATCCTGCGGTGAAACTCTTCCTTCCCTAATCAGTGCGTTGTTTTATCTTTCAGTAAATGGAACCTAAGAAGAAAGCGAGAATTGGCCAAGCAGCCAATGCCACCTCAGGAGTGGCTGATGATTCACTACTTGATGCTGCGGGTGAGGGTAGTCGCCCCGCTATTATTCTGCCTGATTCATCTATTCCAGAGCAGACTACCCTATTTCCTACTCATGTGGAGGACACCATTATCCCTCCTGTTGATACTCATGTCCCACCTCCAGCCCTAACTTCAGGTTCTGGTATTTCTGATGGGGATCTTAGGGGAGCTATTCAGATATTGACCCAGCTAGTGGCCTCTCAGGCCTAGAGGAAACGTATTGCATCCAATTCATCTAGCCAACAAGGGGATTCCAACAGTTCCAGGGTGAACAGGTTTCTTCAGTTAGACCCTCCAGTATTTTCGGGTGCCAATCTGGAAGAGGACCCTCGGGATTTTATTGATGAGATGTGCAATACTCTCAGGGTCATGCATGCGACTGAGGCATAGGGAGTAGAGTTGGTTGCTACCATCTGAAAGGGGTGCCTATGCGTGGTTTGAGTTATGGGAGGGTTCCCACGACGAGGGGAGCCCTCCGATCAAGTGGAGTGAGTTTGCAGATGCTTTCATAGATCACTTTCTGCCTGCTGAGACAAGGGCAACCCGTGTAGCAGGGTTTGAAAATTTGAAGCAAGGTAACAAGAGTGTGTGGAAGTACCACATGGAGTTTGCTCGCTTGTCCAAGTATTCCATTCATATGTTGCTCACAATGGAGGCCAGAGTGCGCCGGTTTGTTCAGGGCCTTAATTCTTTGACCATAAATGAGGCTTCTACGTCTGCATTGAATTCTGATATAAACTTCGGGAAGATGGTCGCATTTTCTCAGGCCACAAAGAGCCGTAAATTGAAGAACAAAATGGAGAGAGGGTAACAGCAAGGCGCGAACTACAGGCAACATGAGAGAGTCATAAGGTGAGGGAAGATCAGCTTTCAAGGGAGGATCATCAGGGCCTTCCCAGTCTATTGCCCAGTCTTCAGCCAGTGCATCGCCATCAGGGCCCAGCTAGCAGCAGTGGAGTTGTTTTAGGACCGGTTAGGGAAATACGGAATCCCATCAGCGGGGTCAATTATGAGAGAGGTCCTAGCAGCAATAAAGGTCCCCATGCCCCAAGTACGGGAAGATGCACTCGGGGATTTACTATATGGAGTTACCTATATGCTATGGATGTGGGATGAGGGGTCATATCCAGAGACATTATCGTGTATCCTGCCAGGGAGCGGGCAGGGCACAGCTCAGCCATCAAGTCCAGCGGTTGCTACATCTTCAGCCCATTCTCTAGCTAGAGGTTCCCCAACATCCGCAGGGCGTGGTGCAGCTAGGGGTGGTACGCAGAGTTCAGGAGGACCCATCCGGTTCTATGCTATGAGTGGTCGCTAGACTCTAGAGGCTTCCCTAGATGTTGTTACATGCATTCTGACTGTCCAATCTCATGATGTGTATGCACTTATTGATCCCGGTTCCACCCTGTCCTACATTACCCCTTTTTGTTGCTATGGAATTTGGGATAGACCCAGAACGGCTTCATGAACCATTCTCAGTATCTACTCCGATTGGTGAATCAATTTTGTCTGCTCGAGTCTATAGAGGGTGTATTGTCATGGTGTGGAGTAGGGATACCACGACCGATCTTGTTGAGCTAGGATAGAGGGTGTATTGTCATGGTTACAGATATCTCGCCTTTTCATTATCCGATTTTGCTATTTAATCGAGAATAGGGGATCACATCGAGGGTCAGCCTCGTAATGGATCGGGCTATAGCACAAAGACGAGGTATCGAGTTCAAAATCGAGGTGTCCGTGAGACCGAAGCCAGCAACAATCGAAAGTAAGTATGACCGACTTCGAGTGAACTAGACAATGCGTTTGCATCAATTTTTGATTGGTTCAGTGTGCTGTCCCCCTTGTTAGAATTAGATCATCTAGGAGATTTGGATGATTACATTGATTACCTTTTTTTTCTTGACAGCAATATGATAACCTTCTGCCTATCTCTTTTTCAGCATATACAATTGATTTCTTACTACCTCTTTGTGTGATTGTGGCACAACTTTAGCACATATACTGGCACAAAATTTTCAGGAGCATATTCTATAGCCATTAATCTTGATCTTCCCTCTTCTTTAACCTACGTTTCCCTTTGAAGTTAAATAATACTATTGTTATGGCCATCCCATTAAAACATAATAGTGGGTTGTGCATATAAGCACGATTACCACTAAGCATGAATAAACAACTATATTTTAAAATCAGAAATTCTTATAGGGTTAGAAAAATCAAGAAAAAAACTAATTTGATGGTGCTTCGAAAAAGCTTTCCATATACTGGTAAAGTAATGCTCACATTGGTTAGTGTTGTTATATGATTTTGAACAATTCTCACCTACCTCATAGCTAGCTTTTATGGTCGAATAGACCCATTGAAATTGAGTTCTTCCTTATAAGAAAAGTAAAAGGAGTTGAATTCTTCCAACCACCAGTCCTTCTTAGTGAGAATACGAATACAAAATCACTAATCATGAACATTCTAGTTGAGTTTCTTGCACTTCTAGTCTTGTTTTCTCCAGCTTGTTTAGCTAAACAAGCGAACTTCACCGATTATGCCGCTTTACTAGCGTTTAAGTCTAGCCTTTTATTGGAACCTCACAACATTGTGTCCAAAAATTGGAGCTCAAACACACACTTCTGCAGCTGGTACGGAGTTTCATGCTTGAACCAGAGAGTTGTAGCTTTGCAACTTCCTAATTTGGCCATTCAAGGCAGAATTGTTTCAGACATTGGCAACTTGACTCAACTTGCTGTTCTTGATCTGAGTAGCAATGACTTGAACGGCAATTTGCCAAGTGAATTGGGCTTCCTGCAACAACTGAGACTTCTGAATCTGACCGGGAATTCTCTTCAAGGAACAATTCCTCCAAACTTAAGTCGTTGTCACTTACTGCAAGAACTTCATTTATCAGATAATATGATCAAAGGAAGCATACCCCAAGAACTTGGCGTTTTAAACCAACTCAGGTTTTTGCGTCTCAACAACAATAACCTCACAGGCAAGATTCCATCTTTATTAGGAAACTTATCAAAGCTGGAATACTTTTATCTACATGAAAATGATGATTTAGAGGGTGAAATACCATCTGAACTAGGTGATCTTTCCAATTTGAAGCTCCTTTCCTTTCGTGGCAATAGATTCACTGGTTCAATACCTGCTTCAATTTTCAACATTTCGGGATTGCAAATTGTAGATTTGTCCATAAATGCCTTCTCAGGGGAACTTCCAAGTGATTTGGGTAATTATCTTCCTATCCTTGAGCGTCTTTTTCTGGACAGCAATAGGATAACTGGGAAAATCCTTGCTTCTCTATCTAATGCATCAAAGCTTACTGATCTATGGTTCACTGAAAATGATTTGGAAGGAAATATTCCAAGTGAGTTTGGTAAGTTGCATGAACTGGTCTGGTTTGAATTTGAATATAATCGAATTTCTGGTGCCATTCCATCCAGCTTGTTCAATATTTCGTTGCTTGAAATCCTCAAAGCCAGGCATAACTACTTGAATGGACATCTTCCTCATTATCTTGGTACTTGGCTACCTAATTTGCAGGAGATTTTCCTTTCACACAACCAATTTAGTGGAGATTTACCATCTACAATATGTAATGCTTCAAAGCTTGTGTATCTTGAAGTTGCTAACAATAGTTTTACAGGGCCAGTTCCTATGATGTTAGGTAACCTGCTGCACCTTAAGAATCTTAATCTGCAAAACAATTTATTGGGAAACAAGCCTGGAGCCACATATCTTGACTTCCTGAATTCCTTGGTAACTTGCAGGAATCTCGAGTACCTAATTCTTGAATCTAATCCTTTGAATGGAATGTTTCCGGAATCAATAGGAAATTTATCAAGCAAAATGAAGGTCCTTCCTGCAGCGAATTGTGGGATTAGAGGCAGTATTCCAATAAGCTTTGGAAACTTAAGTAGCTTGATTTACCTGGGATTAGAAAATAATAACCTCGTCGGTAATGTGCTCCCCTCCTTTGTTGGCCTGCAAAACCTGGAAAGGCTGTACCTTACTGGAAATAAATTACAAGGGCCTTTTCCAGCTGAACTGTGCAGCATACAGAGATTAGGTGTTTTGCACTTGGGAGAAAACAGACTATCAGGATCAATACCTTCATGTATCGGTAACCTGACTGAATTAAGGGAAATGTCAATTGCTTCCAACAATTTCAACTCTAAGTTACCTACAAGTTTCTGGAGACTAATAAAGCTTGACGGTCTGAACTTATCCAGAAACTTGCTGCATGGTTTCTTACCTTCTGATGTGGGAAATCTGAAAGCAGTGAACATCATGGACCTCTCTTTTAATAAGTTTTTTGGTGAAATACCCAATTCCATAGGGTCACTTCAAAATCTAGTTTCACTAGATATGTCAAGAAATGCATTTCAAGGTCCCATGCCAAATACATTTAGCAATCTAATAGTTCTTGAGTATTTGGATTTGTCTAGTAATGTTCTATCTGGTATGATTCCCAAATCTCTCGAGCTATTGCGAGATCTCAAGTATCTCAATGTTTCTTTCAACAACTTGCAAGGAGAAGTTCCAAAGAAAGGGGTATTTGCCAATCTCAGTTACCGATTCTTGATGGGAAATCCAAGAATATGTGGAGCATCTGACTCACATATTCCTTCGTGTCCAGCTCGAAGCAGCACGACAACAAGGAAAAAGTCTCTTATCCTTGGAGCAACAGTATCTGCTGTTGCAATAGTTCTGATATCGGTCGCTTTGTTTTTCACATGGATGATTTGGTCAAGGAAAAAGCATTTGAAGAGCAAAAATGGATCAGATACCTCATTTAGAATGGGTCATCAGAGGATCAGTTATTATGAGCTTCTCCGAGCTACTGAAAACTTCAGTCAGTCCAACCTAGTAGGAAGTGGAAGTTCTGGTACAGTATACAAGGGTAAGTTCTCGGGTGATAATGTCTTTGCAATCAAAGTTTTTGATATGCAATGGCAAGGGGCTTTAAAAAATTTTGATTCGGAATGTGAAATTTTGAGCAATGTAAGACACAGGAACTTGGTCAAGATTGTATCAACTTGCTCAAATATGGATTTCGTGGCGATGGTACTGGAGTATATGCCTAATGGAAGCTTAGACAAAAGGTTATACTCCGATAGAAATTATTTGAGCCTGGTTGAAAGACTCAATATAATGATCGACGTAGCACTGGCCATGGAGTATCTTCATCATGATTATATTGTGCCCATTGTGCACTGCGATCTAAAGCCGGCTAACGTGCTTCTTGATCAGGATCTGATTGCTCATGTGGCAGATTTTGGAATTGCAAAAATGTTGGCACAAGAAGGAAACAATGCTCAAACGAAGACCCTGGGAACTATTGGTTATATTGCTCCAGGTATGATATTGTCTTGAACTGCAGGTGTCCTATGCTGGTTTCTTTATTCCTTTATGGATTTTTTGGTATGAAGCAAAACATTTTCCTAATGAAATGAGGAAAATGACTTGCATACTAAAAAGAGGAAATTTTTCAAAACTCTCTTTCAACCTTCTCCATCCCTACTGCCACCTCTGCAAAGCACACCATCGCCACCTCGGACCCGAGACACCACCTTGCACCCACCCTGACACCCCTATCCCACCCCTAACCCCATGCCACAGCCCACCTCCCCCTCCCTAGCAAACCTCCCCACCAACTAACATCACCCTTCCCCTGCTCAACTCAGACTTCCCAACTCGAGACAAGGATGTGGGGGCGGAGGGTTGGGTGTCGGGACCGGGTCAGGGGACCATGGCGGGGGGTTCGGGTCAGGTCCTGGGTCTGGTTGGGGCCTGAGATTATAGTATTTGCTTGAATTATTTTATTAAAATGTTCTTGGGACATTATTTTTACTAACCAAATACCCAAAAATAAGGAAGAAAACCACTTGTTTTCCAAGACAATATTTTCTAGGAAAACATTTTGCATCATATCAAACACAACCTATAACTTTGATTTTCATCCCCTGTCATAATTGATTTCACACTGCGAATTTCACAGAGTCAAGAAACTTTTCTTTTATGACAGTGGCAGTTTATAACATTTTGTACTATAACATGGGAAGCTACACATTTCTAAGTTTCAAAAAATCTCAATCTAAGTCCTGGTATTGTTATCTATCTGTGTATAGTTTAACGCGGAGTTTATTGCAACAGAATATGGTTTAGATGGGCAAATATCCACATGCAGTGATGTTTATAGCTTTGGGATTTTGTTGCTCGAGACATTCACAAGAAAGAAGCCTACTGATGACATGTTTGGAGGAGACTTAAGCTTGCATAAATGGGTATCTCTCTCATTTCCTGATGCTGTTATTGACATTCTAGATGCAGACCTTGTTGGTGACATTGACTTTACCAATGATGAAAACGACAACCGAATCAAACAGTTGTTGGTTTCGACCATAAATGTTGCATTCCTATGTTTGAAAGAGTTACCAGAGGAAAGGATAAACATGAGAGATGTTGTGGTGCAGCTAAAGAAAATAAGAGCTGAATTAACCGAGTTTTTTTAGCAATTCTCATACAAAACCTGAGAAAAAGGATTGATGCAGCAACAAGCAGAATCAGTTTCTCGATATGCACACAATAATATGAGAATATTCCGACATTGTTCTGTCTTTTTTAAGAGCTATCGTGGACCTTCCACATTTGTAAACCAATTAGTTCTTAAGTGAATAGTTATTTGTCAATTTATATGTAATGTTGTATCTCCTAGTATTTTTCTATAATATAAAGCCATGTGTATAATCCACTCTCCTCATTTATCTGCCAAATTTGTGATCTACTCCTTTTCATCTGTTTCCTCTTCACATGAAGCTAGTTCTATTTCTTCTTAGGTTTGTCACATTTTCTTATTAATTTGGTTGATAATGCTATACTCTGTACACAAAGAAAACAGAAATACATGATAAAAAGCAAGAATGTAAAGTCAGCTCAAGTCCAAAGAGTTATTGAGGTAAGAAACCTGTTTACTTGGAGAGAACCTGCAATCTGCAGAGACTGCTAAGCTGATAGTTTCTTCAAATCCTGCTACGCCAGTGGTTTTTTAGAGGATACACCAGTTCTTATCATACTTTGACATCTTTAGTTTCCTCTCTAGAACGTATGCCACGTATTGTGGCTGAAAATGATTACCAAAATGCATCTCAACCATTCATAAATTGTGATAAGACGGAGTCTGCTTGCGTTAGGAAGCAATCCTAGATTTGGTAGCGATACAATCCGAGATACACAAGGAATCAGAATAATCAAACTGAGAAGAAAATCTAGAACAAGTCTCAAACCCTAGATATGTATGAAGAATAAACAAGATTACCTTATAGAATCGCAATTCTTGGGAACAGGTAATCCAAAGTTCAATCCGAAAAAGAGGAGGTTCTAAGCTCATAATGATGTTTATGAGCATGTTTGGAAAGCTATATAATAATTACACATTTTGGCATATTTGGTCCACACGAAATTGGGTGTAATTTAACGTGTGTTACACTCTCCAATTTTGAAGGAGCTAGAAATTGTGGTAATTATACTTTATAATTATCAGATTATTTTTTTATTTTTGTTTCTTTTTATTTTATTCTAATTTATTTTTTTATAACTTTTTATTTTTATTATTTTAATTTTTTATTTTTATTTTTACTTTTTAATTTCTTTTAAAATTATAAAATATATTTTTCTTTGTACATTATTTCTCTTCCTTTATTTCTTATTATTTCATCTAATGCTTATATTTTATTTTTATTTATTTTATTATTCTATTTTTTGAAACTTCACCTCCTAATATTATAAATAATGAGTCATTTACAAACTTATCATATAGCGAGTGATGTAATTAAAGTGGAATTTCATTGTTGAATGTGGTTATAACTTATTATGTTTCATAATCTAAAATTATAGTGGAATTTACTATTATTATGTTGGAATTTAATATATGCTCAATAATTTTTTTTAAAATTGTTTAAATTGTGTTACATTCATGGTTCTAATTTATTTGTTTAGTAGTATTGGCTCACTCGCATGTTGTTTATTTTTTATTTAAAATTGATAGATCAATTTTGTCAAACATTTGATAATGTAATTATATTATATTTATAAATATTAATTTATTTTATCAAATATGAATTCCATAATGCTTACAAAATAACGTATATTTTTAATTTTTGTACGTATCTAAACTAAATATTATTAATTTAAAATATATAGATAAATTTTTACAATATTAGTTTATATGTGATTACTTATTAATGTATATTCATGAAAAATATACATCTTAAATATCAAATATAATAGTATTATTTATACTTATAAAAATTTATAGGCATATATTTAGTATATTAACTTTTAAGTTTTGATAATTACTTAATTTAAAATTTAATCGAATTGTGCAATTACACTTGTACAATCAAACAGTAAACTTGTAATTACACTATAACAAACAAACATGTCGTCGTAATTACACAACTGAGTAATTACTAGGCTGTGTAATTACTACCCTAGTAATTACATCAATTCCAATTACATGGTGGCTTTCCAAACAGACTCTAATTATATGCAAAAAAATGTTACAAAAAAAAAATGTAACCTGGATTAACGGGATTGTTGTTAACTAGATTGTATTGTTTACCGTCTTTGGTTTACTGTCTTCGGTAATGTCAAGCACCAATAATATAAAGAATAAACTTATAATATTAATTAAAAAATAGGATATGGAATAGAATTATTATATAAAAAAGTAAGGTAAATAATAAAATATAATTATTTTATAATAAAAATGATAAAATGAGAGAAAAAAATAAGGTAACAATGTTACTACATGGGTCCATGTCAATGGGTCAAGGTTGGACATCATCATGGGCTTATTTTGAAATATCTTTAGAAAAAAATAAGATATTTCATTTTTAATAGCATCAGGAAAATACATCTCCATGCCTACATGTTAATATACAGGTGAAATTATAAATGTCGCCAAAATGAGGTAGTAGAAGGAAATACATCTCTATGCATGTAGCTCAAGTACGCATGTCAAATGCAATGTATCTCAGTGATGAACTCGTGTAGTCACGCTCTCAGAATACTCAATCTTACTGTGTCACAAATTCCAATCTTCACGCTCAATCACTCGACACACTCAGTATTGTATAGGGCAGATCCAGCCCAAACGTAATAACTGCTAACAACTGCGCTCACTAGGATGTGCAGACTCCGGAGGGGTTCCTTCAGCCCAAGCGCTATAATCCGCACGGATAACTCACGTTCCATAATATCAATATCTAGATCTGCATGGATAACTCACGTGTTGTACGGACAACTCATGTTCTATAGTATCAATATCTGGATCACACAAACAACTCACGTGCTATAGTATCAATAATCTCACAATCAGGCTTTCGACCTCACTCAATCACCAATCTCTCCACTCTCTCGGGTTCACAATACCCATACTAAGCAACCCGAATCAATGATATGAGATGTGATAATATACAATAACGGAGACCGAGATATGATATGTAATGATGAATACGACTGAGTACATAACTACAATTAAATAAATAACTCAATAATGCCACCATATAGCCTAAACATGATTTCTAGCATAAATTTCAGCTCAAGTGCTCTAACACATAGAGTACAGTAAAAAAGTTCATATAATGTAGCTACACACTTTCATGGAATCAACGAAGTCATAGTTACTACGTGCACGCCCACACGCACGTCACCTAGCATGCGCGTCACCTCAACATCAATCACATAATACGTAATTCGGGGTTTATACCCTCAGCATCAAGGTTAGAAGTGTTACTTACCTTCAATAAACCAAATTTAATGTCGATCAAGCCGAACGATACTTCCAAGAATGCCACCCCATGCGTACTGACCTCTGAATGGCTCGAAACTAGCCAAAAGTAACTCAAGAACATAAAATAAAGCCTAGGGAAACAATTTAAATGATAAAGGTCAAATCTTTTATCAAAATCCCAAAATCGACCAAAAAGTCAAACTCGGGCCCACGCCTCGGAACCCGACAAAAATTACTAATAAATGGAGATTTTGACTATTTATTAGTGTTTTTTAGCTTTCATTTTAGTCCAAAAGCATTTAATTGGATTCCCGAAAACTGATGAAATATGCTTAATTGCAGGAATATTAAAAAATGAGTCTCTAAGATGAAATCTAACTCAAGAAGGATTGATCTGAATTCAAGGACAAAAACAGACATAGAAGCTTATAGTACGGACCGTAGAATATAATCTCTAGCCACAGATTGTGAAAAAAAATCATATTAGAGATCTGTGAAAAGTGCGGTCCACACATGAAATATGCGGCCGCAGAAGCTGGACAAGAGCAAAAGTTTAGAGAACCTGCATCTGTCAACATAAGTGTGGACCACACAATTATTGTGCGGCCGCAGTCACAATTGTGCGGTCCAAAAAAGAGCCATGTATCGTCGCACTTAAAAATGTGTGGATCGCAGAAAGAGAGAGGTGTGGCCGCGGTTCAGAATTATGTGGCCGCAAGATTCTAATCATGTCAAGCTGAAGCAAAGTGCGGACTGCACATGAAATTGTGCGGCGGCAGAACCTCTAAAGGATATTTTTGTCCGAAAATTCTAGCTATGTATATATAGAGGAGTTTCACTTTATTAGGTCAAGTTTTGACATTAGCAACTACATTAGCCGTGTTTTCTTTACTCTCTTTAGTAGTTTTTGCCATTTTCAGCTTTTTGAACATAGATTTCATTATTTTAATTATCAATATGAGTTTAATTATCATTTCTTCTTCTATTTCTTTTGTCTTACGCATGAATCACTAGGGTTGTGACATAACCCAAGAGTGTAAACTTAATGGGTATTTGATTTATTGCTTGCTTATGGTTGGGTGTTTATTATTTAGTCTTATTTTTGCTTTTAATTCTAGAATTAATAGTTGCAAATATTAGTTTATGCCTATTTGACTTGGTCTCTACTTGAGAAAGAAAAACTTAGTCTAGGAAAACTTGGCTAACAAGAAATTGGGATAAATCAAGAGATTAATCGTTCCAATTAAAAGGTTGAATCTAGAGATAGTAAAACCCCACTTGAAATTTTTATCAACCATTTCGTTCAATACCCATTTGCACTTGAGAAAGCCAAATTAGGTGAAACACTCTCTTACCGACAGGTATTGAGTGGGTACTCGAGAGTTGATAGCTATAATACACCCCAACCAATAAAATAAGCTTTAAAGTTTACAACACATTGGGTAAACACCTAGGTAAAGGTCATATCCCTAGGCCTTTTACATCATTTGAAAAACAACAACAAAAATAATTTATTAGTTTCATTACTTAATCTTGCAATCTTAAATTAGAATAGTCATAAAACAAACACCCGCGGAAGTGTAAATTGAGATAGTCCATACTCATATACTGCAATCTATACTCCTAAATCCCACGTATAACTCCCTGTGGAATTCGACCCTGACTCCTTGTTGTGTATTACATCATCCGTTTCATAATCTTGAATTGAGGTTTGAACTTGGACAATATCAATTTTTGACGTCGTTGCTGGGGAGCTAAAAATGGATTTAACTGTATATTTGGTTTTATGTGTGAATTGTCTTTTTTCCTTTATTGTTATTGATTTTTATAAATCAATTGTAGGTATCATAATGGCAAACAACGATGATCAACTGGGACATTGAAGATGACCAAGTTGAAGAGGTTCCTCTTGAACCTCAAGAAAATAGAAAAGGTGGGGCACCTCAAGACAATGTCGTAGTTCCACCCCCACCTCCACCAAGAGCAGCTCCACATCAGGTATTGCCGAATGAAGGGCTGCGAGTGCCATTATCTCGCCTCGTATTAGTGCGGGCAACTTTCAAATACCAAATGTAATGCTCATATTGTTAGAGCAACGGGAATATTCACTGGGGCTCTGAGTCAAAATGTACAAACACTTGAACTGGTTTGTGGACACTTGTTGGGGGAGTAAACAGACAAACGTCTCCGAGGATGCTTTAAGGTTGAGGCTATTTCCTTTCTCTCTACAGGGGAAAGCTTTGGATTGGCTAGATAGATTGCCAAATCATTCCATCCATACATCGGATGAATTGGCGGAGAAATTTATTTTCAAGTTCTTTTCTCCCGGGCATATGGGTACTCTTAGGGAGGAGATTCTAGCATTCAAATAAGAGCTTAATGAGTCGTTGCATGAAATATGAGAGAGGTATCGAACTATGGTCAAAGAATGCCCAAATAATGATATGATGGAGGATATAATTCAACAAACTTTCTATCAGGGATCAACTCTACCAATCAGTGCATGGTCCATCAAGTTGCCTTGGATATTTCATGACAATGATGTATGCGGAAGCTTGCAAGATTTTAGATGAAATTGAGGATACTTTATCGGCATGGCAAAGTAGATAAAATGTTCCTCAAGGTGATCGAACGTGATTCACCTACATAAAGAATTACATGATCATAGGCAAGCCATTGCCGAGTTGACCACCACAATGAATCAATTAGCCAAAACTCAACTTTAACAAGTGCAACATCCTAAACAAGTCAATGCCATGGAGGGAGTTAGTATGATAGTGAACAAAAGAAGGCCTAAGGGTCCACAAGTGCAAAATCGAGTGGAGAATTATGTGCAAGAAGATAGTGGGTTTGATCAAGACGAATCTTACAATGAACAAGAGGAGGACGTGCAATACGTGAACAACTTTCAAGGGAAAATAAACAACTCTCAAGGCCTGAATCAACAACAATGGCGACCTCAAGGTAATCAGGGGAATTGGAATTATAACAACCAAGGTAATTAGAATGGTAGCAACAATCAAGGGAATTGGAACAATAATAACAATCAAAGTATTAGAGTGGTGGAAATAACCAAGGAAATTGGAGTGGAAATAATCAAGGATATTGGGGAGGCAACAACCAAGGGGGATGAAACAATAATCAAGGCAATCGAGAGTCGGATTTTCACAGGCCCCCGACGTATCAACAACCGAGAAACCCGCCACCTTATCCTTCCCATGGTCCAAGTTCTTCCAACAATGATATGGGATGAATTGGAACATGTTTAAGAAAATGAAGGAGAAGAATGCCGACTTTGATGCCCAACTTGCCTCTCACAATACATCTATCCGAAACTTGGAATTCCAAATGGGAAAATCTCTCAAGCCGTATACAGTCGCCCTAATGGGGCACTACCAAGTGACATGGTGGTGAGCCCAAAGGGTAGGAACAACATGGGACATGCCATGGCCATTACTATAAGGAGTGGAAAAGGTGGAATGCAGCCACCTCAAACCCAAAAAAAACTTGTAGTGATTATCAAGTGGTTCAAGAAGATGAGACTCCGGACAATGTGGTGCAAGCAAATGATGAATTGCGGATTGATATTGATGACAATATGGAGGAATCTCAAGATGAAGTGAACCCGTCTAGGGATCACATTGTTGACATACCGACACCAGTTGTGCAAAAGGATAAGGTACCAATGTCTAGACCTCCTCCTTCATATCCTCAAAGGCTTGCCAGGAAAAATGGCAAGAATTAATTCAAATTCATTGACTTGATGAAAAGTCTATCTATCAATGTTCCATTGGTTGAAGCCTTGGAGAAAATGCTCGGTTATGCGGTGTTTATGAGGGATTTAGTGACATAGAAGTGGTCGATGAATTTTGAAACTATAAAAATGACTCATCAAGTGAGTGAAATTGTACATTCAATGGCTCCCAAGTTGGAGGATCCCAGCGCTTTCACGATTCCTTGTACCATTGGGAGTGCCGAGTTTGCAAAAGCTCCTTGTGATCTTGGGCCAATTATTAATTTAATGTCCTATTTGGTTTTCAAGACTTTGAAAATTGGGCAACCAAGACCGACATCTATGATATTGCAAATGGCCGGTCGTACCACGAGATTTATTTAATTAATTCAGAGTCGCCACTTGGGAGATTTATGGTGTCCCAAGTCACCAGTTGAATCCCGAATCGAGGAAAAGAATGACTCTGTTAAACAGTCTGCGTACCAGAAATCCGGATAAGGAATTCTGTTAACCCGGGAGAAGGTATTAGGCATTCCCGAATTCCGTGGTTCGAGCACGGTCGCTCAACTATCATATTTGGCTAAAATACTTGATTTTAATACATATTATCCTATTTGTGCCTTTTCAGAATTATTTACCGCTTTTTGTCAATTATTACTACCCAAGAAAAAGAACGTTGTTTAAGAACACGTTTTCGGATCACGTCACATGAAATGCACCCGGATCCTCGACACATTCTTATTCAACGTTGTTGGATTCGGTTTTGGGTTACATGAAATGCACACCCGTATTTAAGAAAAGTAAAATGATTAAAAAAAACACATCTAAAGTGATTACGTATTACTACATTGCGAAGAGTCGTGAAATTAGCTAAACGGCTCACCCTGGAATATAGTTATTTTAAATAACATGTATCAGGGCCTCGCAATTTATTTAGTGAGACTCGTCTCATTTATTCTTTAAAGGCCGACTAAAAGCAAACTACAATTTTCTATAAGTGATTTGTATCAAGAAGTTAATTAATTCTTAAATACAAATTCAGGCCATGAATTATCCGATTTCAAAACGAAAGAGAAATACCTTATCCTAATTACAAGAATGGCTCTAAGCAACGTAATTTGTAGCCCTATTTGCACATGCTATATTTACGATGTGGCTAGTTCAGATTCCTTGCTAGAGGAGCCACTCTATTCTACGACGCTAGGCTTTATACAAGAGGTATTCTATCATTTTGTATCCATGACTAAACATAATTTAAGTTTCTACTCAAAGCAGTGGAATGGATATCTTTGCATCGAGTTCAGTCTTCTACTCAATAATGCGAGACAAAAACAATTACAAAATGATATGCCAATTAGTCTCTGAAAAGTTAAGAAGCAACATGCATCTAAAAAAACAGCAAAATTTAGAGGCTACCTCTACTTCATTGATCCAACTTGAAATGCCCACAACATTTTAAAAATAGAGAAAACCGGAGAAACAAATCAAACATATACACTGATTTCAAAGAACAAAGTAATTCCATTGCACCACGTCATATTAAATTTTGTTTTCAAGAAATTCAGTGTCCTATTCCTCTTAACAGTGAATCCATGTACACCATTTCTCATCAATTAAAACATGAGTTCTGAATTCCTTTTAACAGTGAATCTAGGTACACCATTTTTAGATCCTCAAGTAAAACAACAGTCCTTCATAGGTTCATATACAATGGTCCAATGGTCTATGAAGTCCTAATTAATACATCATAAGGCTATATAAACAATTTAAATGAATCAAGGCTTTAATCTAAAACATAACAAACAAAATGTTCTTCATATTTCGACTTCAAACAGATTCACATATGCCGATTCATTCCACAAATTCACTTGAATCTAACGACATACCTGGGTAATAAGAAGAAATAAGAAGGAAATGAGGTTCAGTAGATGGAATAAGCAGCAACAACAAAGCAACACCAGCAAAACCACTTTCAAACCGTGAAATGATACACGACAGCTTGGAGAAATCTCAATCGATCAACAAGTACCACAACCTCCAAACTAAACTTCTTCAAACCCAAGTTCAATATGTTTTTGAACACCAGATGGGATCAAACAGAATGTTTCAAAAAAAAACAAAACTTGTAAAATATCAGCTATCAAAGGAAAACCAAATTCAATGGAACAATAGTCCTTTTCAGTATCTTTCTCTGTGTTTTCTTCTCTCAAAGGAACTCTCTGTATCCTAATCTGTTACTTTTCAATGAGTATTTGTGTGTGTCTCTCTTCTCCCTCTGTATATTTCCAGAGAATGCCCTCTCTGTCAGTGTCCTTCTCTCTTTTATAGCCTTTTTGAATCTTAAATTATTCCAAAGTCTTAACCTTTCCCAGCTTGTCTGCTCCCCCATGTGCACCCCTTAAAACCCTTCTCTGTTTATAATTTTCCCTTTCCAACTCTTAGGAGCATGGTTATTAATCATGAAACCCATCTCCTGAAGGCCACTACTGTCCCCCTTTTTCTTTTATTAAACAAATGGGTATGGGGCAGCCTGAATATGGAATTCAGGCGTGCTTTGACAATCACATGGCTACAACTTTTAAGATCAGCAATTAAGGGATGCCAAACATGATAAATGGATTCATGAGATTTAAACTGAAACAGGTTATTTGATTACCACCTATAATCACAATGCTAAACGTTGAAACAGCTATATCCAACTTATCCCTAATTAGCATTACACACAATTCAGAAATTGTTGAATCTATCCGACAGTGGCTCGGATGAGCTTAGGCGATATGGATGAGACTTTTCACGTATTGTTTGTTGATCCTACGACGATACTCGTTTAAACAACTATGACCTATACAATCGATAACGACTAATCGATATGCAAACTACATCCTACGGGCAGGCTCAACAGGGCAACAACCTAATCAATCAATGTTAATATTGTCTGGTACAACAAAAGCTACGAATTTAAACGACGACATTCAAATCGCATATAATTAACAAAATAACAGAAAATTTGACCAAATAAAGGTCGGATGAAGAAGAAGAAAGAAAAGTTAAAATTAAACACAAAATTAAACACACGAATGACTAATCCAACATAATGAACAACATCAAAAATACAGTAAGAGAAAAAATGGGATACCTCAAGAAGAGAAATCAAAAATCGACAGACTCGGCTTCAAAGGCTTCGAGTTTGCACCCTTTTGAAGTAAACGGACTTTAATTGAAGTGTTTTTCAAATGAAAAACACTCCAATTAAAGTCTATTGCCTTCAAATACCATTGACTCGACGGAATCCATAGTTGTTTGGGTTCTAGGGTTCTTGAGGGTCTATATTGGGGCTTTATTGGTTCCGGTCAGATTCGAGCCGGACCAGTCTTGGTGGGGTCTTGGGGGAGGTCCGGGGAGGCTGTGGTGCAAGTTTGGGCTTGGTTGGAGTGGGTTCGTGTTTTGCTCGAATCTTCAAATGAAGATTCGAGATGAGGGGGCATGATTCGAGCCAAACGGTTAGTGGATTTGGGCAGAGGAAGGCAAGGTGATCAATTGGTGTTAAAATGAGAGTGATTGGGTATCGGCCGCCGGCGGAGGCGATTTCCGGCCGGCGGTCGAAGGCGGAGAAGGGCGGAGGTGAATCGTCTCAGAAGATTTAGAGACGAAGGGTTTGGGCTTAAGGTGAAATGGATCGGGTGAATAAGGTTTGGGGGGTGTTTGGTGTAATTAAAATGGGTGTTTAATCCCCAGCCGTTGGATCAAAATCAAGGACGGCTAGGATTAAATCACACTGGACCGGGTATTTGGGTATTTTAATTGGGTTTGGGGCTGGGTAACGCTTGGGCCTGGGGCTGGGGATTCGTTTGGGCTGAAGGGTGTTGGGTATTTCTTTGGCCCAAGTTTTGTGCCTTTGTTATTTTGCATTGTATTCTTTCCTTGTATTTTCCTCCACCTCTTTTTTTTTGTATTTTATTTTCTTTGTATATTTTTTTTTATTTTATATTTATTCTATTTTGTAATTATTTGAAACTCATTAAAAATTAAACTAATTACCTCTTTTGACAATTTTCAATTTAAAAGCTAACTAATTTTTGATTTTTTCTTTAATTTGTTAAAAAAATGAATTAACTTCCTAAGAAATGCAATTTTTTGTATTTTCATTTATCACACGCAAATAACATGCAAAAAACTAACACAAATTCACACAAAATTAAAAAAATAAGGAAAAATCATTTATTTTGAATTTTATAGGAATAACTCATGTGTAGGTTTTCAAGACTTTGAAAATTGGGCAACCAAGACCGACATCTATGATATTGCAAATGGCCGGTCGTACCACGAAGAGACTATTGGGAGTGATTAAAGATGTATTAGTTCATGTTGATAAATTCATTCTTCGGATGGATTTAGTCATTCTTGATTTTGAGGTTGATTATGAGGCGCCGATTATTCTTGGTAGACATTTCCTTGCTACGGGGAAGGCTCTAGTTGATGTTGAAGTCAGAGAACTTACCTTCCGGGTTGGTGATGAAAAAGTGGTTTATCATGTGTTTAAGTCCATGCGACAACCCAATAGAAAAGAGGTGTGTTCTTTCGTAGACTTGGTGACCGATGTGATTGTAGATGAAACAAGTGTTGTGATGAATGTTGATGATACATTGGAGGTCGTCTTGCTCAATTTTGATGATGAAGAGATGGAAAGCTACATGGAATATGTGAACTCTTTGCAAGAAATGGAGTCCCACACTTATGAGCCTCGCAAATTGTCATTAGATCTTGAAAATAGGACCACTCCTCCAACAAAGCCTTCAATTGAGGAGCCCCATATCTTAAAGTTGAAGCCATTGCATCCACATCTTCGGTATGAATTTCTTGGCCTTTCTTTTACTTTACTTGTTATTCTTTCCTCTTGTTTGACTAACGTGCAGGTAGACTCTACATTGGCGGTTCTACAAAAGAGGAAAAAGGATATTGGATGGACATTGGCGGATATTCAGGGGATAAGCCCAGCATTTTGCATGCAACAAGATTAACTTAGAGGAAGGTGCCAAACCATCTATTGAAAATCAAAGAAGACTCAACGAAGCCATGCAAGAGGTTGTCAAAGGAGATCATCAAGTGGCTGGATGCCCGAGTTGTCTACCCCATTTACGGTTCATGGACTTCTCTGGTTCAATGTATCCCGTAAAAGTGGGGTATGACGGTGGTAACCAATGATAAGAATGAGTTGATTCCTAGAAGAATGGTGACTGGGTGGAGCGTTTGTGTGGACTATCGTAAGCTCAACAAAGTCACAAGGAAGAACCATTTTCCACTTCCCTTCGTAGATCAAATGCTTGATAGATTGGCTGGTCATGCTTTCTATTGTTTTCGTGATGGTTATTCTGGATACAACCAAATTCTTATTGCTCCTAAGGATCAAGAGAAGATTACCTTTATATGTACTTATGGTACTTTTGCCTTCAAGCAGATGCCATTTGGGTTGTGCAATGCACCAACGACTTTTCAAAGGTGTATGATGGAAATCTTCATGAACATGGTGGAGGATTACCTTGAAGTCTTCATGGATGACTTCTCGGTGGTCGGGAAGTCTTTTGATGATTGTCTCGCAAACTTGGATAAAGTGTTGGCAAGATGTGAAAAAACAAACTTGGTGCTCAATTGGGAGAAATGTCAATTCATGGTCGAGGAAGGCATTATCTTTTACCACAAGATCTCAAATAATGGCGTCGAAGTCAACAAGACAATGATTGAGGTGATTTCTAGAAGACCAAAACCTTAATTTTTATAGCTTCTACCCAGCAGTCTCTGCATATGCGGTCAATACGTTGCATTTGCGACCTCCACTTCTGTGGAACAAATTTCTCTTCTGCGAAGAAATCCCTGAAACAACAACCATTGCTTCTACAATCGCGCTCTTGCGCACATTGAACCGCATCTGTGGTCGTGCAGATGCGCCCAAGCACCAGCAGTTGCAATCCTCACGCCCAACTGCCCCTTCATGCTTCTGTGAAGAAACCCCCCGATCTCCGAAGTCTATTCTGCGACCAATTGTCCGCAAATACGACCACACCAGAACCAACAGCCTTAGCCAAGTGCAACATGCGATGAAATGATCTGAAGCTCATCCGAAACTCACCAAAGCGCTAGCCCATAAGTCCCATAACATAACACAGACCTACTCGCGGGCTCAAAAACGCGCGTTGAAACATATCAAATCACCCAGAATGAACCTATATTTTGCACACAAGTCCTAAATGACATAATGAAGTTATTACAATTCTCAAAGATACAATCCGAATTCATTATCCTCAAAGTCAAATCCCGGTCAAACTTATGAACTTTCTAATCCTTTGAATTTCCAATTTTTACCAATTTGTGCTAAAACCTTCTAAAGGCATCCAAATGCAAATCTGGGCATATATCCAAGTCCAAAATTATCATCCAGACCTAACGGAACCATCAAAACTCCATTCCGGGATCAAATGCACAAAAGTTAAACTTGGTGAACTCTTCCCACTTAAAGCTTCAACAATGAAATTCATTCTTCCAGATCGATTTTGAATAACCTGAAAACCAATATCAATGATTCACACCAGACATAATACATCATACAGAGCTACTCATATCCTCAAACTACCTAGCGAAGTGCAAGCGCTCAAAACAACTGGCTGGGTCATTACATCCTCCTCCACTTAAACATATGTTCATCCTCGAACGTGTATAGAGTCGTTCCAAAGCCATGAAATCGCCGTGTAACCTTACCAGACACATACCCAAGGGGTGATCCCATGTCACCCTATTCCATATAGGCCTGACAACACAACAAAATTGAAGATCATTACGTCAACCTTAGCACATAGAATCTAATTTCCAACATCTGGAATTTCCTATAAGATTTGAATCTCGTATCTGTATTGTATAAGTCTAAACAAGCTGTATTAAGCCATAAATATAACCCCATATGTAATCACATGATATACTACATAACTCGCATACTTGTAGCAATAACTTCTGACCTCACTAACTGCTCAAAACAAACTCGGTACTGGTTATAAACCTCATATCAAACAAAACCTCGTTCTGAAACTGTCATACATTGTCAATGATTAAATAACACACAAAAACCCATAACCATTAATCATATCAACAAGTCATAGAGCTCCATCTCCTTCGACAAGAAATATAGCCAATTTCTAAGCAGATCAGTGACATTACCCTTTAAACCACAATCAAATCTGATAGCACCCATTCTAGGTCCGATGACCTCATCTAATAAAATACAAGCTACTCTACTGACGTATCATACCAATATAATCTTAAGCTACAAACTGTGCAATCCATGCACCAATACATAACAATTCAAGTGTACTCAAACATAGGGTGACTCAAATGTGAGAACCGTCCCAAAAGCTCAACAAGTACCATCACAACATAATGCTAAGTACCTATCACACACTGTAGAACCAAAACACATGAGTCTAACACAAAGGATCATATCTTAACATAATTCCGCTACAATGCATGACCCCATCCAAACACTGGTCCAAATGAAATACCTCAAGCCATCATGCTCAAAATCAATAAATACGCATAATTCGACATCAAGTACCCGAAGTGCATGACCATAACTATGGATGAACCAATAACACAATACCACAGTACGGAAAGAATATAACTAAATGCACAATTAATCATTCAACACCCAAGTATCCATCTCTCTCAAATTCTGCTATACGGCCATAAAATATCACTATATGTGTATATAATCGATGGATCACAACCCCTCGTAGTATAGTAGGGTAACTCACAAAACTTATCAGAACGCGGATAAGCTCAACTCTAATCGAATGGCACATCCCTCAATAATAGAAGTATGGAGTCAAGCAATCCGACCCGAAATAAAATACACATCCTTATTGAGCCTACCAATGGACACCAAAAAAACTCAAGTCACCCACAAATAGATAAATAACCCTCCAAAAGTCCACAATGACTGAATGATAACACATACTATTATCTGGGTAGCTTTGGCCACAACTTCACAGTCGACAACCACGAAACAATTTGCTTCTGAGAATTCCTAGTCTCCAAATACATAGAACACATGATTCACCATATCTGATCCCACTCCACCACCCAAATGTCTAAACCATCTCCCATACACAATTACCCAATGAGGAATACTTCCATAATTCTTCCGTGTCACATAGCAAATCCTGTATATCAGCAGTCGATCAACCAGGCAAGTACTGTAATACCAATGAAGCATCGATAAGTCAAAACACAATGCGCCTTCTGAAATGCACACCCTTCTCAGGCAATACCAAGTAGTAATAGCACTCATCTAGACATATGAAACCATCCATGTTGTTTAAAAATTCATGATTTTACCTTCAAAACTTAACTGTGACCTTGCACATGCAAAACTCAATCCTACACAAGACACTGCATCTATCATGCCATCATATGATAAGTATGAGAATTTCATAACCAACCCTGAGTCACAAGCAAAATAAATACTCAATTAACTAGGAATCATCCATTTGGTCTCATCCAGGAGAAAGTGCCAATACGCAACGTGTTCTTCACACCAGTAGGAAATGGACACCCCGAATTGTGGTAAAAACTGTTGATAATATTTTGAAACCCATTTTCACCTAACCAAGCCATCAAAACTGAATATCTCTAACTCAACCAAGCCACGCAGGTCGCCAAACCCAAGATTATTGCCATAAAACATCTGTAGAGACTCACTACAACATAGTGCCCAAAGAACCAATCATATCCATTACCATGCTGATCCAACCTACTACCAAGCTGTCATATTTCCCCGAATTCCTTTCGAATTACCCTCAAGTTGACACTTCTCCTTGAAAGAACACCACGATCATTAACCAAAACTCAGCTTTCACGCCCAAAATCGAGGGATGACCGGCGCCTGACTGGGTAGCCCCAGTCAAGCGGACCTGGGTGCCTTTCCTAACCTACGTGTTACCCTTGTATTTTTCATTACTTATTAACCAAAGGATTAACCATTTTATAATTTGAAACACTCTTTTTCAAAACATACACAACATGCTTAATTTCTTAACAAGTTTACAACTTACAATACCCGACATATAATTACATAAGTCCATAACCCATATTTACTATCTACGGAGCCTCTAAGATATGACAGGATAATACAGTACTTGACGGTAACAAGGCTCCGGCTATACCTTACACAAAACGAAAATAAGACTCCAAAATAGAAGTGGCATGAGCCACGCAGGGCCCCGAGAGGAAATGGGCTCACCAAAATGGCCAATGGAAGATGAAGGAGTGCTACTGCGGATGAATTGAAGTACCTGCTACGGATCCACCTACAATCATAACACGAATGTAGCGCCCACGGCAAAAGGGACGTCAGTACACTGGAATTGTACTGGTATGTATGTGTAAACTTTGTCCCAAGTAAACTCAAACCATAGACAAGTAAGCCATGGTAATAGAAATAACAAACAAATACATAGAGAAATAACAAGTCAAACCAACCAAGTTTTCAACACCCAACTTTGTTTCAAGTAGATCTCAAACCATGTACAAGTAGAAAACAACAACAGAAGAAACAACCAAACACACATGGAAGGCACAATCAAGCCAAACAAAGGGACAATCAGTGCCCACAGATTACAAACTCTCCTGCCGTCTCCTTTCACAATGCCTCGTCAATGATTTTATAATTGGTACATATATCAATTTCAATGGAGATTTCGATCGCTTTCCACCCGTATTACCTCGGCCACCCTTATTACCTCGGCCACCCTTATCACACCAACCCATAGTTATCATTTTGTGTCGCGCGCAACCCGATCCTACCGTACAGTTTCAATCGACAATAATCACAACAACAACAAAGGACAATTCACAAAGACCACAATAATGACAATAAGCATTTCATAAAGATCACAACACCATTTCATTAAGGAGACACAAAATGATTCACAAGTGTTCCCAAAACCATCAATACTATTTTCGTCGAATTTCACAATTCACAATATTTCATGTTACAACAATACTTCTCAAGTCACCACCACAACAATGTTACAAGTGCTTCTATAGCCAACAATAGCAATTCCATTATGTTTAGCAGTTCATAAGTATTTCAAATCATTGCAATAATTACCCACAAGAAGCCAAATATGTCATCACCACTATTGTTAGAATTTCATCATTTACGATTTCTTTCTATCGTTTGTTTCTCGATTCTTACCATACAACACTTAATCAAACCAATCAAACACCCAACAAACCAATTACAAGAATTTCACAAACAATCCACATAGCAATCACATACCAATTATTCGTACACCAAAACAGGGCGATTTCACAAAGATCAAAGTTATCCATACATACCTGGAGTCGAATTCCGCTTTTTCCTTTATCTTCTACTTGCAATTCACCCAATTTATCTATGTTGTCAACTCCTCTTTTGCAAACCCTTACTTCTACCTAACTCCTTTTTACTAAATTTTAAACATAAAGAACATGCATGAGTGTTTTGACTTCCATTTTCAAGAGTTAATGCATAGAGACCTTCCTTTCTATTAAAATTTGAAAATCAGGGAAAAAAGGTTAGGGATTTTACCTATAGAAATGGAGATGAAGGCACTCGCTTTATAATTTTCTGGACCAAGCAAATTTGAGGAACAATTTTGAAGAGATAAATATTTCTCTCAAGAACCCCTCCCTTTCTCTTTCTTATTTTGTTCAGAAAAATGGTTAAAATGAGGGGTTAGGGCATTATATCAAAATGGGGGTCGGGTTTTAAATTTAGAAAATAGAAGCTCGGGGTGAAATCTGCGATCGCATCTACAATCGCAGAGTAAACATGCGGTCCTCATAATGGACCGCAAAATTGCTCCCCAAAAACCAAATGTTTTGACACCGTCTCCGACAAGAATGCGGTCCGCATTCATGTTCTGTGGTCGCATAATGTGTCATAGAATTGACCTCCGCAAATCCCTGAGGAACTTATGCGATGATTATGCGGTCCGCATTTTGATTGTGCGATCGCATAGTGGACTGCATTTTCAACCTTAATTTTGACAACCCTTCTGTTATACTCTGCGGTAGAAATGCGGTCCGCATATCTGGTCTGCGACCGCATTCTGGACCGCAGAAATGACAATTTCTGGAAAATTAATTCTTTTGATTTTTAAAGCTTAGCTCACTACCAAGGGTCTACACATTCCTAACACAATATTGAGACCTTGACACTATGAGCTACTAGGTTTTATGCGCACACTTTTACGAGGCCTTACATCAGCATACAAGGTTTTAAGAAAAAACCACATGCCTTAATACCCATAAGTCGATGTATTCCCTCTTAAGCACACTAAAAGTACCACAGCCAAAACTCCTACTCTAAAGTGATCTTCTATGAATCTAAAGTCGTTTCATCCACCTTCCTAATACTAAAATGTAGAACCCATAAGGATAGAGAAATACTGCGAGTCTCGACACCATCCAAAGTAAATCTCAGTTTTTAGCCATATACCAATCCGCAAAATTCTCAATTGCCATGATAAATCTTGAATCCATTAGGACCTTTTCTAGAGTCATCCACTCTGCTCGAATCTCAATTGCACCGACCAAAACCAGTCGAACGACATGCGCCCCATTAGCTCAATAATACCCAAAAAAGTAATATATAACTCTACGCACCCAAGTGAATCCTTTTTCCTCAGTACATCACATCTACCACGAACAACAACCCGGGCCATTCTAAGATTACTATATATCCATAATATGTAGTACACCATACATCCAGAAATTTCCTTGCTTGAGTCATCCTCCAAACCAGCCTCTACAAGTCATAACCAATTCACAAGTATGCCTTAGACTGAAACCAATACAACATGTAACCATGCAATCAAATTGCCGGTAACAGACTCCCTCACTTGGCTCAAAGCCATTGAGTAAAATATCTGATAACTTATAATAACCATACCACATTAATGACATAATACCGTAGTGAGATTCAACACAATCCTTCACAAGCTCTTGCAATAAAATCTATAAAAATACTTCAAACCATCCGTTAAGCCTGCATACATCCCCATGATAGTCAGGTCAACTTCTCAACTAATCCAAATTCAAATCGCAACACATGTAACCCACTGGTAGAAAGAAACCCTCCACATAACATCATAAGTATCACACATCCGTAGATGACCCTGCAGGTTATAATCCACCAACTTAGCCTCAAATTGGCATCCCTCTATATCCTTCCACAACCACAACTATTATGAAATCACTTAATCTTCTTGAGTTTGATCTCATCAACTAGACATAAAATTCTACTTCGTTCCACAAATGAAATAACATGAAAGAATCTCCCAAAAACCCTTCATAACCAAGACTGTATGACACATCCACAAAAATCGAGCATCTAATAATTCTTTTCACTTCCCAAGCAAACTCTTCCCATCACATTCAAACAATCTAAACATACCCTGCATTCACATCATACTCATTATGTAGCAATCCAACCACTCACCAAGCCCACTAGTACCACTCATAGAGACACCACTGGACATAGAAGTCCAAAAGTACATGGTTATACAACTGAAACTATCGAGCCTAAGTTGCGGTTCAAACCCGACCTCAAGTCCTCCGGACTGGCCCATCACCAACACATAGAAATTACATCTTGCACCCTATCCATGAATTCACAAGTCGTCGATGCCAAGCTGATACCGAATACTCATATGTGTATACGAATGCGTGGAAGAAATTCAAAGAGTTACGCTTCAAGCTGAATAAATACCGTACGATAAAGAAAGAAAGTTGGAAAGTTTATTCTAATGCCCTATAGTCTCTCGAAGATAGGTATGTATGTCATCATACCGACTCGCAAGACTCTACTGGACAATTTCTCATGATTTGTAGAACCTAGGGCTCTTATACCAATTTGACACGACTCAAAATCAAACTAGCTATGAGGGAACCTAACACAACCCGCTAGGTAAGCCAGTTAATATCAAAGTAGTTCAAGTGATATTTATTAAGAGAAGAAATGATACAACTGAACTATTATATAAAGAATTCCCAAGGACTAGTAGTATAAATCATGAGCTTCTAAGATTTAGAGTTTTGAAAGCTGGTTTAAAATAAAATACACCATATATTTGAAATATACATGAACAAATCTGAAATACTAAAGCTATCAAGACAAAGAGGCAGCTATGATTGGAACGTAGGTACATATTCAGATCCACCTCTCACCATTCGCAGCAACATCATCATCCAACATCTGCGCGCAAGGCGCAGAAGTGTAGTATGAGTAGAACCGACCCAATGTACTCAATAAGTAACAAAACTAACCTTAGGTCGAAAGTAGTCACGAGCTGGGACAAAGGTCATAGTTTAACTTTAATAACCAATAACAGTTCATAACAATATAATAAAGATGGTACAAGAAATAACTCAGCTTGTTCACAGTTATGAAAAATTGACATGCCTTTCAAGTATAATAATAGATCCCAAATCTTTCATCGAAAACCCCCAAAGATATTAGAATTTCATCTTGTACAGATCAAGCAAAAACACCCAAATACTATTTGCAATGGATATCGAATAGAAAGTTTTATATTTATTAAGTTCTGATCCCATCTTCTCTGAAAAATCCGAAAGCTCTTCTTTGTGGAGATAATACAAAAATATCAAGTTGGCGCAGTCGTCTTTATCTTTATTTTAATACTTATGGCCTCTTGAATTATCTTTTTCACTATTACTTTCTAAAATTTGTTTTTTGTGTAATATGGCTTTTATTATTATTAATTTTTATTATTGATAAGAATTCTATTGTTAAAACCCTACGAATCGATTAAACCTTAGATTCATACTAGAACCATGATGATTCAATAAAAAAACCTAACCTAAATCAAATCAGGGATTTTCTAAGTAAGAATCCTCGGATTCACTTATTCCTTGAATAAATATGATCAAGTTTGAAAACTGTGATTTTTTCAAAAAAAAAACCTTTCAAAAAAATGAGAAAAATACATCTCTATGCCTACATGTCAATATATAGGTGAAATCATGAATGTCACCAAAATCAGGTAGCAAAAAAATGCATCTCTAAGCATGTAGATCAAGTATGCATGTCAAATGCAATGTATCTTAGTGATGAACTCATGCACTCACGCTTTCAGAGTACTCAATCTCACTGTCTCACACATACCGTTCATCATGCTCAATCACTTGACACGCTTAGTCTTTCAGTATTGTATAGGGAAGATCCAGCCCAAATGTAATAACTGCTAACAACTGCTCTCACCGGGGATGTGTAAACTCCGGCGGGGTTCCTTCAGCCCAAGCGCTATAATTCGCATGGATAATTCATATGATATAATATCAATATCTGGATCCGCACAGACAACTCATGTTATGCATGAACAACTCATGTGCTATAGTATGAATATCTGGATCCAGGCGGACAACTCATGTGCTGCACGGATAATTCACGTGCTATACTATCAATAATCTCACAATCAGGCCGTCGACCTCACTTAGTCACCAATCTTTAAAATCTCTCAGGTTCACAATACCCATGCTAAGCAGCCCGAATCAATAATATGAGATATGACAATATATAATAACAAAGACTAAGATATGATATGTAATGATGAATATGATGGAGTACATAACTGCAATTAAACAAATAACTCAATAGTGCCAGCATATAGTCTAAACATGATTTCTAGTATAAATTTAGCTCAAGTGCTCTAACACATAGAGTACGGTACAAATGTTCAGATAATGTAGCTACACAATTCCATGGAATCAACTAAGTTACGGTTACTTTGATGCACGCCTACACACCGACACACATGTCACCTAGCATGCGCATCACCTCAACATCAATCACATAACACATAATTTAGGGTTTATACCCTCAACACCAAGTTTAGAAGTGTTATTTACCTTGATCAAGCCAAATTCAATGTCGAGCAAGTCGAACGATACTTTCAAGAATGCCATCCCGCGCGTACCGACCTCCGAACGGCTCGAAACTAGGCAAAAGCAACTAAAAACATCAAATAAATCCTAAGAAACAATTTCAAATATAAAGATCGAATCCTTAATCAAATGCCCAAAATCGACCAAAAAGTTCAAACATGGGACCGTGCCTCAAGACCTGATGAAACTGACAAAATCCGACAATCCATTCAATTTAGAGTCCAACTATAGTGGTTTCACTCAAATTCGATTCCAAATATGTGTTCAAAACTAAAAAATTCGCTTTAAGAAGTTTTAGACAAAACCCCCAATTTCCACATTAAATTTCATCAACCAATTGCCAAAAGTAAAGATAGATTCATGAAATAAAATCAAAATCAAGTAAAGAACACTTACCCCAATCCATATGGTGAAAATTTCTTCAAAATCGTCTAAATCCGAGCCCCTAATCTCAAAATATGACAAAAGAACCAAAACCTCAATTTGTATAGCTTCTACCCAGTAGTTTCCACATATGCGGTCACAATGTCGCATCTGCGACCTCCGCTTCTACAGATCAAATTTCTGCGAAGAAATCCCTGAATCATAAACCACTGCTTATGTGATCTGATTCTGCTATCGCGCTCATGTGCACATTGAATCGCATTTGTAGTTGTGCAGATCCATCCAAGCATCCGCACCTGCGATCCTCATGCCTAGCTTCCCCTTCACACTTCTACGAAGAAACCCATGTATTGCGAAGTCTCTTCTGCGACCAATTGTCCTTAGATGTGGCCACACCAGAACCAGTAGCCTTAGCCAAGTGCAACATGCGATGAAATGATTCGAACCTCGTCCGAAACTCACGCGAGCCCTCGGGGCCCCGTCCAAATATACCAACAAGTCCCATAACATAACACAAACTTACTTGAGGCCACAAATCACATATAACAACATCGAAATAACGAATCACACCTCAAATCAAACTTAAATAAACTTTGAACTTTCAATCCGCAAAGCTCGCGCCGACACTTATCAACGTTTGGTTTTATTTATTATGTTTGCATTTAAGGCAAAAACCCTAGAAAAAAAGTATTTACTACTTATGCTAAAATAATAATTAAGACTTTTCAGTATAATTGTGCTGAAAAAATGCAAATCTGTGCATACGCCCGAGTCCAAAATCACAATCTACACCCAACGAAACCATCAAAACTCCGTTTCGGGATCAAATTCACAAAAGTCAAACTTGGTCAACTCTGCCAACTTAAAGCTTCAACAATCGATTCAGAAACACCTGAAAAACCAAAACCGACGATTCACACAAGTCATAATACATCATACAGAGTTACTCATGCCCTTAAACTGCCAAGCGAATTGCAAATGCTCAAAACGACCGGTCGGATCGTTACAACGTAGCTTTGGGCTTCACATTGAGTTTGTACTAACTTTTCTTAAAAAAGTTTAGTTGATACCTAATATTTGGATAACTTTAGATACATACAGTATTTTCTTCTTCTTTACTGTTATTTTCTTCTTCCTTGTGCTTAGATTTTTTTCTTCTTCTTCTTAGTTGCAAAATTAGCTTTTTAAATTTGTTGTTGTTTTCAACAATTTGATGATTGAGATTTTTTTTTAATGATATTTGAAAGTTATGTTTCAAATTTGAGTAGATTTGGGCACTGAATCAAGTATTGGATTATTGAAATTCGAAGAACAAGTTTACGTTTCAGAACTTAAGATTCAAATTTGAAATTGCATTCTATTCGAATTTCTGAAGTTGCCTTTGAAAGATAGAACTACTTTAGATTTGATTTCTGAAATTGCATTGAAGAAATTGAACTACTTTATATTCGAATTTCTGAAGCTCTATTTGAAGGATACTAAGAACTTCAGATTTGATACATGAAGTTTCATTGAAGTCAGATCATAGCGGGTACAATTTAAAATTATTTTGTGGAATATAGATATAATACAAATGACTATATATGAAAATGGCCCTTGGATGTCACATGATTATACATAAATTACCCTGTTTAAATAACAATGAGGGGTTCTAACCTAACCCTTGCCTTTACTATGCCAATGCCCGTCAGAAAGAGCCAGACCAAATATTTGCAATGCAACTAAAGCCCTCGAACTATCAATTCCCTCTGAACCCACAAAGAAAGTTACTACATTCTTGTAGTCATGTTTACAGCAGTTTCAACAAGCAAGAAACAGCTCCAAACTCGAGCCGGTTACAGTTTGTTCGCAAGAAGAAGCTGCTCAGTGATCTCAGCACATGGGGTATTGGAGGCCCTGCTAATTACTTCGTCCAAGTCCTTAACCAAACCCAACTTGTTTCTGCTGTCAGGTTCCAATACTATTTACATTTGATTGCTGAGAGTCGATTTTACTAATTTAGGAAGTCAAACTAAATTGAGAACTATTTAGTTCCCGGAATTACCCAAAAATATTATAAGTTGCAGTTATCCTGATACTAAAATGATACCTAATTATGTTTTAAAATATTGCTGAAGTTTGCTTGGTTTGAATCTTGGGGAAGGAAAAGTGTCACTTTGGGATAGATAAGTAAGTAATTAAGTTTTAGTTATATCAGACTTAGATAAAAAAAAGATTCATACTGTTGATCTGAACTTGCTTGGGATTGGGCGTAATAGTTGTTGTTGGTGGAATACTTTAGTTTGAGATGAAGCCTTAGTTGAATGATCATTCACTATTAGTTTACACTTTACCCTAATGAAATAGTGCAGGTATTGCGATGAGCAATCGATGAGATATATAATATTGGGTAAAGGCTCGAATTGCCTATTCGATGACATGGGTTTTGATGGTTGTGTCATTCTTAATCGGATCGAGTTCTTGGAGAAGATAGAAGATGGAGTATACCGGGTAGGAAGTGGGTACCCGTTTAATCGTTTGGGAGTTTTTTGTGCAAATGAAGGTTTTTCAGGGCTTGAATTTGCTGGCGGTGTTCCTGGTACTGTTGGTGGAGCTGCTTACATGAATGCTGGAGCAAATGGCCAGGTAAATCATCATTCTAAGAACTAAGGATTAGTTATCCCGCGATTGTAGTGCATGGAAAGGGTGGCATAACTAATCTCGGGATAATTAAACATGAGATAACTTGTTTCTCAACCAAACGACCCCTAAGGTCTCCCCTCCCCCGGTTAATATTTGTTGTATAAGCTCAGCTAGTTGGGATTGATCGTTGTTGATTAGGTTTAGCATTTGCCAAGAGCTTTTTTGGCTTGGTTAGAGATTAATATGTCAGTGTAAGGATAATACCGGAATGAAACAGGTCCAAAAAGAGCTTGGATATAGAGAATACATATGGAGATCTAACTAGTTTGGATATAGTGATTCCATATAGAGATATAACTACTTTGGACTTGAGGCGTTGTTATTGTTAGTGCAACTTCTGTATCTGTTACAGCCTTCAGTTATAATAGGTGATACTGAGATTGCACCTTGGTTGTCCTTGATATAAAGGAAACAGCTGATACTATTGATAGCGTGGAAATCATCACAAATGAAGGTGAATCTAGGATGCTAAAAAGAAGAGAGCTAAATTTTGGCTATAGGTCATCACCATTTCAAGAAATGAAGGACTTGGCATCCATTACTGCAGTTACATTCCGGCTCAAGTTCTCCAAAACTGCACGAGAAATGCAGCAAGAATACCTGGCTAGGTAACTGTATATAATGTGATGTTCTTAATCGTAAACATGTCACTATCAATTGTTAGATTTCAAGGAAAAAAATGGTTTCTTTGCAGAAGATGGAAGACACAACCTTTGGCGCAAAGAAGTGCTGGTTCAGTTTTTAGAAATCCATGTTCTATGGGCTTTTCTGCTGCAGAATTGATTGAGCAAGCTGGATTGAAAGGGTTAAAAGTTGGTGGAGCTATGGTCTCAAACAAGCATGCCAACTTTTTCATAAATTGTGGTTCTGCTACTTCTCAAGACATGCTTGAGCTCATAGGCATAGTTAAGGATGCAGTGAATCAAAAGTTTGGAGTAGAACTAAAGGAAGAAATCTTGTACATACATCCATCTTAGAGACAAGTTAAATTTATCGAAATTGGATTAACAGTATATCAATGTTGTATTACAAGAATACAAGCTATATCAATGTTTTATTGCAAGAATACAAGCTTCTACTGTTGTGTTTCATTGCTGAAAACCTTTACACTTTGCTGATAGTCACACACAGGCTGATCATTTATAAAGGCCTACATCCTTTGTTAATGAATCCTATGCTGTCTCTTTTCTGGGCTACTTGTTAGAGCTTTGGTGATGAAATGAGTAACAATTCCGACGGGGCAAAACAGCAAGCACAGAGACACAGAATGGCGGGTTTCAATATCATTCTGCAATCCATCATGATAAACCTGCCTGTTTCAAATGAAAATGTCTAGTTATAATGTCTGACAGTGGCATCCTTTCTTCTCCCAAAACGAAAGTAAATGGGCATAGCGCAATCATAAAGATAGACACCAAGAGACTGACCTTGCAGCAAAAAGATCTACGGCCAACAAGTGAATCCATGCAGAAGCTAATGTCATCTCGTTGGAGAACATCTTAGTTATGCCGGGCAGCTGAATGGGAACACAAAGTGTTAAGATCCTGAGCAGGCAATTAGTACAAATTATTATGTAGTTGAGCACAGACCTCCGGAAGCCAGTATTTACTAGCAAACATCAGCTGAATTGTATCTGGTGTCCAAGAGAGGTATAATAGATATGCGTACAGAAGTCCGAAGCCAATATAGGGTATGCTGCTTTTCATCATTTTTCTGGTCTGCATTTGAAACTATGTTCAATTACAACTTTACTTTTAAATGAAGCAATCAGTTATATCTTTTTGACCAAAACAGCTCATAATAAAATATCAAACCAATGCAACCAAGTGGAAATCATATATTAGGATACCTAGGATACCGACAGACAGTAGCGGAGCCAGAATTTTCATAATGGGGTGTCAAAAAATAAATAATTAGCTACATCGAAAAGTCAAGGGAAATCAACGTACAGTAAATATACATAAAATATCAAAGCAATATAGTGTAATTTTTCGGCGAAGGGGCGTCGCTTGACATCCCTTGGTTCAATGTGGCTCCGCCATTGCCGACAGATATAGCTAGTAAGCATTTAATTTATAAAAGCATATTGAATTCATAATTAGACTGCCAGTGTGATCTCCAATATGCAGAAAAAAGAAAATGGCATAAGGAGTTGAGATTGAAAATACTCTGCAGATCTTACAAGTTTAGCTTTAGGAGCCACAACCATGAGGGTATAAAACGGAAGAACCGCTGCTGTCCCCAGTGTGAAAACAGTAGAAGCAATTTCAGAACTTGGCAAACCTACAGAAGAGGAACAGAAAATCAAGGAATTACACCTTCAGGAGGTTATGAGATGGCATAAAAGTTGTCAATGTCAGGACTTAAACCATACAATAGAATCAAGGAAGAATGTATGCAAATATGAGGATGAAGTTTACTCTCAATGTACCAGTAACAAATGGAGCAACAACATTATTAGGCATAGATTTAAAACTAGTTAGCCATAATCAAACACACAAAACCAGAAATAAATGAATAAATAGGATGAAGTGGGCAAATGATTACAAGCAGTCACCGTCGAGCTTTTTCTTTGCGGAAGAGTTGTTTGAAGGTTAAGTTGAATAATGACTCTTGATCCTCCCAGAAAATTAGCTCCACTTCTAAACTTGGTTCCTAATTCCACTACTCGTTGATTTACAATGTCAGATTTCTTTTCTATAAAAGTATAAGGGGTAGGCTGGTTTCTCCTGGACATCAAGGCAGGTGCCCTGTAGTTCATCTGCAATAAGTAGTTAATTTCACGAAATGAATTTAAAAACTCTTTATTGGTAAATGAAATGACTGCCCAAAAAGCAGTAGAATTTCATTGTAGCCTCCAACTTCCAACTTGCTAACTATGTTGCGCGAACTCTCCAAAATAGCTGCCGCACCCATGTCAGATCCTCCAAAAATAGTGTACATTATTTTTGGAGGATCCGACACGCACCCACCGATATTTTTGAAGAGTCCGAGCAACATAGCTTGCAGCTTGCTAGTGTTCAATGAGTAGCAAAGCCTCATTCTTCAAAGATATACATTTTTTCGTTTTATTTGCACGATATAATTTTCCTAGAAAGCGGATTCATTTGAACCCCATCAGATCATGCAGCTCTGCCCCTGGATCATATGCCTTCTGGTATTAAATTTTTTTGGGCTATGCTAACTGCCACGTGGGGATTTTAAAATACTACTCCCTTTATTTCAATTCAGATGAAACAGTTTCCTTATTAATTCGTTCAAAAAAATAATGAATCATTTAGAAATAATTCTAACTTTAAACTTTTCATTTTACCCTTTTCCCCTTAAAGCTTTTATAACCACACAATGGCTCCACAAAATTTTTAAAACCACAAATTTCAAAAATCTCATTTGTTTTTTCTTAAACTTTGCAGAAAATCAAACTGCGTCTACTTTGTTTTTCTTATTTTTCTTAAACTCCGTGCCAAGTGAAACTTTTATCCTAAAGCAACAAAAACACCAATTGACCATGGCATATCACAGCTTAAGGGAAACAAAATTAGGGAACATAGAGTAGTGTGATACAGAAGCAGAAAGAAAGAACATACCTTGAGTGAGATGTGAGAGTAGAAGAAGCAAGAAGAAGAGAAGTCCATACTTACTTAAGAGTTAAGAGGGGAACAAAAACAAGAAGAAGAAGAATCAAAAGAAAGTGACGTTTTCATGCGTTATACATGTAGAAAAAGGACAATAATGGAGAGCTGTAACAAGAAAAGTTTGGATTGAATAAAGAAAGAAATGGGGTCGTCATTCATGATTTCATGGCCACTGTGAACGCACTCGTTAATTAGCATAATAGTGAAAGTGGCCATTTGATATGTTTAGTGAGAATTTGCCAAATCCAACCACACACCTCTATTGGACGGAAAAGTTGTTAAAGCACTTGTGTCGTGTTTCTTTACACCTGTTGACAATTGGATTTTCTTAATCTCATGATTTTAAGTTTATGTCTCATAGTACACGAGGCGCACATGCACACTGGTGGCTTGTCGGACTTGTTTTTGCTTCCTTCAGAGTTTGTTACTCTTGGAAAATGTTATTTTGTGTCTCACTATAATTGATACTAGTTATATGAGTCAATTTTCTTATCTCATGGTTTTGTGAACTCAGATTTTTATGGATCCATAAATATAAGATTAGAGTCTATAAATTTATGAAATAAAAAAAAAACATAAAAAATATACGGGGTGCATTATTTGGTCATCCCCATTTAACCTATACCTATTTTTTTAAAATAACTTGTACCCACTTCTTAAATAATTTTAACTCCTTTTTCCTCTTTAGTTTTCTTCTTCTCAACAAAAGACTAGCTCTGGCCTGGGGTACGAAGTACTTCAAAGGTAACTTTCCAAGATTGGTAAAAGCTAACCATCAGATTGATCCAAGCGACTTTTTCACAAATGAACAAAGTATTCCTCCTCTTTCTTGTTAGTACAAAGGAAACCTAAGATTAATGTGAGTTTAAACTTTTGCTATAACAATTCACATCTCATTGTTCAGGTAAAAAAATGTTCAACTCACTTTAAAGTGAACTAGAAAATCACTGAGAACTATGAAAATGGTCACGGCTTGCAGAGCATATTCGCTAATGCAAAAACTACTTTAAGTTCAAGGTCATAAATGTAAATTATGCGAAAAATTATTCGACAATTTTGCATTCTGAGAATGAAAATTAATATATATGAAATCTTTATAGTAAACATACAATAAACTAAATAACTTTAGCTCTATAGCTGATTTTTTTTGGTTACAAAGATAAAAACTTCACTTCTAGAGCTGAAGTTTTTATTTTATAACTGGCAAACTTCAGCTTTAGAGCTGAAGTTTTCCGGTTACAAAGACAATAACTTCAGTTCTAGAGCTGAATTTCAGTCCCGGCTACTAAAATGCTGAATTTTTCGTGATTGTCTTTGTTACTTCAGCCCCGTGTGCTGAAATTATGTGAAAAAGCGGGTACGCTTGCAATTTTTTTTCCACAGTGAACACAAGTTAAAATGTGGCACAAAAAATGGATATAAATGCAAATGTCCCCAAAAAAAACTCATACAACTAATGTCAGAGACACAAAATAAAACTTCTGGTTACCCTTTATGTCACGTTTATTTTTGTTTGACTAAAATGTGTAAATCTGACTACATATTTAATTATAAAAACATTCTTTCTTAATTTTAATACTAATAATTAAGATGAGTTATTTTCTCAAAATTTAAATACGTAATTTATTATTATTTAAAAATGATAATCTAAGAACTAAATAAACTAATAATTAAATATTCATATCCAAATTGTATATTTTAATTTACATGTGTTATAAACTAGACCTCCCTTGCCAAAAAAAAAAAAAAGACGATTCAGATTCAGACCTCAATTAGACAGGTAAACTTTATAAACAACCAGATTTATAACTGGCTGTTCAAAAATAGCTCAATTTCAAAAGTAATTGAAATTTAGTCACTTTTTATATAAAGATAAATTTGAGCGAAAATACTGTTCAAAACCCGAAAAATACTCCAGTATATTATGCTGGAGTTCCAACACAAGTATACTTAAACTCCAACATAAGTACACTAGAATTCCAGCATAATATACTGGAGCTCCAGCAAGTATATTGGTCCAGTATAATATACTGGAGTTTGGAGCACCGATGCTCCAGTCTCCAGTATATTATACTGGAGCTAGCAAAGTATACTGGTCCAGCATAATATGCTGGAGTTCATCCACAAGTGCACCGAACTCTAGTATATTATGCTGGACCGGTCTCTATTGCAGCAAAATAGTGATTATTTTTCATTGACTTGGTAAACACTCGCTATTTTTGATTGAACAGTCCGAAAACTAGCTATACCGTGCTATTTTTACCAATTAGACGTAACAATCCTGGCCTTAGTCATCGGTCCAGTCAGATCTACCTACGGAATAAAAGAATATATTTTTAGTCCGGCATCTGTACTGAAAGTCTGTCTAAAACAATAAAAAAAAATTGAGAGGCTTTTGTTTGTGTTACATAAGCTCACCCTATTTCTTACTTTGATATGTAATTATTCCTCCCGATCCACAATAAATGATCAATTTATTTTTTATTTTGATCCAAAATAATGTCCATTTATATAATAAAAAAAATTAATTTGTTTTTCAAATATTATCGTACGTATCCCTAAAATGTCATTTATTCCTCACGTTTGAGAAGAGAAGAGAAGTGCTATTATAGCTATGCCGTAACATTTAATTAAGGGTAGTTTAATCACACTAACTATTTTTGTCTATAATTTAGTATTTTCTTTATAGATGTGTCCAAAGTAAGATCACTTATTGTGGACCGGAATGAGTATACGTTTTAAATTAATCCGATTTAAAGCAAAATTGGTTTTACACTTGAGGGGGTTTGGTTTGGGGGGGGGGGTGGACTTGGAAGAGAAGCTTTTCTATTCTTTAACTATTGAGAATGTTTGACTCAAAAGTTATCGGTTACTTTGTGAGCTATTAACAATCGGAAATATAAGAGGGATAAATCGTAATCAAATATAATAAACCCAAAATGGAATCAATGTGATTATAGCATCGAAATGTTTGCAAGAATGAATAAATTATGAAGATAATCGACGATCACATTTGAGAGAATAATAGAGAGAGAATGATAGAGAGAGAGAGAGTGATAGAGAGAGAATGATAGAAGTTGTATTATTAGATAATAACACATGATCCTCCACAACAGGGAAGCCTCTCCTTTATATAGAGGTGGGGCTTCCTTACAAAAGTTATGATCGTCATTGGATCGCTGACAACCTTAAAGAGGAGTCGTCTAAATACATATGTCACCGTTTATACCCTTATGTCTATATTATGACCTTGCTGTGAGAAACGTAAGGGAATGTTGTACCCTCACCATTTTGTGGGCGTGGGGAAAGCCGCACTCGGCCCCCTACGGCCAAATCGTATTTTAGCCCCATACAGAGAACAAGATCCGACTTCTTTTCGGTACAAACTTCTATACCGAAGTGAAATATTGGCGTAGCAGCAATTCCGTGAAGGATATTCAAATTTTTAAAAAGTAAATATTATTTTTTTGTCGATGAATAGTATACCAAAATGGTTAGATCAACTACACAACATTAGCTAAACAATAAAAGAGAGATAAGAAGGCTTCGTGCTCAGTATTCTCTAAAGATGCATTGCTTTTTATTTCAGATAAAACATTCAAATATTCAAAATTGGTTCTTTAAAACAAAAAATCGAGGGAGAGGAGGGGCATTAATCTCAGTATATCAATAGATCATGTTTCTCTTTGTATGTTGAAAATGTATTCACCCTATCATGTAAATCATACTGAATAAATGTAGTTTCTTTTTTTCAGCTCCTCCCCTTTGTTTCCCTAAACCATCAAAATAATGGACAGAACCAAAAAATATATAGAACAAAAATTGGAGAACAAACTTAGGAAGTATGGTCATCCAGCCAAGAGATTATGTCATTAAGAACTCGAAATATCATCTCATCGGGCTCACCCTCTAGTAAAGAATGATAAGCATCCTCATAAAGGGTCAGTTTCTTGTCCGAACTACTTGCCTTCTCGTACAACGCTTTGCTGATGGATGGATCAGTAACAGTATCATTCTTTCCATGCAAGATTAGCAATGGCAGAGAGACCTACAAAATCATAGAAACTGTTAGTAGTTATTATTTAAGACTTCTAACCTATCGAAGAATAAGGTTAGAGAAAAGTATATAATACCCTGGATTGCAAACAGCATCACTAGGATAAAAAGCAACAAAAAGTAATAAAATTAGGTATATTTGAAGTAATTAGCATAAGCAAAGGTTGCCAGTAGTATTCTCTTGCTCGTTTTGCCCCCATTGTGTGGGCAGGAATGAAGATAATCGGACCAAGGTGAGAGTGATCCATGTAGTGGACAAGATGCGAGAAGTTAGGTTTAGATGGTTCGGGCATGTGACGAGGAGATGCATAGGTGTCACTGAGAGGTGTAAGAGGCTGTTGATTGTGGGTTATAGGAGAGCTAGAGGTAAGCCGAAGAAGTATTGGGAAGAGGTGATTAAGTAAGACATGACTTATCTCCATCTTACCGAGGAAATGACCCTTGATAGAAAGGTGTGGAAATCGAGTATTAGAGTAGTAGGTTGTCTTTGCTTCCCATACCAGTAGCTTCATTACTATTCTTTGCTTTTTCCTAGATTGCGATTACTTCTCTTTCATGCAATTTCTCTTTCATCCAGAGGTTGAAGGTAGCAGAGATGCGGATGCTGAGGTGGATGTGCGGGCACACTAGGATAGATAAGATCAGGAATGCAGAACTTCGGAGGAAGGTGGGCGTCGCCCCGGTGGATGACAAGATGCGGGAAGCAAGGCTCAGATGGTTCGGCACGTGCAGAGGAGAAGCATCGATGCTCCAGTGAGGAGGTGCGAGCGGTTGACCGTGGTGGGTATGAGAAGAGGTAGAGGGAGACCTAAGAAGTATTTGGGAGAGGTGATCAGGCAGGACATGGTACGTCTGCAAATTTCCGCGGACATGACCCTTGATAGGAAGGCATGGAGGACAAACATTAGAGTTGTAGGATAGGGGTAGTGGTGCTTCCCTTCCTGCATTCTGGGGGTGTGGCGGGGTTGGATTAGGGTTGATCTTAGATGCCTTGTAGTTTATTGTTGAACCCACAATATTCTTGATATCTATCTTAGATGCCTTAATCTCTGGTTACTGTTATTGCATGTCGTTCATCTTTTGATTTTCTATTTTATGCTTCTATTACTACAATAACTTTTACTGGAATTACTAATGAATTCTCTTCTCTTTTCTTTCTTGTTTTCTATGTTTTCTTTTATTTCCGTCGTTCTGAGCCGAGGGTCTATCGGAAACAGCCTCTCTGTCCTTCCGGGGCAGGTGTTGTATTATTAGAATGATATTGTTCTGCATATTTCCCTTCTTGGTTCCTGCATCTCTCTTTCTAAATTATTGTGCTTATGTTTGCCTCAGCCAAGGGTCTATCATGATCAGGCTCTCTACCTGCACAATGTAGGGATAAAGTCTGCGTACACAATATCCTCCCCAGACCCTACTCGTAGGATTACATTTGGGTTTATTGTTATTGTTGTTGTTCCTGCCTCTCCAAAAATCTCTCATTTTCAGAAAGGTAATCGTGAAAGAGACTCATACTTATGGACACTTTTTTACAATATTTGTCAAGCTAAATGAGCTTGAACTCTTTCTGGACTATAAGAGCAGAAAAAGATATACCATCTAGAATGAATTATAAAGTCAAACCAGTTATAATAAGCAGAAACGGTTAATAACTCCAGCAAAGGTATGCGCAGACGATAATAGAATTTCAAGTTTCCAACTATGGACTAACTTGCATATTCAAAGGCACAAGGTCCTATTTACAATAAACAGTTAATATGGGGGTAATATTCTATACTACAAAAAACATAAGATGAAACATGTGATACCTTATCTAGTTGTTTCTCTATCTCTTGGGTGGTATGCAGTAACTCCACTGCAGTTCGTAGACGGGGTTTATGCTTGTAAGCAATGACATTATAGGCGGCCTGCACACAGAAGAAAACATAGTACATCATAACATGAAACAGGTTCGTGTAATTATTATGTTTAAGAATCAAGTTATTCGAATTGGAAGCTAATTGACATGCCCTTAGGCAAAAACATGTTTAAGTTGAGTGAGATGTGAATGGTAACTAGACATTCCTAAACAAACACAGCAACACTAACCTCTAATATCCTGTATCTATCACTCTCTCCCATCCTCCTAAAGCCATCATACTTTGATTCGCGCACTATTACAGAGCAGAAAGATCACATACCTGTTCTCTCTTCTTCACATCTCGGAATGCTAACTCTGCTAAGTCCTGTTGCGGAACTAGCTTTTGCTTTGGAAGAAATTTTGCTATACCGATTAGAATTTGTGTTACTAACCACGGTGGAACCATGTCATCTGCAAGCTGTACAACAATACAAGTCATCACTCAAAACTATGGATCTGAGACAATAAGCATCAATAAGAATTGAGAATCATCTCCATAAACTCACTTTACACATAGGTGCAACAAGAATAGCGCCATTCCATGCATCAGGCTGCTTCAGGTGCACCTTCAGAGCTACTGCTCCACCCATTGATTGCCCAAATAGAAAACTTGGCAGGTTACATATCTCTGCGTTTTCTGCGACCAGCATTTAACTGTCAGTTGCTGTTTCAGTAGTGTGTCAAGAAGAATAAGATGTAATTAAGTTGTTTTCCGATTCCCCATTTTGGGACCTCTTGCCCAAAGCAAGTCATAATATCAGCATGTATATGAGACATCATTTGTCAGGACTCAGGAGACAGTTCTAATTGGTTAGAGTCTCGAACCTATCAAAGAATCCAAGAGGTTACTGATAAAGAAGGTAACTGAGGCAAGTTTAACCTTTCACTTTTGAGTAACGCTCGATGACATCATCAACTAACTTGTCAAAACTTGGTATGTAACCATGAAGACCTTCGGAAAGACCAAATCCAGGATAATCCATGGCAAATACTCCATAACCAGACGATGCTAATTTTCTTGCAATGCCTAAAAAAAGGAGAAACTTTCAGGAACAATCTTTCCTTGAACACTAGTCCGAGATTTAAAAATGTGTTTGACAACCACAAACCTTCAACAAAAAATGTGCATGTATCACCATAACCATGACAAAAATATACCATAGCTTTTGGGGGACTTGTCTCTGGAAGCCAACTTTTGGAGTAGATTTCCAGTCCTCGAGAATTAACCTCATATGACTGCAGCACAAAATTTCAAACCGCTATGTCATTTAAATCAGCTATGAATATTAAACCTTATGCTAATATAGGACGCTAAAACTGAACCATGTACTGACATAAAAGACTCTTCTCAGGTCGCTTGGTACAATAAGGAAGACAAATATCCTGTCATTTTATTCATGGGAAATCGAGTCATTCTTCTCAAATTACCCCTTTCATTTCATTTTGAAGAGATTGAGATAAATACCCCCATTATTCCATTTTGTTTCACAAAATTAAAACTTAGTAATAAAAACAGACCGTCCCACAGTTATTCTATTCTATTGGAAACCGTACAGACTACCCTCCCCAGACCCCACCTATTGGGAACAGATGGGTTTGTTGTTGTTGTTGTTGTATACGCACATACAATTTACATGAGACATTAACCACATTTAAAGTAATAGATCTCTCATAAATTAGTCAATGTTTTGGAAACCAAGTTCATATGATGTCCTAAAATTAACATATTCATATACATGATCCTCCATAATCATGACGAAATAAACCCCTCGTTATAACTATCCAGTCCATCAACATTTCTATTTTTCTGAATTTTATGAAGTTCTTCCGTTCAAGGTTCAATTTTCTAAGATATGTTATCGGAGGATTCACAGTTATCATTACAGACAATGAAAATTTAATGAATGACAAAAGCAATTAGGTTAGTACGAATAACCTATAAATTCTATAGTTGATCACTTCAACGACTAATCACTTCCTATCCAAGGATATTAATCAATAGAAAGTGAACAATAAAGTGAAAATTAGGTTAATAGATAAATAATAGAGTGAAAGGCAACTAACGATCAAAAAAAGTGTGAATGGCAACCACACCCAATTAATTTCTTAATGTGTCATTCTTTCATTCCAATAATAGATCTCAATTCACCAAACAAGAAGTAAAACCAATATTTTACTAAAAGCTCTGATTGTGGAATCCGTATCCCTTCGGACAAATATCTCATATTAGCTAAAAGAAGAAAATTGGAAAGAAGGCAAGTTCATAATCTAGCTGCACTAGAAGTACACAGAAAACTAATTACACAAGAGATCCTTTTGTTTATGCTAAGAAACAGGATGCTTCGACAAGAAGCCATCAGAATATTTTCAAAAAGTGTTACCTCCATCATCTTCACTCCAGCATGTGGTATCTGTGCAAAAGCAAAATAAGCAATCATTAAATCGACATTAAAAAACAAGTAAGCAACATGCCACTTCCTTGAAGGATTCAGTTCCATATGAGCGCTATCCGTGATTACAGAAAAACGAAAAAGGTAAAGAAAAGCGTTCATAAAAGTATCAACTGTCTCAACTAGCTTAATGTAGAAGGTGATAATTGCACGAACGAAAACAGGTTTACTTAAAGAAAAGAAATAGGGAATGGTCAGTCTCGTATGCCCTCTCAATCGCTAAAGGTCAATATGTGAATTTCAATGAATACTGAACTGCTTGAATCCCTTCTCTTGGAGATGATCTATTTGTAGATACTTCATTATATGCAAGAGTACATAGGCATTGGAAACTGTTTTTTACTTTTGACCATTCTGAATGCTCTATCTGCAATCCACCAAACTTATACAATTCTATCAAGAAAAGGGGGGTAATTTAAACAGGACGCGCAGTCTATAGAGCAAGATTTTAGGTTCCGCAATACTGGTTTAATCCCTTTGCAGTTGACCTTAAGCAAAAACCATGTTGCCAATAATCAAGCTCTTAGTCAAATTAGGGGCGCCTTCTACTGACATTAACAAAACATGACAGTTTGTTCAGTGACTTCAGTCAATTAATCAATAAATCGACTATGTCTCGATTATCAAACACTTTATTTTTTATAAGTAACTACGTCTCATTCCGAATTTAATTTGCTTATAACTACACCTCATTCCCCAACTAGTAAGGTCGACTATATGAATTCTCTTCCGTGCAGTCAGATGCAATCAAAATCCAAACTTCAAAGCTGACTTTGAATCTTTTTCTATCATAAACTATTTTCTATTTTACTTGAATCATAAAAATACAGTTATTCAATAAGCAGGAGTTGCAATACCTTCACCAAGCAGTCTATAGAGCAAGATTTTAAGTTCTATACTACTAGTTCAATCCCTTTGCAGTTGAACTTAGGCGAAACCGTGTTGCTAATAATCAATCTCATCGTCTTAAATGATGGGCGCCTTCTACTTACATCAGCAAAACATAATAGCTGGTCCAGTCAATTATTCAATCAATCAACTATGCCTCAATTTAAAACATTCTTTTTGACAAGTAACTATGCCTCAATCCCAACTTATCCTTTTTCGAATAAGTTACCAAACATCGATTGCAAACAAGTTGGGTCGACTATATAAATTCTCCTGTATCCAATCTATTCAATCAGATACAATCAAAATACAAACTTTGAAGCTGACCATGAATATTTTTCTACTGAACCCAAGCAACAACAACTAATTCAAGCCCAGGCAAATTGGAGTCGGCCATATGCATCCTCAGTGTCTATGTCGCTCCATTTAACCATTTTCAATTTTACTTAAAATCATAAAAACACAGTTATTCAATTAGAAGCAGTTAGAATACCTTGAACAGGCAATGATCAATTGACAACTGAACATCCTTAAAAGCATCCCTAGCACGACGCCTGGCATCCACGTTGTCCATATTAGCATCAATTATTTTCTGCAATTCCTCACTTATACCTTGAAACTTCACTCGCTTCCCCATTACTGCTTTCTCACTCCTCACTGAATTGGCTTTCTTCGTTCTGAATGCTACACATACCCCCAAAAAATAAATCTTGAAAAAGGGCCAATAAAAGAAATTGAAGAAAGAAGGAAACAATTATTTGCATACCATCTATTGAATGCCTCCTAAAAAACTTCCCAGGCTTCAAAGCCATGACATTATTACAGTAATCAATAGAATTATTAATAATAATAAGGTTGTTAGTAGGATTTTTTTAAATTTGAATTGTAGTCTTTTCCTTTGTAAATTGACAAATTGAGAGTGAAGGATTGGTGGAATCTGAGACTGATGCTGTCTTGAGGATTTTTGGTAAAGAATTGGATTTTGTAATCAATGGCTGAAAGGTGACTGTAAGCTGCTATCTAATTTCTTTCTTTAGTAGTGTCTCTTTTTGATAAGTACAGCTGTAGTATAATTGTTTAACCTGTTCTGAAGTTAACAAAAGGAATATACACCTGTTGACTTAAATCCCTTTTCTACTTTAAATTGTGTGTATTGAGTACTCCCTCCCATAAAAAATAAGTGATTTAAATTGCGGGACGTTCTATTTGGACGCTATATTTTAATCTGTAGTCGTTTTATATTTCTATTTGCACTCACTTATTTTTTTGAAAACTTTAGCTTTCCCTTCTTCTCCCCTTCTCCTCTTTTTCTGTTATTAGCTTTTTAAACACCCATAAATCAATCAATACAGTTTCTACATTTTTGAATTCTTCCACAAACAAAAAAAGAGTTTATCTGATAATTACGGAAAGTTTCATTTCCACTTTTGTGTGTTTTTACTCCTCCCGGGAGTAGAGTCAACATTGCTAATCTTCTAATACTCCCTCCGTTTCAATTTATGTGAACTCATGTGATTGGGCACAGAGTTTAAGAAAATAGAGAAGACTTTTGATCTTGTGGTGTAAAATGAGTCACCTTTATTTTGTGTGGCTATAACTAAATTCATAAAGGTAAATTATTTCCAAATAAAAAAAGGGGTATTCTTTTTTATACGGACTAAAAAAAAAATAGGTTAACGTAAAATTAAAAAGAAAGGAGAATCATTTTGATGTTTACTTTAGTTGGCTTATCATACAAAAGAGAAAGGGGAGGCAAACGTTGCAAATATCTAGTGCTGATTATTGATTTTGACAGAAGAGCGCAACTCGACGAGACATCCTTAACTAAATGAATTAATGGTAAGTGTTACAGTGTTAAAAAATTAGAAAAAAAATTATTAGGAGAATTAAAGAAATCTGGAAAATAGTAGAGAATCAGAAATATTCCGAGTCCACAAGTTTCTTATGTGTCCTTAAGGAATTTTAACACCCTCACACGTTGCCAAGGTAATGGATTAAATCCTCACAGGATAAAACGGAATAAACTTTCATGCAACAGTGACAATACAAATTGCAGGATACCAACGAACTCAAAAAACGGAGCAAAATCACACTTACGAATTTGAGAGAGAGAGACTGCGAATTAGGATGCAGTATATTCAGAAAGAAAGAAGTTCTCGAGTATTTTTAGTGTGTAAAAACTGGAGCCATGTCTTAGAATTTATAGGCAATTATCAGAAGAGGTGACTGGAAAAGGTGCCTTTTCAGAAGAATACACTGCTTGCCACGGTTTTACCGCGGTCAGAGAGGCTCTCTGAATCTGCCTGCTGCGCCAGAGAGGCCCTCTGAACCTTCAACAGGGTTCTGGCGCATTTTCAGAAGTGATTTGGCATTTATTTAATTATTAAATAAATAAGTAAATTTTGTCCAAAAATAATCTTATCGATTATTTTGACAAATCCAAAACCAAAGCCAAAGCAGAAGCCGAGCGAGCGACGATGACGGCGCGAGGGTTCATTCTTTTCAACTCCTTTTAAGAGCTTTAAGAAGTGATTCTATATATAAGCATACAATTGTGGTTGTCCCTCACGAATGAGGGACAAAGTGCAAGACAAAAGTTCACTTCTTTAAGTTTTCATGTTCCCTCCATTTTATTTCCCTTCATTTCCAATTCACACTTCTTCTACTTTAAAGCCCAATGGCTTAAAGTCCAACAACCCCCCACATGAATGGGAATGGATGTATCAAATCTCATAGATGAAAGCTATGTGATTTTGCAAGTAAGGATTAATTGCATCTGGATAAGTAGGTTTCCCTTTGAACTTTTCGTAATGAACATATGTTGGATATACTCGGTCAATCGTTAGATTTGATATCTTTGAATCGTCGAACTTAGTGTATACCTAGACAACCATATGTCACACAACCAACCCTTAACCGTTTTTTGGTTCTCATTGTTGTGTTCGTTTTAGCTATGAATACCGCATGGTTTCATAAGTGCGTAGAGAATTGGCCTTACAGAATTCTCATTGAAGCGGTTTTCACTTCACACTTACATAGGTGATTCCTAAACGTGTAATCCTTTAGATTGACACTATTTGATAAATACCTCATCAAACTTAGGTAATCATTAAAGAATGTGTAAAGTTCTATCCTTGTTACTGAACATTGTCTTCATCACGAGAATGGACCAAAGATTTTATTTTGACAATGTTGAACCGGTCAATCGATCACAACTTTGTTTGAGCTCCTTGAACCTAGATCTCGGAACATCCAAAATTCTAGGTAGCGTTACCACCATGTTGACTTGTCCTCGGCCATAGTCCCATTCCCTTAGATGATTTCTCAACTCCCTCTCTTGTTAAGCCTTTTGTAACCACATTATCCTTTGATCTTACATAATCAATAATGATAATTCCACTAGAAAGTAGTTGTCTAATGGTGTTATGTCTTCGTCGTATATGACGAGACTTTCCGTTATACAGGATCGTGATGGCGCCTACTCGTGGTAGCTAGGCAAGCCACTGTATTCATACTATCCCGTTTTTAACACAATTTTAATTAAATAAATGCGGAATACTTTATCGAAATGGAAATAACTAATTACAAAGTGAAAATCATACTGAAATGCTGCTTTCTTTTGTATAATATTTTTCTTATATTCTTGATGAGTGAATCTTTATATTGTCACGATCCGGATTTTTCCCCCAATATCGGGATCGTGATGGCGCCTACTCGTGGTAGCTAGGCAAGCCATTGTATTCATACTATCCTGTTTTAACACAATTTTAATTAAATAAATGCGGAATACTTTATCGAAATGGAAATAACAAATCACAAGGTGAAAATCATACTGAAATCCTCTACCCAAGACGTGGAGTCACCAACTCACAAACTACTATGGAATACTACACATAAAAGTCTGAAGGAAATATAACATAATTCTGTTTGTCTCGGAACAATGAGACTACAGCTATTAACATAAATCAAGAAAGAGACGCCGGGCCTGCGGACGTCTGCAAGCTACCTCGGTCTCAAATGTGATCAACTCCGACGCAATCTATTTACTGCTGCTGCTGCTCCTGATCGTAACCTGGACCTGTGCAAAAACGCACAGAAGTGTAGCATCAGCACAACCGACCCCATGTGCTGGTAAGTACCTGGCCTATCCAGGCGAAGTAGTGACAAGCCTCAGGTCGGCCTTAAACTTGGTGAAGGCTGTGAGCACGTGATTTTTACCCTACACATGAGTTATTCCTATAAAATTCAAAATAAATGATTTTTCATTACTTTTAAATTTTGTGTGAATTTTGTGTTAGTTGTTTTGCATGTTATTTGTGTGTGATAAATGAAAATACAAAAAAATTGCATCTTTAGGAAGTTAATTCATTTTCTAACAAATTAAAGAAAAAATCAAAAAAAAAATTAGTTAGCTTTTAAATTGAAAATTGTCAAAAAGAGGTAATTAGTTTAATTTTCAATAAATTCTAAATAATTACAAAAATACAAAACAAATTAAAAATACAACAAAATATATAAAAAATACAAGTTATAATAAGAAGAGTAAGGAAAAGGAAGAATAGCAATAATTGGGCCATTTAATCCAGTTTACCTTTAATCCTAGCGGCCCAACACAACTACCCAGCCCCATCCGCCCCAGGCCCAACCGGGTACCCAGCCCAACACCCAAACCCGGTCCCCTTTCCCTTCAATCGTGACCGTCCATGATTTTAATCGGACGGCCACGAATTGTTCTTACACCTTAACATAACACAACCAAAACATAACTCCACATTAATCCTTAAACATTTGAACTCCTGTCCAAACACAGCCGACTTTCTTTTCTTCTTCACTGTCACTGCGCCGCCGCTAGGGTTCCGCCGCGGGCGGCGGCGGCCGGCTCCCATCTCCGTCAAAATTAACACTAAAATACTCCTCTCATCTTCCTCGTCACAGTACCTCTACCCGTTTCCTTCAAACATCAACCAATAGCCCCAAATCTTAAACCCTAGCTCGCGCCGCCACCACCTCCTATGGCGGCGCCGCCACTCAAAACCACCCCTAAATCAACCCCCACCTTTCTTCTTACAACCCTCAAACGTGACACATGAATAAATCGATAGTGGAAACAATTTTTTGGCAAACCTAGGGTCTGTGAATCCGATTCGAAAATGGAGCCGGCGAAGTTGAATGAACTGAAGCAATTCGTCGAACAGTGCAAATCCAATCCTTCTATTCTCTCTAATCCTTCTCTTTCCTTCTTCCGTGATTACATTGAAAGGTATTCTACTTAATTCCATTTGTCCTATTGAACTATCATTTGCTATGCAGAAGTCTCATGTGGTGGATGAGAGTGATGACGAGGTGGGTGATGACGAGAACGATGCTCATGCTAAAGGGGCGGTTGAAGAAGATGAGGAGCCTGAGATAATTGAATCTGATATTGAGCTTGATGAGAGTGACACTGTGGAACCTGACAATGATGAGCCACAAAAGGTCTGATGTGACGGATTAACATCTTGGTATCATGTTGCTTACTTTTGGTCTTTGTGTTCATCAGGTAAGCTAGAAGATGCAATTGAGCATCTTACAAAGGCAGTTCTCCTCAATCCTACATCAGCAATTATGTATGCTGCTAGAGGTACACTTTACTTGGTTTTTTGTTGTCTTCTAATGTATCATAAACTTGACTGTTCTTGCAGATAAACCCAGATTCTGCTAAAGGTTACAAATCACGTGGCATTGCACGTGCCATGCTGGGAAAATGGGAGGAGGCTGCTAAGGATCTTCACGTGGCTTCAAAGCTGGACTATGACGAGGAAATAAGTGGTGTCTCTGTCACAGGTTGAGCCAAATGCACATAGAATTGAAGAACACCGCAGGAAGTATGATAGGCTGCGGAAAGAACGAGAAGATAAAAAGATTGAGCGTGACAGACAACGAAGAAGGGCTGAAGCTCAGGTACACCTCACTAATTTTGTTCTGATTTTTTGTTTCTTTTATCGTTGTTTCTGATTTTTGATGCGTCGATTTTTAGTATTAGTTTTTGTTAATTTACTAAATGGTTAGTTTTGTTAATTTCCTAAGACAACGATAAATCTGTTTTATGAATAAGATTAGTGAATACATGCTGTTTATGAATCTGTTTCTTGTGTCGAGGATTAGTCGATTGAAAGCGTTGCGAATTTGTTCCTTGATTCATGATTTCTGTTGGTTTCTGATGTTATTAAGTATCGGTTTATAGGATTGTTAGTTTTTCTGTTAATTTTGGATTAGTATTGTTAGATTCTTCTCTGTTATTTTTTTTTAGATTCTTAAGATTTCGAGAATTGGTCATTTTCTGATGAACCTTTGATTTTTGATGTCGATTAGTTCAAAGTAAGTTGATTTCCGAAACTGATTTGGTATTTTAGTGTCATTGGTTAATTCGGGTGTTAATATTTTGATTCTGATGTTTGTTTCCTTTGATAATGATATTGTTAGTCAGTGGTGATAGATTAGTTTTGGATTTTGTTGATTAATTAGTATGCAATACTGTCCGAACAATAGGGCTTACCCGTCTGCCAATTAGTGAATCTGTTTTTGATAAGTATTTTGATCCTGTTTTGATTTTGTTGGTTAATGGTTGATTTTGGTACATTCTGTTAGTTAATGAGCTAGTCGATTCAGTTAGGATGTATTGGTTATAGCTGTTAAGTTAGTGATTAAGCTCGATTAGTAGATTCGCCCCTTAGACAAGTTTAGATTCAAGTTAAATCGATAGTTGAAATCACACGATTCGTAGCAACCTAAGGCGATTACTTGATAGATTCAATTTCGTTTAGTCATTCCAATTAGTAAGACTCACCATCTATCAAATTGTTCCTCCGAGTCTTGTTAATTGAATAATTGAACAAAAGTGGCTATGTTTGTAAAACTGCCTAGGGTCGGTTATGAGTGTAATGTGAATTTAGTTATTGAATTAATTCTGAATTTTGAAAGTTAAAGAGGCCAATTGGCTAGTTGAGCAATAGTCACTTAATTGTGGCTATTTGCTAAATACAATCTGAAAATGGGTTAAAATAGAGGTAAAATACAGAAATTGGGAATGTAATAAGCTTTAAGAAGTAGGGGTGAATTGGGAAAAAGAAGTTGGTAAACTTGTAATAAGGTTAGAAGGAAAAGGGTTTAATTGGAAAGGGAATTGGTAGAATTGTGATAAATATAGAGCTTTTAGGGTAATATGGGCATAACAAAAGGTATTTTAGTAGATAGTAAAAGGAAATGAGGGCACCATGGGAATTCCAAGGGAAATAGAACATGGTAGATTATTCTAGAATGGGTCTTAGTGTAGAATCCAATGAATTAATGGCACTAACTTGTGCAACAAGTCAAGATTTGAAGGGTTTTTAATAAAAATTCAGATTCTCTTTTATGCCTATAAATAGGTGATTTTAGCACTAATAAAAGGGGGGTTCCTTCGATTTTTTAGAGTCTCTTTTATAATTTGGAACCAAATAAACCAGAAAAAATACCAAAAAAAATAGTGTCAAATTCCAGATCTGAAATTGGTAATTTCAGGTTCATTTTTCTATTCTTTTGTCTTCAAATATCTTCAAAAATCCAAAAACAATAGTAGATTCATTACAAATCAGTAGGAGACTGTTTCTTTGAGTGAAAATTGGGGTCTTGAAGCAATTTTGGAGTTCTGAAAAATCATCTCCTGGGTTAATTATTTTGGTTCAACTGTTACTGCTGTTCATCTCACTGTTGCTGTAAAAATTGACTGTCACTGCTGAAATTGCTCTGTTGAATCCTGTTCTACTGTTGCTGCTATAGATCTAATGGGCTTGTTCACCATTTCAGGTACACATTTGTAACCTCAAGCTCACAGAAATGAAGTGAATAAATTGGAATGTCATGAACTTTGTTTCATCTTGTTTGCAATTTTAGTTGTAATTAATTCTAATTATGGATTGGACTGTTATGGGTTTGGATGGATTAAATTGTTTAAGTCTGGTTTATGTGTAAAAAGAATACTGTTATGGGTTTGTTGTTCGATACCAATAGCCGAATAAACTTAGAAGTAGCATTTTGGTTGAGAATTATTACGTTTTTATTCAAGCGGCAGTTTTGTTAACAGTTGAATTAGTAGTCAGGTTTTGTTTATTTAGATAGTTAAGTAGTTAACAACTTTTATTAATCAAAAAATTAAAAGAGGAAAAGGAGAACAGTAGCTAGCTTACAAGAATGACAAAGCCAATAACAATGCAATAAGATGTGGCGATAGAGGCATTAGAGAGTGAGTTCAATTAAATGACCCAACATAACCATTGGTGCATAACATAAAAGATATTGGCATATCATCCCAACTATCATATGAATTGCTGCGATTCACTTCTTTTACCTTTTCTTTAAACACCACCCTTTTGTTCTTCTATATTCAATGGCCTTGTAAAGCTGTGTAAAAATCAACATATTACTTCAGTCGTTGTTGCCTTATATTGAACTAATAAGAGCACGGAATTGCATTCAAGAGCTAGAAGCTAAGAAGGTGTGCCATGCCAAACAAAAATGACAATTGCATGGCCTTCGTTTTATTTAATATCTAATGGATCCTTAGATTTCGGGGCGTGCCATTTAGCAAATTTCATGGCCCTCGCAAAGTACAAACGCGAAATTACTTTAGGCGCGTTAGTTAATAATAATACCTTCCTAATCACGAGTGTGCACTTGGTGCGACTCAAATCCAAATCTCGGTAAAGCTGAAATGCACCGAAAGTCATAGGCGTACTGGTTGCGGTATGACTCGAGGCGTGTTTTCGCGATGCCGCAAATTCCTAAAAAATAATAATATTTACGTAAAAGCATTATGTTGTTAAAACTTATAATTGAGTCAAACAGAAGTCAAAAACGACAGTGGAGCGACCGTGCTAAAACCACGGAATCCGGGAGTGCCTAACACCTTCTCCCGGGTTAACAGAGTTCCTTATCCGGACCTCTGCTTCGCAGACATTTTAAGAGTCAAAATTCCTCGGATTCGGGATTAACCGGTGACTTGGGACACCATTGTCATTCCCAGGTGGCGACTCTGATTAATCTCTAATAAAATCCCGAACCGATTGTCCTTAAATTGGAAAAACTCCTTCCCTTACGTGGCCTATCCCGGCGAAGTAGTGACAAGCCTAGGACCAGACACTCACATAGACCTGTGCAATTCAATATAAATATGTGTACCACAAAATAACAAGAAATAATCAAGTATTAACACAATAAGGAATATCTTAAAGAATTCAACAATTAACCACAGTTAATAATTTCACAAGGAAAAACAAAGTATAATGTAAACACAAGTAATATCAATTCAAGAAATAGCAAGCGGTTGCACGGCATCACCCTTCGTGCTTTTACTCTCATCCTCACCAAATAAACAAATAAAGTACACGGCATCACCCTTCGTGCTTTTACTCTCATCCTCACATCCATAGTACGGCATGATCCTTCGTACATGGTTCAATAACAGGGCACGGCATGATCCTTCGTGCATAATCAATAAATAAACATGGCACGGCATTAACCTTCGTGCATAAATAAATAAACATGGCACGGCATCACCCTTCGTGCATTATCACTCTTCCTCACCCAAATAACAATCACGGTTAAGGGCAAAGAAAGAAACAACAATTTATAAACCGTCCCATCAAGGGCAATCAATAATTATCTTCACAACAAGTCCCAACAAGGGAGAACAATAACAATTCATCCGTAATATATCTCAAAATAATCATTTTCCAACGACTCACGGTCATACTAGACGCCAGTGTATGGATGCTCGTCACCACAGCAGCCCATACACCGCACTCGATCACATAACACATAACACATAATCCTATTCCCTCAAGCTAGGATAGAACAAACACTTACCTCGAGTGTTTATGAACAATTCAATCCGTGAAAATGTCTTTTTCTTTCAACTTTGGCTCCAATCCAATCGTATCTATACATAATTGATTTAATATCATCAATACTACTCAACAAACTAATTCTTAAGACCAAATACAACTTTTACAACATTCTGCCCGGAATAGTAAATTTCAACCCCAGGCCCACATGGTCGGAACTCGGGGTTAGGACCAAAATCCGGTTACCCATCCCCCCACGAGTTCATGTATATGATTTGTTTCAAAATCGGACCTCAATTCGAGGTCCAATTCCCCAATTTATGAAAAACCCTATTTTCTAACAAAAACAAGAATTCTACCATGAAAATCTTTTTTAATGAAAAACATGTTTAATGATGTTAGGAATTGAAAGAATTAAGTAAAAAGTGACTTACAATCGTTTTGATGAAGAAGAAATCCGTGAAGAATCGCAAATGGGTGTTTTTGTTTTGTAAAAAGTGAAGAAATGACTGAAAATCGTGTTTTACAGGTCTCCGTGTTCGCATTTGCGAACATGGGTTCGCAATTGCGAACCCCGACCAATTTCTGGAGTTTGAAAAATAAGCTAAGGCTGGGAAGTTCGCATTTGCGAACATTTGTTCGCATTTGCGAACACTGGCAGACAAAGGGATGTTCGCATTTGCGAACACATGCTGTATAAGGCAGTGTTCGCATTTGCGAACAATGGTTCGCATTTGCGAACCAAGGCAGTATGGGGAATGTTCGCATTTGCGAACAATTGTTCGCATTTGCGAACATAGGCAGGCACTGGGGACCTTCGCAAATGCGAACAATTGTTCGCATTTGCGAACAAGGCTGGGTCAAAGGGGCTTCGCATTTGCGATAAAGGTTCGCATTTGCGAGCCTTGCCTTACACTGTCCCCTTCGCAATTGCGAGAAATACTTCGCAATTGCGAAGCCAACAGCTGGGTGAAAAACCAGCAGTTCAAAAATTCAGAATTTCATCCAACGGCCTATCAAATCTTTACCCGAGCCCCCCGGGCTCCAAACCAAACATGTACATAACCTCAAAAACACATTATGAACTTGTTCGTACGATCACATCGCCAATATCACTTCGTTTTAATCAAATCAAGCCTCAAACTCATGATTTTCATACTTTTGATTTTCAAAACTTCTTAACTTGGAACTCAAGGTCCAAAACATCTCAAACGACATCCGAATGTCACCAAACTTTACAGAAAACACATATATAATATTTAAGACTTGTACCGGGCGTCGGAACCAAAATACGAGCCCGATACCAAGGTCAATTAATTTATTTCCTTTAATAATTGCATCAAAAACAATTTCACATAAAAATTCATAACTTGGGCTCTAGGCCTCATAATTCGACTCCGGACACATGTCCAAGTCCCATATTTTCCTACGGACCTCTCGGGACCATCCAATCTCGGGTCCGGATCCGTTTACCAAAAATGTTGACCGAAGTCAACCATATCAATATTAATATCATTTTTATCCAAATTTCTCATAGAATTCATATTTTCTATCACAAAATCTTTCCGGCTACATGCTCGGATCGTGCACGTAAATCGAGGCAACATAGAATGAGGTTTTCAAGGCCTCGGAAGCTCGAAATGATTAATTAAATAAGTGTTATGTCTTCGTCGTATATGACGAGACTTTCCGTTATACATAACGCTCCATGCCCGTTCTATTGCAGCCTCACTATCGCATTATATGCAAATAGGAGCCAAAGGTTTTGGCTAGAACGGAATGTCTTCTAAGAAATTTCGAAGCCATCCATCTTCTTCACCAGCTTTATCCAAATCTATAAACTCTGATTCCATTGTAGAGCGATCAATGCACGTTTGTTTGGAAGACTTCCAAGATACTGCTCCTCCACCAACAATAAAAACATATCCACTTGTGGACTTTATTTTTGTTGAGTCGGTTATCCAATTTGCATCACTATATCCTTCAATAACCGCAGGATATTTATTATAGTGCAAAACGTAGTCTTGGGTATATTCTTAATATCCAGAACTCGTTTCATTGCTACCCAGTGATGCTTGTTGGGATTACTTGTGAATCGACTAAGTTTACTTATCGCACAAGCTATATCAGGTCGTGTACAGTTCATGGTGTACATTAAGCTTCCCAACACACAAGCATACTCCAATTGAGACATACTTTCACCTTTATTCTTTATAAGATGACGATTTAAGTCAATTGGAGTTCTTGCACTTCTAAATTCCAAGTGTTTGAATTTTTCAAGTACCATTTTCACGTAATGTGGTTGAGACAAAGCTAGACCCTGAGGAGTCTTCTTGATTTTAATTCATAGAATTACATCGGTAACTCCTAAGTCTTTCATATCAAACTTACTAGCAAGCATGCACTTAGTAGCTTGAATGTCGGCAATGTCTTTGCATACATGATTTGGAACATTCTTAATGTAAACACATTTATCACATTCATTAATCTTAAATCCATTCGACAATATTGTTTGGTCAAATTTTGCACGCTATTGCTTGGGTGCTTGTTTTAGTCCATAAAGAGACTTAACAAGTCGACACACCTTTTTTTTTTCTCGGAACCACAAACCCGTCAGGTTGGTCCATGTTGATTTCTTCCACAAGATCACCATTTAGAAAGCTATTTTTATATCCATTTGATGGATTTGAAGACCATACAAAGCAGCTAATGCTATTAGCATCCGAATGGATGTAATTCTTATTACCGGCGAGTATGTGTCAAAATAGTCAAGACCTTCTCGTTGTCTAAATCCTTTGACAACAAATCTTGCCTTGTATTTGTCAATAGTACCATCGTCTTTCATTTTCTTCTTGAAAATCCATTTAGAACCCAATGTTTTGTTACCCGGAGCAAGATTAACCAATTCCCAAGTATGGTTGCTCAATATGGATTCTATTTCATTATTGATAGCTTCTTTCCAATATTGTGCCTCTGAGGAAGATATTGCTTCCTTGAAGGTACGAGGCTTATTTTCTAACAGAAAAGTCAGAAAATCTGAACCAAATGAAGTGGATGTCCTTTGACATTTACTTCTACTCGGATTTTTAGGCATACCATCTATTATTTCCTCCCGTAGTCATTTTGACTTGTGGCAGGTCCCTTCACTTTCCTTTTTTTATGGAAAAATAGTTTCAAAGAATTCAACATTATCTGATTCTATTATTGTATTAATGTGAATCTCAGGATTTTTTTATTTATGAACCAGAAAACGATATGCCTTGCTATTGGTTACATATCCAATAAACACACAATCAACTGTTTTTTGGACTTATCTTAAACATTTTAGGTTTAGGAACTTGTATCTTATCTAAACATCCCTACACTTTGAAGTATTTCAAGCTAGGTTTCCTTCCTCTCCACTTCTCATAAGGAATGGATTGTGTTTTACTATAAGGTACGCGGTTGATTATTCGGTTAGCTGTAAGTATAGCTTTCCCCCACAAGTTCTGTGATAAGCCAGAACTTATTAGCAATGCATTTATCATCTCCTTCAACGTTCGATTCTTACTCTACGCAATTCCATTAGATTGTGGAGAGTAAGGGTTAGTCATTTGGTGAATAATGTCATTTTCCAAACATATTTCTTCAAAAGGAGATTCATATTCGCCACCCATATCACTTCTTATCATTTTGATCTTTTTGTTTCGTTGTGTTTCAACTTCACTCTTGTATTGCTTGAAAGCATCAATTGCCTCATCTTTACTATTAAGTAAATAAACATAGCAATATCTCGTGCTATCGTCAATAAAAGTAATAAAATACTTTTTCCAACCGCGAGATGGTGTGGACTTTATGTCAAAAATATCTGTGTGAATTAAGTCTAAAGGACTTGAATTCCTTTCAACGAACTTATAAGGATGCTTAGCATACTTTGATTCCACACATATTTGGGACTTATAAGGAAAGCAGGTGATGACCCTTTGGGTCGTCACAACATGCAAGTCTAAAAATATAATATGGACTTTCTCGTGCAATCAAATTATCAAAACAACATAAAAAACTATGGATTTAACCTCAAAACTCATGATTTTCTAACTTTTCTACCGGACGTCCAAATCACATCAAATCAATTCCGGTTCTCACCAAATTTATACAGATAGGACTTAAATATCACAACAAAACGTGTACCGGGCTCCAAAATCAAAATATGGGCCCGATACCTACGAGTTCAAACATTAATTTATTTCTTTATTTCCTTTAAAAACCAGCACAATAATTTTCTTCAAAAATTATTTTTTAAGAGGGACCTTGGAATCTAATTCCGGACATACGCCCAAGTCCCATATATCACGGACCTCCCGGGATCGTCAAAACATAGATTCAGGTCAGTTTACCAAAAATATTGATCAAGGTCAACTAAAAACCAAATTTTAACTCTAGAAATTACTATTTATTTCTTCATATTTTCACATAAAAGCTTTCCGGTTTCACGTCAGGGCTGCGCACGCAAGTCAATACACATAATTTAAAGCACTCGTGACCTTAAACTGTCGAACCGGATAAAATTGCTCAAAACGACCAGCCAAGTCGTTACAGATATTAGGCGCCATCACATTTCGGACGGTGGAAATTCACAATGGTGGCCCTTTAATATTTAATATTAATAAATTCAGCTACTATGTAATGGTCATAGTCGTACCCAGTGAGAATAATACACGTAAACTCGAATGGAAAAGCTTAGAAAGCCGTTTTTCTTGTTTATTTTTCTTTATTATCAATTTAGGGAGAGAACCTATGATTTATTATATTCTATTATGGGGTGAATGCCAAATCTACTTTAGTACATCATATACTAGCATAAATATTCATTTCCGTATATTTTAGACCTATAAACCTTTGGAAAAATTAATGACTAATTACTTAGAGTTTGAGTCGTCAAAAGAAGTATATTTTTGGGTTAAATACCGCGTACCAAAGTATATATAGTGGCTGAGGCGGAGTCTATAATATGAATTTACACGAACGCAATAATGTTTGTTCATAATTTGTATATGTATTAAGAAATTTATTAAATATTTATAAATATTTAATTGTAATTTCAGTTATTATGAAATATATTAAATTAAGTCAGTATAAGAACCCACAAATGTTAAATTCTAAATCGATCTCTCTATAATGAAATAACACCTATCTTTATCAATCAAATAATGGTTTGTGAACTCTCAAGAACCTTGCCTAGCTTGTAGCTTCATTAATGTCTCTCCCTAGCACCTTAGTGTTGCTTTTACGATCGCTTCATAGACATATATGTCTACTCGGTTAGTAGCAATAATATTTAGTAGAACTAGTGACCCTTGCCACAATATGAAGAATGTGTAAACGTGTAAGGTGAAATAAAAAAGTATAAACTTGTGCAGCTAACAATTACATTTTCCTCCTAACAAACCTATAACATTTATTTAATATACCAGGCTGTTAGAATTAAAGCATACAGAAAAAAGTAGGCACAAAATTGAATAGGGATTTGTATATAATTTTTGGCAGCCGAGAATTTAAAGATAATTGCGATCAAGAAATTGTTGCAAATCTTACAGTATTTCTTTGAGCAATTGGACTTTTATTATACGAACTAAATATCATTAAGTGACCTGTGTGTTCTGAGAGAAAAACTTCTTTAAAAATAGAACATATCTTATTTTTTTGAGAAGATTTCGTAACTAGGCAAAGTAGAAAACATAATTGCAGATTTTAAGTATTAAAATGAATATTCCAATTGTAGCCATGAAACAATTACCATCTTAGCAAATCCTTCCAGAAATGGAACCCTTATTTTAAGCCTAAAATCTCGCCGTAACAATATTTTTATTTTCAGTGCCTATATCAACATAATTTATCCATTCCAAAAAATTCCTAAACATATTAAACTTAATTAATACTAACTATATCCATTTCATTAACTTATTCTTCTCTCTTCACAAACATTATTTCTTATTTTAGATAATCATCAAAAGTTAGAAGAAAAAAAAAATAGAAAGGACTAGCTTTGCAGTAGCATAAATAATACTCTATATATATATATATATATATATATATATATATATATATATATATATATATATATATATATATATATATATATATATATATATATATATATATATATATATATATATACACGAACCTGCCATAAAAATATTGTTGCGTTAATTATACAAAAAATATAATTATTATATACACATCATATAACTTTTCATTGTAAAACTAATCCACGAAATATACCTATTATATACATAGTATATAATATTAAATACTAATTATGTATATAAGTATGTATTTTAAAACCTACCAGAAAAAAATATTGTTGCGTTAATTATATAATCTATATAATTATTATATACACATCATGTAACATTTTATTGTAAAACTAATCCGTGATATATACCTATTAAATAGCACATAGTATATAATATTAAGTATGCGATATATAATGTATAATACATATATAGACGATATATGCATATACATATATATTTCATCAAACAATATATATGACATATTGATTGAATAAATATATTAAAGGTATATCCTTGAGCGAAAAAATATAATTATGCAGTATAAAATTAAATATTAGAAAAAATAAAAGAAATTCACATGATTGCTTTTTTCAGTATCTTTAAGATATTTGGGTGAGTATTTATTTATGCAGGTGAAAAAAAATTATGAAATGTAGATTGAGTTTGGATTGTGTATGAGAAAAAAAATAAAAAAGGACTTTTTCTTAGAGCACCTATTCGAAATCAAAATTCAAAGAAAATGACATGTTTAGATTAATGATGAGATAGAATGATGTAATAAATTAACGTGGTTTAATAATCCCTTGAATTGTGCTTAGTTTTTACCGTTAAGAAATTAAATACTATGTAAAGAATCTTTAAAAATGCTTTAACTGTAAATAAATGTGCTATTTTTAAAATAAAGTAAAAGTAATGTTATTTATGTAAAAAATCTTTATAAAGGGACTAACGGTGTTAAAATTTCTATTTTTTTTTGGTAAATTCAATATAAGTGTAAGTTAAACACGTTTCAAATTATATGAGGGAGTTAGAGGGAAGAAAAGACTTTTATAACTTGTGATCTTGAAACTTTAAAAAGTGAAAACTTTGTGGAGCCATTATATTTGTGTGACGATAAAAACCTCTCATTAAGGATAATATAAATTATATAAAGTTAAATTATTTGTAAATATATAAATGTGTCATTCTTTCTGTAACGGATTAATAAGGAAAGTGTGTCATATAAATTGAAATAAAGGGAGTATTATATATATAAACTTTATTAACCACCGCTAAATAAAACATGTTTTTTTTTTTGGTAAATAATTTTCTTATCTTCTCCTAAACGTGATTGAGAAAGTCTACATCGAGCACCCAATTTTAATTTATTGGAAAAGATTAGCCTTTTGGGCCTATATAGCTAGTACACCCATAAGGGGTGCTAACTAATAAGCTGGCCCATTAGGCAATCGAATCCTAACCCTAGGCATAGCCCATGCAAATACCGTTATGGATATTTGGAGACTAATACACATAACAAAAAAGGACTAGGGCTAGTTGTTATTTGCATCAAATTCAAGAGGGTTACGTTTTAGGCTATGGAGATAGGGGTTCCATCCACTATATGAGGATTCATGACAACTAGTGATTAGAGCATGGTTGTTATACTCGATCCTGTTTCGGATAACTACCATAAGACTCCTAAACTAACAATTGTATTATTAGTATCAGAGCCAAGGGGCTTGTTTTCTGCTTGTGTAATTTGTTTTTGCATAATATATGAATTCAAGAATTTTTACATGTTAAATCTATATCTTGCTTGCATTATTTTATGTTCAAAAATGTCTGTTTTGTGTGTAAAACCTAGGAATTATAAAGATCTCGCCGAGAGCTTTCCAACGCTATATAGGACATAAAATTTGGCATTAGAGTTTGTGAGTAATTAAGGTTCTAAATTATAGGGTTTCATAAAAAATAAATTTAATCCTAAAAATTCAATACTCCATGTTTCATACATTTTATGCAAATCAAGTTGGGTAATATTTTACTTATTTTATAGCAAAACCATATAGTCAAAGATAATTATGATCGAAGATTTGGGTGGATTTATTTAGAACAAAACTAATCAATTTTTGATCATACAAATTAATTTTGAATGTTTTTCTTAAAATTAGTTATCCAAATAAGTCTTAAATACGCTTAAGACTTTAATCAGTATTTTAGATGAAGAATGTTAGCCAAAATTATTATTTTAGGTCAAAATCTTGAACAAATTTTGTACAAAAACTTTACTATTCTCACAAAATTTTAGTATATTTTTGATGATTTCTTGAGCAATATAATTGCTTGAAATCAACCATAAAACACGCTTACAATAAAATTTTCTATTATAATTGGATAAAAATAGCCAAAAATTAGAGAAGATTTATTTTGGTCTCGATAAAACTCGTTTTCAGAATCTGGATCACGCCTCAACCGGAAGAAGGTTGGTTGCCCAACTTGGACGAACCCCACTCTCACCTTTGAGAGTGTGTAATGTACTACAATTATTAAGAAGAAATTAAAAGAACAAGCATAACAAGATTTTGTTCAATTGTCAACCAATAGATTCAGTTACAATAGACATAGAAGAACTCCTGTTTCCACCTGGAAAATAGAAGAGAAAAGAAATTAGGAAGATTAACGAAGAGAGAGAAAGAGAGAAGGAAGAGAGAGAGTAGTAACTACCAGATTTCCAAAACTGTAACTGCCTCCACCTAATCTGTTACTTATTGACTAGCTAGTATTTGTAATTGCAATTGGATTGCTGATTAAATTGGCTACTGTTGGGCTTGTGACTTATGATAGGCCCAATACTGATTAGGCCCATGTGAGTAAGACCAATACTGAATAAGCCCATCTAAAGGCTTTTTCACCTTACCCTATCTTTTCCTAATTTCCTCCGCCTCTCCTCAACATAACACTCCCCACCTCTTCAAGACAGACCTTGTCCTCAAGGTCTCTGTTGTGCCACAAATTCCGGAAATCTATGCTTGATGTAGCCCCAATCTTCCCATGATGCTTCCTCTTTACCCAGATTAGCCCATTGAATCAACACCTTCACTTGAACCCTATTATCAACCTTGACCATTCTTCTGCCCAAAATGGCAAGTGGTTGTATCAAGACTCGACCTTCATCATCGCAAGTGGGAGGCTGTACCTGAGATGGCACTGCTGGACTGATCCGCTTCTTCAATTGAGACACATAGAAGACGGGGTGAAGCTGAGATCCACTTGGGAGTTCAAGCCGGTAAGTTACTGTACCAATCTTCTATAGAATCTTGTAGGGACCATAATAGCGAGTACTTAATTTCACATTTTTACGCACATCAATTGAAGATTGTCTGTAAGGTTGAAGTTTAAGGTATACCAGATCTCCTACTGCCAAGGTCCTTTCTGACCTTATTTTGTCTGCATAAAATTTCATCCTAGACTAAGCTTGAGTGAGATTATCTTTGAGAGTTTGTAACATGTGTTGTCTTTGGGCTAAGGTGACTCCTGCTACATAGTGACCACTGTGAGGCAGTGACCCTAAGAGTAATTGAGTCGGAGGGTGGCCATAAAGCGCCTCAAATGGTGTCATCTTGATAGAAGTGTGGTAATTATTATGTACCACCATTCTACAAGATGCAGCCATTTAGCCCACTGCTTGGGATTTCCAAATACCATAGCTTGCAAATAAGTCTCTAAGCACCTGTTGAGTCGTTCAGTCTGACCATCGGATTGTGGGTGATAGGCGGAACTCATGTTGAGTTTAGTGCCTAAAACCTTGAAGAGATGCTGCCAAAAGTGGCTAGTAAAAATGGCATCTCTGTCAGAGACAATAGTCTTGGGAAGCCCATGTAACCTGTATATCTCCCTCATAAACAACTCTGCTACATCTTGTGCTGAATATGGGTGTTTGATAGCTAGGAAGTGCCCATATTTGTTAGCCTATCTATGACCACCAACACAATATTTTTTTGCCCAGAATTAGGTGAACCCCCCATAAAACCAAGAGATATATCTTGCCAAGCCTGCTCAGGAATAGGTAAGGGTTGAAGTAACCCTGGATAATGGTTGTGCTCAGCCTTAGTCCTTTGACAAATATCACACTCACTAACCCACTTAAGGATTTTGGCTTTCATGTTTGGCCAGTAGAACAATGACTGCACCCTCCTGTAAGTTTCTTGTTAACCTGAATGTCCTCCTAAGGATGATTGATGCAAGGATGCCAATATCTGTTGCTTCAACTCTGTATTCTGTCCAATATATATCTTGTGCTTGAATCTGATAATGCCTTGGTGTAGTGAGTAATCAACCTTGCTGTTGGGACTGACTATTAACTCATTTAAAATCTATAGATCTATAGGATCATTCTCATAACTCTAGGAAACCTCCTGTAACTAAGTGGCCTAGGATGTAGAGATAGCTAATAGGGTAGAATCTTCCTCTTGTCTTCTTGAGAGGGCATCTGCAACCTTGTTCTCCACACCCTTTTTATGTTGAACCTCATAATCCAATCCTAGTAGTTTAGTTAGGCCTTTCTGCTGCAAGGATGTGGTCACATTTTGCTCTAACAAATACTTGAGACTCTAATGATTTGTCTTGATAATGAAATGTCCCCCTTGTAAGTAATGTCTCTATTTATCTATGGCTGAAAGTACTGCTAGGTACTCCTTTTCATAAGTGGAGAGTCCTCTGTGTTTCATGGCTAATGCCTTACTGAAATAGGATATAGGTCTGCATCCTTACATGAGTACAACTCCCATATCTGTTGCACGTGTATCAGTTTCAATAATGAAGGATTTATTAAAATCAGCAAGAGCCAATACTGGTACAGTAGACATGGCTTGTTTCAGGTGTTGGAAGGCTTCTGTTGCTTTTGGACTCCACTGAAAGGAGTTCTTCTTGAGAAGATTTGTTAGGGGTCTACTGATAACCCCATAGGACTTAACAAATCTTCTATAATAGCCAGTTAACCCCAGAAATCCCCTTAGTGCTTTTACAGGCTTAGGAATAGGCCAATTGACCATTGCTTCAATCTTTGAAGGATTAGTGGAAACTTCTTTGCCTGAAATAATGTGGCCCAGGTACTCAACTCTGTCTTGTCCAAATGAACATTTGGACAATTTGTCATATAACCGCTCCTTGCATAGAACCTCCAGAACTTTTCTAAGATGTAATGCATGGACTTCTATTGAAGAGCTGTAGACTAGGATATCATCAAAAAAAAACAACACAAAATTCCTCAAAAAGGGTTTAAAAATGTGATTCATAAGACATTGAAAGATGGCAGGTGCATTAGTCAAGACAAAGGGCATGACTCTGAACTCATAGTGGCCTAAATGAGTTCTAAAAGCAGTCTTATAGATATCAGCGTCTCCTTTTCTGATCTGATGATAACCAGCCCTTAGATTAATATTTGAGTAAATACAAGACCCATGTAATTCATCCATTAAGTCATCTACCAAAGGAATAGCGAACTTATCCTTGACATTCATTTTGTTTACTTTCTATAATCAATACAAAATTTCCAGCTTCCATCTTTATTTTTAACTAAAAGAACTGGGGAAGAGAAGGGAGAATGACTAGGCTGTATAGTACAACTAGAGAGCGTTTCATTCACTTGTTTTTCTATTTCATTTTTCTAGAAATGGTTGTACCCGTAAGGTCTAATACTGACTGAAACTGCTTTAGGTTTGAGGGGAATGAAGTGATCCTGCTGCCTTCTGGGAGGAAGTGCTTTTGGCTCAGCAAAGACACGTGTAAAATCTTTCAACACTGATTCAATCTCCTCAGGTATGGATTCTGTTACTTTTTCTTCTTTGGCTGTTAAAGTGAACATATGTGCCCACAACACTTGACCTTTCTTCAGTAGTTGCCTTACCCCTGAAGCTGACATAGCTTGGAGGCTCCACTTTTCAGTGTATCCCTTCAAATCTACCATTTTCCCATTGACACTGACTTGTAACATGTACCTAATGAAGTCAAATAGTATAGGGTTATGTTTCCTTATCCAGTCTCCCCCAAGTACTATATCACAACCACCAATATCCAACAACCTGAGTTTGTAGTCAAATTCTACTCCTTGAACCTTCTACTTGAACTGAGGACAATAGTGGTAACTCATTAGGTGACTACCATTAGGAGCAGTCACACTCATAGGGGCAGCTTCTCTGATCACACACCCCAATTGTTTAGCAGTGTCACTGGCCACAAAGCTGTGAGTACTCCCACTGTCAGCTAAAATGATCAAACCCTGCTTCCCATACATTACTTTGAGTTTGATTGTGTTAGATGTAACTGTTCCTGATAAGGAATTTAAACTAATGGCCTCATCAATCACCTCTTCATAAGGTTCTTCCAACTCCTTAATTTCCTCCAAACTGGACCCTTTTAACATCTCCTCCTGTTCAGTAGTACAAGATAAAGTATTAATTTGTCTATTCTTGCACACATGGCCTGGAAAGTATCTCTCCCCACACTTGTAGCACTCTCCTCTAGCTTTTCTAGCCTCAAACAATTTGCTGCCTGATATAGAACTGTTAGAAATCCCCTCCTTCTGTCCCATACCAGAACTTTTTACCCCTCCTGCATTAAAATTAGTGCTGAATTGCACCCCTTGTCTGTTGTTACTCCATTTTCCTTTTTTGTTCATTGAATCCAACAAATCTTCTTTATGCTTAGCCTTCTCTACTGCTTGACTCAAGGAATAAGGGTCTAACATTTTAAATGTGTGTCTAATTTCTTCTTTAAGTCCTTCAATAAAGAATCCTAAGAAAAATTCTTCAGGTATAGTAGGATATTTGATCAACACCCAAGCCTTAAGGTCTTCGAACCTTTCGAGATACTCAATCACAGTCCCTATATGCTCAATCATTTTGAATTTTCCAAGTAAATTCAGATTGCTATTATCAGAATTATTAAACCTCTTTCCAATTTCCTCCACAAAATCAACCCATCTTACAATTCCCCTACTTAATTGATATGAAAAGTACCAAGACTCCGCTCTACCATTTAGGTGTAATACAACAGTTTCTAATTTGTGTTGAGGATCTTTTATTCAATTATAATAAAAAGATCTCTCACATTTTCGTAGCCAAGATCTGGGATCACCTTCCTCGAAGTAAGGACAATCAACCTTGTTGTTGTTCATGTGAAATCTACTGCCAAAGTTTTCATGAAGATCTTTCATCCTTGCTCTACCCGATCCAAAATCGTGAATTTCTGCCGGTGCACTTCCCAAGAGCCCATCCTTATTGATGAATAGCTTTTCCATCATCATATCCATTTTGTGGCCCAGAGCATCCTTTTTGTTTCATTAGTCTCTAGTTTCTGATTGTTTTCAGTCATGCAATTCTGTAATTGTTGCTATAATTTCTTCACACTTTCCTCTGTAACTTTAGCTTGCGTTTCTGTAATCGTCATGGTGCAAGGATCAAGCTCTGATACCAATTTGTAACGTATTACAATTATTAAGAAGAAATTGAAAGAATAAGCAGAATATGATTTTATTCAATTGTCAACCAATAGATTCAGTTACAATAGACATAAAAGAACTCACGTTTCCACTTGGAAAATAGGAGAGAAAAGAAATTAGGAAGATGAACGAAGAGAGAGAAAGAGAGAATGAAGAGAGAGAGAGAGAGAGAGAGAGAGAGAGAGAGAGAGAGAGAGAGAGAGAGAGAGAGAGTAGTAACTACCAGATTTCCAAAACTGTAACTGCCTCCACCTAATCTGTTATTTATTGACTAGCTAGTATTTGTAATTGCAATTGGACTGCTGATTAAATTGTCTACTGTTGGGTCTGTGACTTATGAGAGGCCCAATACTGATTAGGCCCATGTGAGTAGGACCAATACTGAATAAGCCCAGCTAAAGGCTTATTCACCTTACCCTATCATTTCCTAATTTCCTCCGCCTCTCCTCAGACATAACAGAGTGTTTGGGGGGTGATGTGCACAAATAGCCACTAACAACTCATGTCTTTATTTTAAAGTCATTATTTTAATTGTCTTTAGTCTTTAGCCACTGGTTTAATAAATTTTGACTGCCCGGACAAAAATACCCTTCTTCTCATGTCCTTAACTTTTGGACTTCAAGACTACATGTCCTTAACTTTTAAACTTGAAACTCTAAGTCCAAGACTTCAAGACTACATGTCCAAAACATTTTAACCTCTAACACTAATTTCAGGACTACATATCCTTAACTTTTAAACTTGGAACTCTAAGTTCAGGACTTCAAGGTACATATCCTTAACTTTTGAACTTGGAACTCAAACTTTAAGACCAAACGTCCTTAACTTTTGAACTTGCTTGTCCTTCACTTTTGAACGTGTAACTGTAAGTTAAGAACTGTGTGTTTATAACTTTTGAAATCGTAAGTCAAAGTTAAAGAGATATTGTCCTTAACTTTTGAAGTTATAACTGTAAGTTAAGGACTGCTTGTCCTTAACTTTTGAATGTGTACTGTAAGTTAATGACAGTTTGTACTTAACTTTTGAACTTGAAAATCAAAGTTAAGGACCTATTGTACTTAACTTTTGAACTTGTAACTATTGTCTGTCCTTAACTTTTGAACTTGAAAATCAAAGTTAAGGACCTATTGTCCTTAACTTTTGAACTTGTAACTGCTGTCTATCCTTAACTTTTGAACATGGAAATCAAAGTTAATGACCTATTGTCCTTAACTTTTGAACTTGTAATTGTAAGTTAAGGACTACCTGTCCTTAACTTTTGAACTTCTTAGCCTAAGGTTAGGACCTATTGTCCTTAACTTTTAATTTGTTTTAACACAAAATAAATTATATGCAAACACACGGGATTGTGTCAAATACGAAATTTGTGTCAGCAATACGTCATCATTGGCATCTTTGCTTATGACAAGAATTGTGTCAAATACGAAATTTGCGGTAGAAATTTTTTACGAGTCCGGACATTTTGGGATGTGGCAAGGCGAGGTTCTAGATGTCATTTTTCAATTTGGGCTAGATCCTACTATTGAAGAAAAGAGACCAGATGGTATTGGAGAAGAAGATTGGAGAATTATCAACCGTGTTACTTGCGGTACCATTCGATCCTACCTTGCTAGAGAGCGAAAATATCCATACACAAAGGAAATTTCTGCAAGTAAATTATGGAAAGCACTGGAGGATAAATTTTTGAAGAAAAACAGTCAAAATAAATTGTACATGAAGAAGAGACCGTTTCACTTCACCTATGTTCCTGGTACCACGATGAATGAACATATCACCAGTTTCACTAAGTTGGTCACAGATTTGCAAAATATGGATACAACTTATGATGATGGTGACTTGGCCTTGATGTTGTTGGCGTCACTTCCTGACGAGTACGAGCACCTTGAAACTACTCTACTCCATGGAAATGACGAAGTTTCTCTCGGAGAAGTTTGTTCGGCTTTGTACAGCTATGAACAAAGAAAGCGGGAAAAACAGAAGGGCGGAGAATGAGAAGCACTGTTCGTGAGGGGTTGTCCTCAAAATCAAACGAGGACGAGGAAAGGAAGATCTAAGTCAAGATCTAAACCCAGCAAAGATGAATGCGCCTTTTGTCGAGAAAAGAGGCACTGGAAGAAAGACTGTCCGAAGTGAATAATAAGGTCAATCATAATAATGGAAAGGCCATTACGGATTCAAATGTAGCTGATTGTGATGATTCGGTTTTCTTATTAGTTACAACAGAGCCGTCAACATCATCGGACATATGGTTGATGGACTCGGCTTGTAGCTATTATATGTGTCCCAACAGGGATTGGTTTGAGGACTTTCAAGAAGGAGAATATGGAGTCGTCCAAACAGCGGATAACAGCCCTCTTACCTCATATGAAATTGGCTCAATATGATTAAGGAACCATGATGGAATGATCATAACATTAACAGATGTTCGATATGTTCGGGTTTGAAGAAAAATCTCATCTCTATGGGAGCCCTGGAATCAAAAGGGTTTAAAATTATTGCAGAAAATGGAGTAATGAGAGTATGCTCCTGTGCACTAGTGGTAATAAAGGCCAATCGGAAAAATAATAACATGTACCGTTATCTCGGTAGTACGGTTATTGGGATAACGACAGTAACGTCCAGTGACAACAAAGAGGCAGAAGCAACCAGGCTATGGCACATGCGCTTGGGACATGCTGGAGGAAAATCCTTGAAAACTCTATCAGATCAAGGATTGTTGAAAGGGGTAAAGGCTTGCAATTTGGAGTTTTGCGAGCATTGTGTCAAAGGGAAACAAACAAGGGTTAAATTTGGTACAGCAATCCATAATACTAAAGGCATTTTGGATTATGTACACTCTGATGTTTGGGGTCCTTCCAAAACACCTTCATTGGGTGGGAAGCACTATTTTGTAACCTTTGTTGATGATTTTTCCCGAAGAGTATGGGTGTATAGAATGAAGAGCAAAGATGAAGTGCTGGGAATTTTTCTCAAATGGAAGACGATAGTGGAGAATCAGACAGGCAGGAGGATCAAGTGTATTCATACAGACAATGGAGGTGAATACAAAAATGATCATTTCAATAAGGTATATGAAAATGATGGCATCGTCCGACACTTCACTGTCAGACATACACCACAACAGAATGGAGTGGCAGAACGCATGAACCGGACCTTGCTGGAGAAGGTACGGTGTATGTTGTCCAATGCTGGCTTGGGCAAAGAATTTTGGGCCGAGGCAATTACATATGCATGCCACCTCATTAATCGCTTACCATCTGCTGCTATTTATGGCAAGACACCATTTGAAAAATGGTATGGAAAGCCTGCTGTAGATTATGACTCTTTGCACGTATTTGGCTCAACTGCATATTATCATGTGACCGAGTCAAAATTGGATCCAAGGGCAAAGAAGGCTATTTTTATGGGGATTACTTCTGGAGTCAAAGGATATCGCTTTGGTGTCCTATGACAAAGAAAGTAATATTCAGCAGGGATGTTACCTTCGATGAATCTGCTAGGGTAAACAAGGTAACAAATGAAGATACCAAACAAGATAATGGTACTTCTAAGCAGGTGGAGTTTGAGGGAAAATTTATTTTTCCTACACAAGAAGTAGAGGAGAAAACAAATGAAGATTATCCTCTGGAAGGAGAGCCAGTAGAAGAGATTCCAACCCAGGAATCTCAACAACAACTTGAATCAATAGCAACCAGCAGGCCAAAAAGGAAAATAACGAAACCTGTTCGTCTCATAGAGACAGTTTCTTGTGCAACCGCAATTGCATCTGATGATGTTCCTACCACTTATAAAGACGTAGTCCAAAGTTCGGAAGAAGATAAGTGGAGGATTTCCATGAATGATGAAATACAATCCCTTCATCAGAATCATACATGGATATTGGCCAATCTCCCGAAGGAAAAGAAAGCAATTGGGTGCAAATGGGTATTTGCAAAGAAAGAAGAATTTCCTAACCAAGAAGATGTTCGCAACAAAGCAAGATTGGTGGCCAAAGGATATGCTCAAAAGGAGGGAATTGATTACAATGAAATATTTTCTCCAGTTGTAAAACATTCCTCCATTAAAATTATGTTGGCTTTGGTAGCATAGTTGAATTTGGAACTAGTTCAGATGGATGTAAAAACTGCGTTTTTACATGGAAACTTGGAGGAGGAAATCTATATGACTTAGCCAGAAAGATTCAAAGTTGCTAGAAAGGAAAATATGGTGTGCAAACTTGAAAAATCGTTGTATGGATTGAAACAATCTTCTAGACAATGGTACAAACGATTTGACAAGTTTATGTTGCAGCAAGGGTACAAGAGAAGCAAATACGATCATTGTGTGTATTTGCGCAAGCTTAAAGATGGTTCCTTTATATATCTTCTCCTATATATTGATGATATGTTGATAGCTTCCAAGAATTCGGAAGAAATTGATAAGTTGAAGATTCAACTGAAGAAGGAGTTCGAGATGAAGGATCTGGGTGAGGCGAAGAAAATTCTTGGCATGGAGATATTAAGAGATAGACGTTCAAAGAAACTCTGTTTATCTCAGAAAGAATATTTGAAGAGAGTATTACAACTTTTTGGCATAGGTGACAAAACAAAGCCGGTTAGTACTCCACTTGCTCCCCATTTTAAGCTAAGTACTACTATGTTGCCATTGGATGAAGTTGAACGAGAGTATATGTCAAAGGTACCATACGCAAATGCTGTTGGTAGCTTGATGTATGTAATGGTCTGTAAGAGACCTCACATTTCACAAGTTGTTGGAGTTATTAGCAGATATATGCATAATCCAGAAAGGAGCATTGACAAGTTGTGAAGTGGATTCTGCGGTATATTCATAATACTGTAGATGTCGGGTTAATTTTTTAGCAGGAAGACAATCAGTGTGTAGTTGGATATTGTGACTCAGATTTTGCGGGTGATCTCGACAAACGAAGATCAACTACTGGTTATGTGTTTACTTTTGCAAAGGTACCAGTTAGTTGGAAGTCTACTTTGCAGTCAACAGTTGCTTTATCTACAACAGAGGCAGAGTACATGGCTATTACAGAGGTTGTGAAGAAGGCAATTTGGCTTCAAGGATTGCTAATGGAGGTTGGTGTTGAACAAAAATGTATCACAATTTTTTGTGATAGTCAAAGTGTTATTCAATTAGCGAAGAACCAAGTTTATCATGCAATGACGAAGCACATTGATGTTCGGTATCACTTCGTACGAGAAATCATAGAAGAAGGTGGAGTCACGGTGAAGAAAATTCATACTACGAAGAATCCTGCTGATAAGCTCACAAAAGTGGTGACTGCGATCAAGTTTCAACATTGTTTGAATTTGATCAACATTGTTGAACACTGAAGATTGAAGATGAAGACACAACCAAAATTTGTTATAGAGAGAAAATTGAATATGTGAAATTTTTGCCAAGGTGGAGATTTGTTGAAATGTCAAATAATTTAGGATTCCCACATCGGTAGTTTACTAAAAATGGGTAGGATTTTTTCCTATAAAAGAAGGCCTAATGTTTAACATTTAAACACACCTCTCATTTGTCTTCTTATCTTCTTAAGGCATTTGTATCTTCTCTTTTCAGTATTATTTCACTTGTATTTGGAGTGGAATAAAATATTGGTTGTGTCCGAGGAGTAGGCAAAATTAGCCGAACCTCATAAATTCTGGTGTTCTTTATATTATTGTTTTATTGTCTTATTTATTATTTGGTGGCTGCCATAATTTTGGTATAATAGTTGTGACTCATTCATACTATATACATTTGGCTTCCGCAACAGTAAGATGATATCAATCCAAATTTGGCTCAACACACTAAAAAGCAGTTAAGAGGATCGTGAGGTACCTGATGGAACTTCTGACTAAGCTTGCTATAAGGGTAATGATATGTGCTTAACGGATTCATTGATGTCGATTATGGAGGAGATTTGGACGAGAAAAATTCACCTCTGGATATGTTTTTCTACTCAGTAATAGTGGTATATCATGGAGTAGTAAAAATCAATCATGCGTAACTTTATCCATGATGAAAACTGAATTTTCTGCTCTACCCTCAGCCGCATAAGAAGCTATTTGGTTAAAAAAAATTCTTGGTTTATTTGATTGGTGACGTAATAAGTGTTAATCAAATGACTATTTATTGTGATAGTCAAGTTGCGAATTGCAAGCACCAAGGATCCAAAATATCACTCTAAAACCGAACAAATTGATATCAAGTTAATTATAAGAGATATGGCGGCACGCGCGGAAGTAAACGTATAATATATTTGCAGAAAAAGAATGGTTGCAAATCTATTGACCTAGTCAATTCTTAGATATGCGTTTATTGTACTTAGTCAATTCATAGATGTTTATTATTTTTTAAATAATATAAAATTTTAAATTTGCATACACTTATTAATTGAATATTTGCGTACATTCTGATTATGAATGTTTATTGTACATTCGTATTATAAATGCTTATTTTTTTATATATATATATATTATTGAAATGTATGTCGAGTAGATAGATGTCAACCTTCACATAGAGGTGACCGCTTGATTCATAGCGCACGACTTAAAAATCTTCAGCATCGGATAAACGAATGACAAATGTCATTTAGGCCTCGTTTGATTTTTTTTTTTTTAAGATTAAGATGGATGAATCTCAATACACATACGAATATCAAGATGTGTATTAAGATTAAGACATCTGAATCTGAATACACATTTGAATATATTAAGATGTGGGTTAAGATTTAAATAGAAATAATTAAGACTATTTGATTTTAAACATCTGAATGAATAAAATTTATCTTTATTTGAAAATTAATAAATATAAAATTCAAATGAAATACTAATTAATATAATATTCTATGAATAAAATATATAGTTTTTTTTTTAAATATGATAGTTGTTGGTGGTGATGGATAAAGGGTGAATGTCGACTAGAGGCGGTGGTTGGTGGTAGTTTTGGTTGATGATGGTGGTTCATGCTAGTAGCTAGTAGTGATTGGTAGTGGTGGCGATTATGATTAAGGATGCTGGTGGTGGGTGATGCTAGTTAATAATGGCGGGTGGTCATAATAGTTGTGACTGAGGAACGTGGCGGGTGGGTGGTGGTAGGTTATAAGATCGACAATACCGACTGTGGTTGTTAATGGTGATGGGGTGGTCAGTTCTGGTAGTTAAGATGGATGAGTGTTGATTGTGGGTGAGAATAATGGTGGTCGGAGTGGTGGGGATAATGGGTGGTGATGGTTGATAATGTGACGACTATGTTTGAGTATGATGGTGGCATGGTGGTGGTAGGGGTGGGGTGGTAGCATGGTGGTAGTTGATAATGGTAGGAGGTGGTTAATAATGAATATGTGATAGCATCTTAATGAAAATAAGTCTCTGTTATAGATCTTAATCATACCGACCTATTCAGACTCATTAAGTGGTTTTGAAATAAATAAAAAAAACAAACACACTTAATGACTAAAATTTGAATAATTAAAATTGAGACTTTAGAACGAAACACACTTAATGATTAAGATTCAGACCTCCTACAAACAAATGAGGCTTTAGTGTTTTGTGAAAATAGGTTTCGCCTAATTAATCTACCTTGAGAGGCCAGATGGGAGTTCGCATTTATTTAGTAGATCAAGGAACTCCGTTCAAATATACATATGGTGTCTGAGTATCATCTATATAACATTATCTTGTGTGATAAAAACATAGTCTCCCGATCCATGGGAAAGGAGACAATATTGTGGCACAAGTTTTCATATTTCATATATGTAAATATATCGGCCAAATAGGTTAGGGTAAGTTTTATTTCAATTTATTGTTGTGTGAGAATCCCAAATTGAGTACCCTTACGACTCCTGTCAGTGCTTCAAAGCTTGGTCTGATGTTTGCTATCTTAGTATGTTACCAAATGATCATGGAAGATTCGGTTCGGTCAGAGGCGGACTTACTTAGTGTGAAACGGTGTCACCCGACATCTTTTCGTCGGAAAATTTCATTATATATATATATATATATATATATAAATATAAACTACATGTAAGAATATTTTATTCGAATATATGTTCTAAAGTGACGCTGTTGAACAAACAGCCATGCTTAGTTCACTGGTTAAGCGTCTCTTTCCTTTAAGAGAGGTTACTGGGTCGATACTCAATTCTTATATAGAATGTGCATGCTTTTAAGTTTTTAAAGCTCTTTTTTGTGAAAATTTCGATGTCAGGCAGTATAAGGTAAAATAAGATGGACCAGGATTAATACGTAAATCAAATATAAATAATAAATTCTGAAGTGCATTGTTCATTCTGGAAATGAATTATTCCAGAATACTTGAAATCCTAATTTTAAACACTATTCATCCCCCTCTGCAATATTTTTTAATATAATAATATAATAATCATTCATTTATTCACTTCTTTAAATATCGATATCGCTTACAAAATATTCTGTGTACGCCCTTGAGTTCAATAGAACATAGCTAGAAAAGTGAACCTCTTGTACAAGGGTTTGTTTTTTATCCAGTCGTGTGCCAAAACCCAACAAGTTACCTTTTTCCCATTTTACTCTTACCGCCACTGCAAAGGCATTTAACTTTAATTACCCATTTAAGGTTAAATGACAAGAGGGGTTGCTCTGATGGTAAGCAACCCCCACTTCCAACCGAGAGGTTGTGAGTTCGAGTCTCCCCAAGAGCAAGGTGGGTAGTGCGTACACACTACCCTCCCCAGACCCCACTAAGTGGGATTATACTGGGTTGTTGTTGTTGTTACCCATTTAAGGAATAAAAATAAGGACAGTTTAATCAAATACCCCTTATGATTAATTATCTTAAATGATTTTCTTGATTTGTATGCCAAAACCTTAAAACACAAATAAAAAAGGATGAGAGAGAATAGTACCTTAGGAATAATAATAAAAATTAGTACAACCTTTACAGACATATAGTAGTATAAAACCCTAATGACACCCTAAACTAACTGAGTTGATTTTTTTTTTTTTGGGGTAAATAAACTAAATTGATATTATTTTGTCGGATTATTTCTCTTTCGATTAACATGTTACGGTAAAAAAACAAAAAAAAGAAGAAAAAGAAAATCACTATATATAGCATACTACTAACAGAGACCCAAAGTCTATAAACATCCTGATATATTTTCTTTTGAATAATATATATAGGTTTTGTTTTAGAGCTTGACAATCTCTGGAATGTGCACTGGATATCTATCAATGCAATCTTGCCATGGTCCATCAGTTGGTATTTTTATTGTTCTGTTACATTTCCAAACAGCACTGTTACACTTAAATCCACTCCCAAATGCAATCTGCCAAACTCTATCACCTTTCTTCATCCTCCCTTTAGCTTCAATATAACTCATTTCATACCATAATGAAGAAGATGAAGTGTTACCAAATCTATGCAATGTCATTCTTGATGCCTCAACATGTTCAGCAGACAATTGTAGGTTCTTTTGAAGCTCATCAATAACAGCTCGACCACCCGCATGAATACAAAAATGTTCAAACGCTTGTTTAAAATCCGGAATATAAGGTTTCAACTTGGGATTAAATATTTTCCGACTAATAAGTGTAAGGAGAAAAAGGAGTTGCTCTGATGCTGGAAGAACTACAGGACCAATTGTAGTAATGTTGGATTTTAAAGCTTCTCCTGCTATAACCATAAGGTCTTTTGATAAATTAATACCAACTTTCCCTTGTGGATCTTCTTGTTCAAATACACATTTAAATGCCTTATCATCTGCACCCTTATGTGTTCGAACCACATGCATTAATCTGTACTTTGCTCTGTATCTATCGCGTCTTTTGTTGGACAAGAGTATAGCTGCACCGCCCATACGAAACAAACAATTTGGTAGAAGCATTGCTCTCTCTGAACCTTTGTAATAATTAGGTGTGATAATCTCAGTGCTTACAACTAAAGCATTTGAATTTGGATGGACTTGAAGAAGGTCTTTAGCTAAATCAATTGAGATTAAACCAGCACTACATCCCATACCAGAAAGATTGTAACTTTTTATGTTACTTCTTAACTTGTATTTGTTCACTACCATTGCTGATAAAGATGGAGTTGGTGAAAACAAACTGCAGTTGACAATAAGAATGTCGATATCCTTTGGCTTGAGTCCTGTTTTCTTCATTAGGTCATCAATTGTTGAGAATATGACCAGCTCTGCTTCACCTCTAGCAGCTTCCATAGTTGGTGTTGGAGGGATATAATGAATAGCAGGAGGCAAGCACGTTTCTTCTCCAAGGCCAGACCTGTTAGAAAAAAAAAAATAGAAAATTTACAAAGTAAGAAGAAAGGCTTTGAGACGTGGAGAATAACTTTAAAGAGATAATATATATTATTTTAAAATGACTCAAAGATACTTTTAACATGACGTGATATTTATTCGCTTTGGGTCAAGTCCGCATGATATTCTCCAAAAGGTCTCACACCATTAAAGATTCCTACACTTTATATGTATTCCACCTTTTTAACTATCAATGTAAGACTTTGTTCGCACACCCAACAATAACCTTAGTTAGTTTTCGAAGAAAGACATAAACTTGTAGAGTTGAAAGAAAACTATTCAGAAAAGAAGTGTTATTTCATGAACAACATGGTCTTTCAAATGTAAAACCTAAATTTATATGTATATTAAAATTCAAGTTTCAAGTACGATTTAAAATATCATTTTTTTTTATCCCGGTACAAAAAGCATCCTACATTCACGGTAGGGTCCGGGAAAGGGCCGCTCCAAGATATCTGATCTAGACATCCTACCCTAATACAAGCATTAGTGGCTACTTCCACGCCTTGAACTCATATTTAAAGTATCGTTTATAATATATTAAATCTCCAAGCTAATTCTTGTTGGATAATCTCACTTCATAAAGTCAGACATCTTTATAACATTATCTCTATATTACTGTACATTATTCCCTATAAAAGTCACGTTTTTTTCGAAACAGATTATTATATTATGTTATAATATATATTTTCTTTAACAATACTTCACTATAGCAGCCAAAAAAAAAAAACCGTACAAGTGAGGCTATATTACAAACTATGTAACAATACCTTTCAAGAATACGCATTTGGAACTCGACACTCTTGGGATTATCCTTCAAAATGAGCCTAGAATGTTCCATGAAAGTTGAAAATGGGACTCGGCAGGTAACCGGAGCTTTGTAACATGAATAATCTACTAGATAAATTGATCGAGGTTTGGACATGAAGTAAACAGTGGCTATGAATATAATGAGAAAAGAAGAGCATAGGATTTGAAGAAGATTAAAGTTGAGTGAATTCCAAATACTTAGCAATTCTTCAGGGCCAAGTCTTAATACCTCTATGGTAACACCAACCATAATAGGCACAAACAAAAATGTTAGAATATGATTAACAAGGTATTGATAGCCAAGTTTGACATATTTGAGCTTCACTGAATTAGAGAAATTTGGGACTACTTCTGCCATTTTGCAAACAAAACAACTGAAGATGAATATTGGGGTTGGAGCTAAGAGAAGAAGGAGAAGATTGTTGAGATTTAAAGAGTAGAGGGAAAGGGAAATAAATAATAAATGGAGGGCAGATGAGAGGATTAAATGAAGAACCGCTCTCTTAGCTGGAGTTTTTTTCTTTTGTGTCCTAACCTCCTTGTGATCATTAATCTTCCAACCACTCTACTTTTTTATTTTATATATTTGTCAATTTGGTTACTATCTTGTTAAGATCAAATTACTAGTAGATCAATTTTACGACTCATTTCAAATATTCTTTTAGCTATATGATCTTTTATTTTATTTTGAAAGAATTACGTCCCATGTTACTTGGCTTAATAGCCTAACAAAAATGGCCCATATTTGAAGCACATACCTTATATAGTCCATGTTGTATATAGCTTGAAAGAAACTTTTCAGCCTTTAGCCCACTATTAAAGACATACTTTTAGAGTTTTTATTATTTTCTTCTTTAATTCTTCAATCCCCTCTCTCACTGCCTCTACTTCGTTCTCTCTAACCTACAGAGGTCTCTCCTCCTCTCTTAACCTAGCCCATGCTATTCCCCTCCTTTACCCCCCATGCAATTCTGCCATTAATGGCTCGAAGAAAGCTCGAAGAAAGACTCTGTCGTCCATGGTGGCAAGCAGAAGAACGAAGAAGATTTTTGAAAGAAACGTGAAAATACGCACAGATCTAAAAATAAATAGCTCTCAAACTTGATTTGCATAAACAAATAACCACTAATTTTGGAGGATTTTGAAAATTAAAGTTCTGGTAATTTTGGAAGATTCTGAAGTTTGAAGTTCTGGAAAATCATAATTATGTAGCAGGTTGTATCGACACTGTATAATAGTGTATAATTGTATATATGGATATACAGATACCTTTTATACACTATTATACATATTTATACAAGTTATACAGTATTGTATAAATGTGTATAAATGTGTATATTTGTGTATAATGTTGTATAAATATATATTTTTTCAGTTTATAAGGATGTATATGCATTGTTAGCGTGTAAGAGGTCTCTACAGAAGTTTGACACTTCCTTCTTTCTTCTTTTTCGTGTATGTGCTATATGAAACAGATTTGTACGTGTTGGAGGTATTCTACAATCCATTTACCAATTTTTTATTTTTCTTTTATCCTGCTTCAGCAATTGTACATAATGGTGTTTGAATTTCTTACCTTCAGATAATATGTATTATTCAGGATATGATTTTTGAGTTGCATTGTGGCTTATTTGAATTTTTTTTATCAGATGCTTAATAATCAAAGGAAATCAATAGAATAAAAATAACTGGTTGTATAAAGAGGGAGCAATAACATTAGTTGATTGTGTGAAATAAGCTATTTTTCGGGAATTAGCCTAATATTTTAGAGCTATAGATTTGCAATGTGATATCTAGGTTATTAACTTATTATGTTGCCAGTCAGGTGTGAGTTGTACTTATGTGAAATTATCCCTTTTATTTTATAGGAAATTGATATAAAATATAATAGTGGAGTAAAAAATATTGGTAAATAAAACATAAAGTCCTATAAGATTATTACTCTATATTATTCAAATTGTAACTGTCCCTACTTTGAAACCACATTAAGTTTTCAAAATTATAACTCATTTCTCTATACATGTAGCGTCAAATCTATGCGCAAATACATTAATACAAGGAGTTTATACACCAGCACATTAATAAAAGGGTTTTACTTCTGAACCACTAGAGAATTCTAATTGTTCATCTTTACGAAGGATAATCTAAACAAATACAAGTTCAGAAACGAAAAAACTTCAAACATTATAATGATGTATGGTCATTATCATGTGTTATGAACCTTTTGACCTTGAAAAAACAATAATTGTGTATGAATATTTACAAGCAGTAATGGTGATGGAACATGCATGTTCTGATTACTTCATAATAATGAGAGTACGTACCCAAAATCACACAGAAATTAGTAACTCCACAAATAAGAAACATATTGCTAATAAAATAGTAGATTTGGTAATTTATCAATATCAGTTTTCTGTGAAAGCAGATTAGCTTCAGCCAGATATTGAATAGTGCCTTAAGGAACTATTACCAATTTCAAGGTTAGGCCTAGAGCAACGGTAAAGTGATAAACAATCACTATAATTGTGTTAGGATATGTTGCATACATCACATATTCTTGAAGTGTAACTCTTTCATGAACCCTACCCTACATAAAGCGTATAATGCTTCGTGCATCAAAGTACTTTTTTTTTTAAAAGGAAATAGAAGTATGAAGGCTGTCATGAATGCAGTCCATATTAGCCACAAAAAATTACCTTAATTTATTAATTATATAAAACAAAGTTAAAGAAATTTCTTGCTCTCTTTAAATTTATAGGACCATATCACCTAAGCCTAGCCTCGGCGTGAAAACTGTCAGTAACTCAACATATACGTTGAGAAATTCAAGAGCGTACGTCTGAAAGGTTCCACTCATATAAATATCTTGGTATGTAGCTCTGGGTGCTTCTCTTTAACAAACATACCGACATCACGGGCACCCGTTAAGCTCGGGAAAATTAAAAGAAAAAAAAATAATTTAACATGAATTAGAATGACGGCTTGCTTAGTTGATAAAATACCTTCACTCACAAGAGTCAAAATTATTAAATCTTTGGTGTGAATCACGCTAGAGGGAAAGAATAAAAATATCATAAATCCTTCTAAGTTAGGAGGGATTTTAAAAAAAAAAATTTAGAATGATGTTCCTTTTGATAACAAAAATATGTGGTTTAGCCAGGTGTCCACTAGCAGTTGGAGTAGTTGTAAGTTAGAGTCATGACCATTGACTTCTTTTTTCCATATTAAACTTGTCTCCAGGTCCTTCCCACCTTAATTTTGTGGAGCTTCATTTACGGTATTCAGCTAATATCAACGGTGGTTAACACAAATATTTTATGTTATACATAATATATTCTGACACAGTTCAAAGAACTTCTATTATATTAGTCTAGCTTACTACTAAATGCTTTTATATATATATATATAATACTGATCTACTTCAGTCTTCTTCCATTTTTAGAAATTTTGGCGTAAACTTTTTCTTGAGTAGGGGTGTTCATGGTTCAGTTTTTTCCTAAAAAGAAATCAAACCAAGTAAGTTGGATTTTTAAATATTAGAATCAAACCAAATTAAGTCGGTTTTTTCTCGATTCGGTTTATGTCGGTTTTTTAGTTTTTTTTGGTTATTTATCATTTTTTTAAAATATAAGGCATACACTACCAACACATATTTTGGATATCACATTTTAACGTAACACTATCAAATCAATTGCCCTTTGAGAAATCTATTATTTACCAAGATATATTGATGATAATTGAATCAAATAGTGATGAACAGTTCAATACCCACTTCGTGGGTGTCTGGGGAAGGGAATACTCTAGGCAGCCTTCCCCTGCTTTGCAGAGAGGCCGATTCGAACCCGCGACCTGACACACCACGGCAAGCAAGCTTACCGCTGAGCCAAGCCGGCCCTTCAGGGTGATAATGAAATTTGCAGGGTGGCTAAAATGCTGAAGGTTCTGGAGGTTCTTCATAGTACCAAAAGAAAACTACCAATCAAACTATAATATAAAGGTAAAGAACTGTACTAAAAGTGCAAACGATTAACATCACTGCAAGAAAGTCTGGAATTCGCAACAAATTTTTTCGTTGCCATATATTGAATATTGTTGCGAAAAGTACTTTTGGCAACAACACAAAAGTTGTTGCATACCGTTGCAATAAATGCTGATGGGAAAAGTTTTTGCAACAAGAGATTTCATTGCCAAAAGCTGACTTAACGCAACAAGGAATATTGTTGCCATAAATTATATTTTCATTACATACTTGTGGCTTATAAAAATATTTAGCAACAAAAGTAATTGTTGCAATAAATTATTATTATTTTCGCAACAATATTACTTGTGGCAAAAATTTAACAGGAGGGTAGTTAATAATCTGTTATACAGGCTTTTAGCAACAAGTATTATTGTGGGCACAAACCACTCTTTATCAATAATATTATATTTTTAATTTTATAACTAGTAATAATAAATGTGCACTTATTACATACATAATTCACATCTTTTAAAATATTATAAATATATATAAAAATTAATATATGATACATATTTGCAAAGATCAATACACAACTCATGCACTAAGTATTTACATGCTTTCAATAACTAAATACTACTAAACCACATGCTCTTACTTTAAAATAAAATAAGAGCATCTATATGATCATAATTTCTAATCTAATAACAACCTATAAAGTAAATCTTCTTCCAGTAGCTTGACCATTAGATGAACCATATTGTCAGCTTTATTTGTTTGTTCATCCTCATCCTACAAAAAAATATAGAAATTATAATTATATTTTTTATAAAAAGAAAATATCAAGTATACAAATACATATAAAATAAGAATAATTTAGGCACCGATGAATGATATAAGATTATTATTATAGCCAAGCTAAAGCTGAGAAATGATCAAATAAGAACCTGCACCATATAACATAAAAGAAAAGAGCTAACTACCTACTATAAAATTCATGTACTATACATGGTTGTTACACTTGTAGTGGACCAAATTCAAGGGCATGACTAATTAACTTTCAGTACCATAACCAAGATAACAATTTCAAGTATCTTCAAAGCACTCCAATTATTTTTCTTTATCAAACTATTAAGCATAACTATACTCTTTCTCTGTTGTAGTGATCTTGTGATCTTACCTGCTACAATGCACAATTGTAATTTGTAAAGGTTGGGGTATTGTTCACAAAATAATATAGTTATACCATGTTGATATATTTCTATTTAACTTGTGTAATTATAGCATTACAGCATGCGCATCTCACATAAACGAGCGCAAAAAGCAGAGCATATTATGGTCATAACATCTCAATTTGGTGACTTTGCATAGCACCATAAAATCACATTATATCTGCATTCTTTATTTTCTTCTAATTTTTTTTCTCCAAAGTATAAGACACTCTATATATGACTTTAATTTATAATTTTTTAAAGGCCCAAGATGAAGCAGCTTCTCCTTTGAACTCTGATAACAGAGAACTATATAAATTGCTGACACCTAAATATAAATGGAGGAAAGCAATAAAATTATTAAGTATTCAGGTAATTAAGCTTACGGAGCACATAGCAAAAGCTTAGAAAACTTTGGTGGCTGCATTATTTAGGAGGAAGCCCCAACAAATGCATTTTCGCCCAAAAATGAATGGTGGACTAAGAGCTTCAAAATTAAAATTCAGAAAGATAAAAAACTACTGGGTACATTAGAAAGTATTTTCATATCAAAATTAAAACTATGTACCTTGTGATCCGTGTATTTCTTTCTTACTGCCTGCACATATGCTGTCCTTCTACCAGATTGCAACTCATGGATTACAAGAACACAATCCTTCAGTTCAGATGGCTTATAACCTGTACATTGTTATAGTGTCAAGTTCTGCAAAACCAAAAAATCGATTCAGACTGTTGAACTTTACATATCAGTGCTAGCAATTAGCATTTGACATAAATGGCTGAATGTTTCTCTCAAATATAATCTTAAAAGCTTCTTCTAGAGAATTTAAAATAATACTAAAAGCTAATTTGTGGTTGAGTTAATTTTATTTTACCCCCTTAACATTTTAGTGTAGGGAAATAATACCCCATTCACCTTTTGAATGGGAAAGAGAACCCCTTTGATGCAAAAGAACAGTAAACTAAAAAATTTGAATTCCAACAACAATTGGGTTAATGCCAGTGCTTGTAATTGGGATGGTGGCCAAGCGAACCAAGAACACGCAAAACTAATTGGGAAAGGTGCCAAAATTTGTAAAACACAACCATGAGTTAGAATATATACACACGCACACTAAATTGCTCAACAGTAAAAACTAAAGTGCAAATGAGATAGTCAAGTAAGTACTCACAGGGACATGCGAGTCTCTTGCATTTCTTTTGGCATCAATAGCAGAGAAAATTGTATATACAAGAACAAAAGTGCCAACAATCTCAACACCAAGGCTATCTCCTTTGGTGTAACCATGATTCAGTATATTGGCACTTCCACCCTTAACCTGATAAAAAGATGGCTGGACCTTTGACAACACCAGCACCACAGATTGGACCAATGCATTACATCACAATGTAGAAAACTATCATGGTTAAAGACAATTTCCCTGCCAGAAACAGACCAAATGTCACAGCAGGGTAAATGTGTCCACCTGTCAAATCGAAGAGTTTCTCAATGTCAGAGCATAAAGAACAAAATATAAAGAATTTAAGTTATATATGGTAAAGATTTCTAACACAATCAGTGTGGTTTTCCATGGGAAAGCAGGTCAAATACCATTTTTACCATACAACAATAACAAACTTAGTAAAATCCTACACATAAAGTCGGGTAAGGGTAATGTGTAGACCGACCTTATTCTTACCTTGTGAAGGAAGAGAGATGTTGTTTCCCCTAGAGCCACGGCTCAAGAATAGTGAAAAGGACACAATAAGCAAACGGACCCTTGACATTCTTTCCTCCAAGAACTTCCCACCTTATAAGCAACAAGATTTTGTAAATATTTTTACACATCATATCACTGAAACATATTCTAAAAATCATTTCCTCTGAGGATCTGGAATCTTTCAATAATATACTGCTAGAAGTTTAATTCGGTTCTAACAGGAAATGCTATTAGTATAGCTAAGAAAATCCCATAACAATATTGCAATAAAAGATAACCACTAAAAAGCTATTCTGCTCCAAATTGTCCAAAAGGAAACTGTTACAATTTCGATGTATTATGGAACTTCAGAGAACTACTTCAAAATAAGAAGCTCGGTAACTGTTAAAGGGGGTTCTCTTTCCTATTCAAAATGTGAAGAGGGTATTATTTTCCTACACTAAAAGGTTAAGGGGGTAAAATGGAATTCACTCTTTGTGGTAGCATATGTTCCTTTATTAAACAAGCACACAACAATAATACTTTTAGATCGTACCTCAATTGTTAAGCAAAATCATTTATTCTAATATTTATTTTTCTTTTTCTCATTTTTCCCCTTTTTAATAATAAAATTAGTAAACTGAGCATGTATATACGTCCCATCTCATCTTCCTTCCCAGCTCTAGCCCAATTTAAAGTTAACAAATCTTACAGATATCTATAGACACAAGAAGTACTCCTTTAGCATTACAAACTAGTTTCTTCCCTCACAATTGTTATAAATGACTGCAAACAAGTGCGGCTAAAACAAAGAATACATACTAAGTCTAGTTATCATACTATTCACTACTGTCTTAACACCAATTCATATTCAAAATCACGTTTTAACAATTTTCTAATCTAACAATAAATGAATATACTGAGCACCAATATGTCCCATATCATCTTCATTCCCAAATCTCGCCCAAATTACAAATCTTTAAGAAAAATATAGTCACAAGAATTACTCCTTAAGCATTTCAAACTAGTCCCAAGAAAAAAAATGAAGCTAGAAAGAGATTCTTAGGGTAATGAGCAACTAAAAATCATAACAAAATTACATTCGTGCTTCTTCAATAATTGAAAATACTTCTCATTCGAGTAAGCTCCAGTCAGATGACAACAAAGGGGAACAAAGGAATGGGTGTGCGAATTTTACGCTAATACGTTTCACTTGACAAATGTAAGTTCCAAACATTAACATAAAACTCTCGACCCCTTCCTCGTTTCCTTTTTTTTCTTTGACAAAACGACGCTGATCAAACTTCTTATGGAGCATTTTCCTTTACAGGTTTGCCCTAGTCTTTAGTAACTGAATAGGGTTATTCTTTTTATTGGCAGACATGGGATAGCAGAAAATCTTAAGTAGAGAGAATATTTTAGATACACCTTACCTTCGAGATTCCATACCTTTCCTGTATTTGAAGCTCCAGTGGAACTGAGTTCATATTATAGGACTTCTCAAGGATTTGCTACAGTCATTAGTATGTTCTTTGAATAAAATATTCAAAGAACCAAAATTGAACAGCGACATAAAGCAAACTTTTCATGACTAAGCAGATCCAATACCACAAATAACTCTTATATTTCCTTCCAAATACCACAAATAAGATACCCATACCCAATTAAGTACTTCACTTCTAGTCAGTCCTAAATTGAAGAAAACTAATAGATTGAAGGTTTACCTAATCAATGTGGAACATATCTATTTGGTCAATCCGAAATACCACACTTCTAATCAATCCTAATATGGCATAGAAGGATGGATACCCATATCCAATTAAGTACTTCACTAATAAAAGGCAATCATATAAATTGATATTTCCATAATTTAGTGAAGAAGCAACGGGTGAAGAAATTGAAAACAGAGTTCTCACCGGTTCTTCTCCGATCAGCAACAACATGACGCAACAGGGAAATAAGGGCTCTTTCAAATAGAACAGAGATAAACCCTAGCAAGAATGATTACTAAGATATGGGCTAAAGTGTGGGAAAAGTAATTAAAAGGCAAAATGTTTGCCGCGTTTAATTTTTGAGGAAAATTGATTTTGGCGCGTTTGATTTTGACAAAGTCCACTACCGCATCTCATTGGAAATTTAGTGATTATTGCCAAGATTTATTGTTGCCAATCTCTTTATAAGTAAATTTAATTATATTAAAAAACTTATTTATTGCAACAACTAAGCTTTATTGTTGCCAATTCTCTTTATAATTTAATTTTATTATGTTAAAATTTTAACTTTTTTGCAACAATTAACCTTTATTGTTGTAAATTCTCTTTATCATTTATTTTTATTATGTTAAATTTTTCTTTTTTGCAACAACCAAAATTAGTTGTTGTCGTTTATTAAAGTTCGACAACAATAATATAATCGTTGCTAGAACATTGTTGCCATTTTAAAATTTGAATTTTATTATCTAAATCATAGAATATGGCAACAAAATTAATATGTTTGGCAACAAGAAAATTTTGTTGCCAAAAAATCTATGTTATAGCAACAATATTATCCAGTTGTTGCCATTTATCTATTTTAGCCAACAATATTTCAGCTGTACTAAAAAGCAGACGATTAACATTTACTATAAAAATTTTGAAACTTTGGATAAAAGTGTATATATGTATGTATGTATGTATGTATATATATATATATAGGTGTAATTCTATATTTAAAATAGCTACTCCTATATTCGATTTGGTTCGGTTTTTTTTATTAAAATGAAAAAACTAACAAAATTTGATCGGTTCGTAATTTCAAAGATTTTTATGAACACCCCTATCGGTGAGTAGTGGTTTCGATATTAGTTGCTTCGCCCTTCATATGTCATTTCCTTTTTTTACTTCACCAGTATTTCTTTGTTGATAGGTAGGAGGACTCCGAGGAGGATGAGGGTTCCTACTCCTGATTTTGTCATTCGGGTGCCTTGACCGAATCTTTGCCTGCTGCGACTGTAGGCGATCCATTTATATTGTTGTTTCTTCTCATACACCGGCTCTGCGATGGCTTAGCCATCAGGCGGCTGCTCCATCAGCGGAGACTCCAACTTTTCTTTGTATTTAGTAAACGAGTCGTCTCAGGGCGAGGAAGAAGCAGCTCCACTCAAAAGGCGAAGAATAGTGATTGGCGAAGAGGTAATAGAGAACGAAGAGCCAGCGGGGGGGCGACCACAAGCAGGGCAAGGAATATCGGAGAGAAGGAGGCTTTGGACGTAGAGACTGTAGCCCTTTAAATATGAAGATTAATTCTGTGGAGGGGGGGGGGGTAATCAGAGGCAGTTGAGGTCATTTAGAAGAGTGATTCATCAATGTCATAGAGGCTGATGTTCCTTCATCTACCGAGGATAGGGAGAAAGAAATGGCCATAGATGACTATGAATCCATCTCCGACATCGATCCCGAAGAGGAGAGGATGTTCTATGAGGGGTTTACCCGGGTGGAGGTGAGAATGAATGGATTTTCTCGTTCGACGGTTATCCATTTGGACTGTGTCCTGTTGACTAACACAGAGAGCGTGGTCTCTTCTTTTGTCCCTTTTTGTTCTGGCACCAAGAAAAAGACTCTACAGTCATTTAATGAGGCCGATCTATCGTTAGGTATATATGGAATGGCTTTGAGAGTGAGTTTTCTGTTTGCTATTTTTTGACTTTGCGTCCTTCCCTCTTTTTATTTTTACTGGCTTTTTTCGTCTCTTCATTTTAGAGATCGAGAGCGCCCTCCGAGAGGAGAAATGAAAGATTATTCAAGAAAATAGTTTTAAAGTATCGTAAGTATCGTGATAAGTACCATGAGATGCGTTCTGGTTCAGTACAGACGGCCATTTCCAATCTATTAGTGATGAGTTGGGGTAGAAAGATGGTAAGCTCGTGAGAGTCATTGAAAGGTGCAGCAAGCTCGGGGGGAGCTTAGATCCAAGGAGGACGAGCTCGAGATGAGCACGGGGGTCACGAATGAGTGTGTCAGCCTTAAAGCTCAAGTGGTAACCCTGCAAGCCAAACTTGAGCAAAGTTCAATCAGAGAAAGTGGTAGAGTTGGAAAGTGTCCGTTCGAGGACGAACGGTTGTTTTAGAGGTGGAGATTGTGACGACCCAAAGGGTCATCACTTGTTTTATCAATCATTTCGAGCTTTTGAGGTCTTGAAAACCTCATTTATAGTTGCCTCGATTTGCGTGCACAGTCCGGGCACAAATCTGGAAAATTTTTATGTTGAAATATGTGAAATATGTGAAAAAGTTGAAGAATTTTGATATTAATATTGATATGGTTGACTTTGGTCAACATTTTTGGTAAACGGACCCGGATCCGTGATTTGACTGTCTCGGAAAATCCGTAGAAAAATATGGAACTTGGGCATATGCCCGGAATTGAAATCCGAGGTCTAGAACCCCGGTAAAAGAATTTTTCTATTAAATTGTTTTCTGAAAATGTTTAAGGAAAATGAAACTGAATTTTTGATTAAAAAGTACTGGTATCGGGCTCGTATTTTGGTTCCGACGCCCGGTACAGGTCATATATATTGGTTAAGCGCTTTCTGTAAAGTTTGGTTGAAAACGGACGTCGTTTGACGCATTTCGGCCTTAAATTGGAAATTTTGGAAATTATGAAATTTGAAAGAATTCTTGAGTTTTAAGGCTCAATCCATTGATTTTGATGTTATTTTAGCGATTTGATCGCGCGAGCAAGTTCGTATGATGTTTTTGAGTTAGTGTGCATATTTGGTTTGGAGCCCCGAGGGCTCGGGAGTGTTTCGGAGGTGGTTCGGGGTGTTTTCGGATTTGAAAACACAGCAAAAATTCTGCTGTTTCTGCAGAGGGATTTTGTTCTACGCGATCGCGGCCTCATCCACGCGATCGCACAGCATTGGCCAGTTCTTCTACGCGATCGCAGCATCCCTCACGCGATCGCGTAGCTTCCAGTTCTTCCCCCACGCGATCGCAGTCATGTTCACGCGATCGCATAGGGCAAATAGGCTGCCCGGTGAGTTTCCTCTACGCGATCGCAGCAATCCTCACGCGATCGCGTAGCTTCCAATCTTTTCTCCACGCGATCGCAACCTTTTGCACGCGATCGCATAAGAGGCCAGTCTTTCCTCTACGCGATCGCAGCCCAATTCACGCGATCGCGTAGGGTAAATTTCCGCCCAGTGATTTAATACCCCAAAACAGAACACTTACGGGATTTTATCCCATTTTCACAAAATCCTTTCTTCTCCACAGCTCTTAGGCGATTTTTGAGGCATTTCTTCATCAAAGTTCATTGGGTAAGTATTGTTAACTCGTCTTCTTCATTTTTCATCAACATCAATCAAATCCTTAGGCTTAAACATGTGTAAATTGGTTGAAAATTTGAGAAATGGGTATAGTTAGGGCTTTCAAAGAATTTGCGATTTAGACCTCGTTTTGGAGTCGAACTTAAGAACAAATTGTATATTTGAACTCATGGAAGATTGGGTGAACTTATTTTGGTTCGAAACTTGAGTTTCGATTATGTGGGCTCGGGGTCGGTTTTTACTATTCCGGGCAGAATGTTGTAAAAGTTGTATTTGGTCTTAAGAATTAGTTTGTTGAGTAGTATTGATGATATTAAATCAATTGTGTATAGATACGATTGGATTGGAGCCAAATTTGAAATAAAAAGACATTTCCACGGATTGAATTGTTCATAAACATTCGAGGTAAGTGTTTGTTCTATCCTAGCTTGAGGGAATAGGATTATGTGTTATGTGTTATGTGATCGAGTGCGGTGTATGGGCTGTGGTGACGAGCATCCATACACTGGCGTCTAGTATGACCGTGAGTCGTTGAAAAATGATTATTTGGAGATATATTACAGATGAATTGTTATTGTTCTCCCCTGTTGGGACTTGTTGTGAAGATAATTATTGATTGCCCTTGATGGGATGGTTTATGAATTACCGTTTCTTTCTTTGCCCTTAATTGTGATTGTTATTTGGGTGAGGAAGAGTGATAATGCACGAAGGGTGATGCCGTGCCATGTTTATTTATTTATGCACGAAGGTTAATGTCGTGCCATGTTTATTTATTGATTATGCACGAAGGATCATGCCGTGCCTGTTATTGAACCATGTACGAAGGATCATGCCGTACTATGGATGTGAGGATGAGAGTAAAAGCACGAAGGGTGATGCCGTGTACTTTATTTGTTTATTTGGTGAGGATGAGAGTAAAAGTACGAAGGGTGATGCCGTGCAACTGCTTGCTATTTCTTGAATTGATATTACTTGTGTTTACATTATACTTTGTTTTTCCTTGTGAATTTATTAACTGTGGTTAATTGTTGAATTCTTTAAGATATTCCTTATTGTGTTTATACTTGATTATTTCTTGTTATTTTGTGGTACACATATACATATTGAATTGCACAGGTTTATGTGAGTGTCTGGTCCTAGGCTTGTCACTACTTAGCGGGATAGGCCAGGCATTTACTAGCACATGGGGTCGGATTGTGCTGATACTACACTTTTGTGCGTTCAGGTTTTGAGAAGGAGCAGCAGCAGTAGTACACTAGCGGGATTACCATACTTCCGAGACTGTGGTAGCTTGCAGACGTCCGCAGGCCCGGCGTCTCTTTCTTTATTTATGTTAATAGCTGTAGTCTCTTTGTTCCGAGACAAACAGAATTGTGTTATATTTCCTTCAGACTTTTATGTGTAGTATTCCATAGTAGTTTGTGAGTTGGTGACTCCACGTCTTGGGTAGAGGATTTCAGTATGATTTTCACCTTGTAATTTGTTATTTCTATTTCGATAAAGTATTCCGCATTTATTTAAGTAAAATTGTGTTAAAAGCAGGATAGTATGAATATAGTGGCTTGCCTAGCTACCACGAGTAGGCGCCATCACGATCCCGATGTTGGGGGAAAATCCGGGTCGTGACAAGTTGGTATCAGAGCTCTAGGTTACATAGGTCTCACCACTCACGAACAAGCTTAGTAGAGTTTGAGAGGTAGGTACGGAGACGTCTGTACTTGTCCTCCAAAGTCTATTGAGTTAGGAAAGAGTCTCTTATTTGTTCTTTCTTGTCGTGCGACTTGTTCCTCAATTATTGATTGAATTTCTATTTTGTCCTTTCGCAGATGGTGAGGACACGCGCTTCTTCGTCCGCTGACCAGCAGCCCGAGCCCCAGGCGGCTCCCGTGAGGGGCAGGGGCCAAGGCCGTATCAGAGGCCGTGGTAGGGGTAGAGCTCAGCCCCAGGCAGCTACTCCGGAGGTGGAGCCTCATATTGAGATTGACGAGGAGGTTCCGATTCCAGCAGCTCCAGTGGGCCCAGCTCAGGTCCTAGGAGAGGCTTTATTTACCCCGGATCTCCGGGATGCTTTGGTCAGAATAGCGGGATTCATGGACAGCATTGCCAGAGCGGGTTTATTATCAGTTGCCCCAGCCACTTCTCAGGCTGGAGGAGGGGCCCAGACTCCTATTGCTCATACTCCGGAGCCAGTAGCTCCTCAGCCTCAGGCACCAGTAATTCAGCCAGCTGTGGCCACTCAGTCAGGTACCACAGCTCATGCCGGTGATGGAGCGGCCATGACTTCTGATTCATTATGGAGGCTTGATCGGTTCTCCAAGCTATTTACCACTACATTCAGTGGAGCCGCATCAGAGGATCCTCAGGACTTTTTATTCAGTTGCCATGAGATTCTCGAGACTATGGGGATCGTGGAGACAAACGGAGTTGATTTCTGTACCTTCAGACTTGCAGGATCCGCCAAGACTTGGTGGAGAGATTATTGCTTGACTCGACCAGCAGGGTCCCCAGCTTTATCATGGGACCAGTTTGCGGAACTATTTATGGAGAAGTTTCTCCCTGCGCTACTCAGAGGGATGTACTTCGGAGGCAGTTTGAGCGCCTCCATCAGGGCACTATGACAGTTACACGGTATGAGACGAGATTTATCGACTTGGCTCGTCATGCAGTGGTGATACTTCCCACGGAGCGGGAGAGGGTCCGCGGATTTATAGATGGGCTTAATCAGCCGATTAGACTCCAGATGGCTATGGGCGTGGGGAGTGACATATCCTTTCGGGAGGCGGCAAATGCAGCTCGCGAGTTGAGATGGCTCTTGCTAGGGGAGGCGGTTATTCTTCGGATAAGAGGCCTCGTCATTCGGGTAGGTTTGGTGCTTCTTCCTCTGGTTGGCAGAGAATCCTTTGATAGAGGCCAGTCCTCCGGGCCTTTTCATTCCGCCCTTCAGGCTTCACGGGGTGGACCGGGTGATCGTGGTGTTCGGGGGCATTATTCGGACCAGTCTCCTATTAATGCTCGGCCTCTTCGAGTGTTCGTGGAGGCCATTCGAGTCGTCGGGGCCGGCAGCCCTATCGAGTCCAAGAGTTGCTACGGTTGTGGTGACCCGAGTCATTTTATCGGGAATTTCCCTCTAGCGGCGGGCAACTCTCGGCGGCGAGGTCCTCGTCCTATGATTCGAGGCCCCAGCTGACCCTCGGCCTGCCCAGCCGGCCGGAGGCGGGGGTAGAGAGTTTAGAGGTGGAGGTCGAGACCGTAGAGGTGGAGACCGTCCGGCCGAGAGGTAGAGGTCAGCCGGTTGATGGTCGTCCTAGAGACGCGGCTCGGAGGGGAGGTGCGGATCCCCGATTCTATGCTTTACCGACCAGGCCAGAGGCAGAGGCATCGGATGCCGTGATTACAGGTACTATTCTTGTGTGTGGCAGAGGTGCTTCGGTATTATTTGACCCTGGATCTACATATTCCTATGTGTGTTCCTACTTCGCACCGTATTTGGCCGTGCCCAGCTATGCTCTGGATATTCCAATTTATGTGGCTACACCAGTGGGTGACTCCATTGTAGTCGATCGGGTGCATCGTTCGTGCGTAGTTATATTTGGGGGTCTTGAGACCCGTGTTGATCTGTTGCTTTTGGACATGGTAGATTTTGATGTCATATTGGGGATGGACTGGTTGTCCCCCTACCATGCTATTCTTGATTGCCATGCTAAGACGGTGACCTTAGCCTTGCCAGAATCACCCCGACTAGAGTGGAAAGGTACCTCAAGCCACTCCGTTCGCACTGTTATTTCCTATGTTAAGGCTCGACGTATGGTCGAGAAGGGGTGTCTAGCTTATTTGGCTTATGTTCGTGATTCCAGCGCAGAAGTTCCTTCCATTGAGTCAGTCCCTATTGCACGGGAGTTTCCGGAGGTTTTTCCTTCAGACCTGCCGGGCATGCCACCCGACGGGGATATTGATTTCTGTATTGATTTGGCACCGAGCACTCGGCCCATCTCTATTCCACCCTATCGTATGGCCCCGCCGGAACTAAAAGAGTTGAAAGATCAGTTGCAGGACCTTCTTGAGAAGGGCTTTATCAGGCCCAGTGTTTCCCCCTGGGGAGCACCTGTATTATTTGTAAAGAAGAAGGATGGCTCGATGCGGATGTGTATTGATTACCGGCGGTTAAACAAGGTGACTATCAAAAATAAATATCCACTGCCGAGGATTGATGATTTGTTTGACCAGCTCCGGGGAGCGAGGGTATTCTCTAAGATAGACTTGAGGTCAGGCTACCATCAGCTGAAGATCAGGGCGGCTGACATTCCTAAGACGGCCTTTCGCTCTAGATATGGGCATTATGAGTTCTTGGTCATGTCCTTCGGGTTGACCAATGCCCCAGCAGCATTCATGGAGTTGATGAATCGGGTATTCAGGCCTTACTTAGATCTGTTCGTGATAGTCTTCATAGATGACATCCTGGTGTACTCCCGCAGCCAGGAAGAGCACGAGCAGCACCTCAGAGTGGTTCTTCAGACTCTAAAAGATAACCAGCTATATGCCAAATTTTCTAAATGTGAGTTCTGGTTGAGTTCGGTAGCATTTCTTTGTATCAGTGAAAGGTATTCAGGTAGACCCAAAGAAGATTGAGGCAGTCCAGAATTGGCCTCGACCAGCTTCAGTGATCGAGATCCGGAGTTTCTTGGGATTAGCAGGTTACTACCGTCGTTTTGTAGAGGGGTTTTCTTCTATTGCAGCCCCGATGACCAGGTTGACCCAGAAGGGTGTCCAGTTCCAGTGGTAAGATGAGTGTGAGGCGAGATTTCAGAAACTCAAGACAGCTTTGACTACAACACCAGTGCTGATACTACCTACGGGTGCAAGGCCTTATACAGTTTACTGTGACGCGTCCCGTACAGGGCTTGGAGTGGTATTGATGCACGATGGTAAGGTTATTGCGTATGCTTCGAGGCAGTTGAAAATACATGAGAATAATTATCTAGTTCATGATCTTGAGTTGGCAGCGGTGGTTCATGCCTTAAAGATCCGGAGGCATTATCTATATGGTGTGACATGTGAGGTGTACATTGATCAAAAAAGCCTACAGTACTTGATAAAGCAAAAGGAGTTGAATTTACGATAGTGGAGATGGATAGAGTTGCTGAAGGACTATGATGTTACTATCCTATATCACCCAGGTAAGGCCAATGTGGTGGCCGATGTATTGAGTAGAAAGTCTACCAGGCATGGGTAGTCTTGCATACATTCCGGTCAGTCAGAGACCATTAGCTCTAGATGTCCAGGCCTTAGCCAACCGGTTCGTGAGATTAGACATTTCTGAGCCTAGCAGAGTGTTAGCCTGCACGGTCGCTCGTTCTTCTTTATTTGAGCGTATCCGTGAGAGGCAATTTGATGATCCTCATTTGCGTGAGTTGAGAGATACAGTACAGCGAGGAGGTGCCACACAGGTAAACCTAGATGATGATGGCGTATTGAAATTGCAGGGTCGAGTTTGTGTGCCCAATGTCGAAGGGATTCGGGAGTTGATCTTAGCAGAGGCCCACAGTTCGCGGTATTCTATTCACCCAGGTGCCGCGAAGATGTACCAGGATTTGCGGCAACATTATTGGTGGCGCGGAATGAAGAAAGATATCGTTGCGTATGTCGCTCGGTGTCTAAATTGTCAGCAGGTGAAATATGAGCACCAGAGACCTGGTGGTGTATTCCAGAGGATTGAAATTCCCGAGTGGAAATGGGAGCGGATCACTATGGACTTCGTTACTGGACTTCCTTTGACTCGGAGGAAATTTGATGCTATTTGGGTCATTGTTGATAGGGTGACCAAGTCAGCACACTTTATTCCAGTATCTGTCTCCTACTCGTCGGAGAGGTTAGCGGAGGTTTACATTAGGGAGATTGTTCGTCTCCATGGAGTGCCAGTATCTATTATCTCTGATCGGGGAACGTAGTTTACCTCGCGGTTCTGGAGAGTGGTCCAGCAGGAGTTAGGCACCCAGGTTCAGCTGAGTACAGCTTTCCATCCTCAGACAGATGGTCAGTCCGAGAGGACTATTCATATTCTAGAGGACATGCTTCGAGCCTGTGTCATTGATTTCGAATGTTAGTGGGACCAGTTTCTGCCATTAGCAAAGTTCGCCTACAATAATAGCTACCAGTCCAGCATCCAGATGGCCCTGTATGAGGCGTTGTATGGTAGGCGATGTCGATCTCCAGTCGGATGGTTTGAGCCGGGGAAGGCTCGGTTGTTGGGTACAGACTTAGTTCCGGAGGCCTTGGATAAGGTCAAAATTATCCAGGAGAGATTGCGTGCCACTCAGTCCAGAGAGAAGACTTATGCGGATCGTAAGGTTCGAGATGTAGATTTCATGGTTGGTGAACGAGTATTGCTCCGAGTGTCGCCTATGAAGGGCGTGATGAGGTTCGGGAAGAAGGGCAAGCTCGGCCCTAGGTATATTGGTCCATTTGAGATTCTAGACAGAGTGGGAGGGGTGGCTTACAGATTAGCTTTGCCGCCTAGCTTATCAGCCGTGCATCCAGTTTTTCATGTATCTATGCTTCGGAGATACCACGGCGATCCCACACATGTGTTAGACTTCAGTACTGTCCAATTGGACAATGATCTATCTTACGAGGAGGAGCGGTACCCATCCTAGACCGGCAGGTTCGACAGTTGAGGTCGAAGAGTTATCCTTCTGTGCGTGTTCAGTGGAGAGGTCAGGCCTCCTGAGGCATCGACCTGGGAGTCCGAGTCTGATATGCGGAGCCGTTACCCACACTTGTTTCCTGACTCGGTACTTCTTTCTTTTGTCCGTTCGAGGACGAACGGTTGTTTTAGAGGTGGAGATTGTGACGACCCAAAGGGTCATCACTTATTTTATTAATAATTTCGAGCTTTTGAGGTCTTGAAAACCTCATTTATAGTTGCCTCGATTTGCGTGCACAGTCCGGGCACAAATCTGGAAAATTTTTATGTTGAAATATGTGAAATATGTGAAAAAGTTGAAGAATTTTGATATTAATATTGATATGGTTGACTTTGGTCAACATTTTTGGTAAACGGACCCGGATTCGTGATTTGACGGTCTCAGAAAATCCGTAGAAAAATATGGAACTTGGGCGTATTCCCGGAATTGAAATCCGAGGTCTAGAACCCCGGTAAAAGAATTTTTCTGTTAAATTGTTTTCTGAAAATGTTTAAGGAAAATGAAACTGAATTTTTATTAAAAAATACTGGTATCGGGCTCGTATTTTGGTTCCGACGCTCGGTACAGGTCATATATATTGGTTAAGCGCTTCCTGTAAAGTTTGGTTGAAAACGGACGTCGTTTGACGCATTTCGGCCTTAAATTGGAAATTTTGGAAATTATGAAATTTGAAAGAATTCTTGAGTTTTAAGGCTCAATCCATTGATTTTGATGTTATTTTAGCGATTTGATCGCGCGAGCAAGTTCGTATGATGTTTTTGAGTTAGTGTGCATATTTGGTTTGGAGCCCCAGAGGGCTCGGGAGTGTTTCGGAGGTGGTTCGGGGTGTTTTCGGATTTGAAAACACAGCAGAAGTTCTGCTGTTTCTGCAGAAGGATTTTGTTCTACGCGATCGCGGCCTCATCCACGCGATCGCACAGCATTGGCCAGTTCTTCTACGCGATCGCGTAGCTTCCACGCGATCGCGTAGCTTCCAGTTCCTCCCCCACGCGATCGCAGTCTTGTTCACGCGATCGCATAGGGCAAATAGGCTGCCCGGTGAGTTTCCTCTACGCGATCGCAGCAATCCTCACGCGATCGCGTAGCTTCCAATCTTTTCTCCACGCGATCGCAACCTTTTACACGCGATCGCATAAGAGGCCAGTCTTTCCTCTACGCGATCGCAGCCCAATTCACGCGATCGCGTAGGGTAAATTTCCGCCCAGTGATTTAATACCCCAAAACAAAACACTTACGGGATTTTATCCCATTTTCACAAAATCCTTTCTTCTCCACAGCTCTTAGGCGATTTTTGAGGCATTTCTTCATCAAAGTTCATTGGGTAAGTATTGTTAACTCGTCTTCTTCATTTTTCATCAACATCAATCAAATCCTTAGGCTTAAACATGTGTAAATTGGTTGAAAATTTGAGAAATGGGTATAGTTAGGGCTTTCAAAGAATTTGCGATTTAGACCTCGTTTTGGAGTCGAACTTAAGAACAAATTGTATATTTGAACTCATGGAAGATTGGGTGAACTTATTTTGGTTCGAAACTTGAGTTTCGATTATGTAGGCCCGGGGTCGATTTTTACTATTCCGGGCAGAATGTTGTAAAAATCATATTTAGCAATATGAACTAGTTTGTTGAGTAGTATTGATGATATTAAATCAATTGTGTATAGATACGATTGGATTGGAGCCAAATTTGAAAGAAAAAGACATTTCTACGGATTGAATTGTTCATAAACATTCGAGGTAAGTGTTTGTTCTATCCTAGCTTGAGGGAATAGGATTATGTGTTATGTGATCGAGTGCGGTGTATGGGTTGTGGTGACGAGCATCCATACACTGGCGTCTAGTATGACCGTGAGTCGTTAAAAATTAGTTTGTGAGTTGGTGACTCCACGTCTTGGGTAGAGGATTTCAGTATGATTTTCACCTTGTAATTTGTTATTTCTATTTCGATAAAGTATTCCGCATTTATTTAAGTAAAATTGTGTTAAAAGTAGGATAGTATGAATATAGTGGCTTGCCTAGCTACCACGAGTAGGCGCCATCACGATCGCGGCATTGGAGAAGGCCACTCGCGTCCTTAGATATGAATGGGCGAGTGAAGCGGAAATGGCCGTGCTCAGGGAGGCACGGTTTGATGAGTGAATTGGTGAGCTCGAGAGGGAGGTTTCGGCCTTAGTGATTAAGCTGCTGCTCTTGAGGCCGAGAAAGCGCAGTTGTTGGCCCGACCATCCTCCCATAATTCTGATTTTCTTGATGTTCCACGAAACTTATACGAGTTGTGGATCCACATCGAGGCTCAATTGGACATTCTCACAAATTTGATAACGGTGGGGAAGGTTCCTGAGGCTTACTTTGAAGATGCTTGTGTCAAGGCATGTGCGGCTAGAATTGCTTGTGGTTGTGACCCAACTACTCTGGGGGCCGACGATGGCGAGAAGGAGGAAGAATTAGAAGATCTTGAGCAGGATGTTTGGTACGAAGATGAATATCCTCAAGGCGATGCGGAGACAGTGCTGCTAGGCTGGGTGGTGAAAGCGACAATGATTAAGGTGGCGATGACGTGGAGTAGCACTTTGTACTTAGTCTTGTCTTTTTTTTCTGTGGGCGCCTTTCTAACCCATTGTAAGATACTTGTTTCAATGGAATAATCACAACCCTTTTTTATACGGTATTGGGACTTTTATTTTTCTTCAAATAGTTTCTTAAGAAGAATTATGTCGGTATGTTCTATTTCGAACACGGTCGAGTATATCTTTGATTGAATCTAGGTGAAGTTCCATGTCGTCATACTTAACTCAAACGAAGTTAACTTGTAAATCAAACTCAAGTCAGGTCAAGTATGAGTTGAATTTGAGTGTGATCGAATTGTGAATTGTGATCACTTCTTGCTCGGATATTTGGGCGAATGCACCTACTTCCACCAATTTTGAAAAATAGTCTGTTAAAACCAAAACAATCGTACATTACCTCGTCCTGCTGGGAGGGGTCCGACGATATCCATTCCCCATTTGATTAAAGGCCAGGGTGAGGTGATTGAGTGGAGGAGCTCGCTCGCTTAGTGGATCATATGGGCATATTATGGCATTGCTCGCATTTTTTTACGAAGTCGGCGGCCTTTTTTTCATTGTGGGCCAGTAATGGCCAGCTCGTATGAGGCATCTGACGAGATTTTGATTGCCTGTATGAGCTCCCGGTGACCTTCGTTAACTTCTTTTAGGACACGCCGCTTCTGGTTTGGGCCTAAGCATTTTTCTAGGGGGCCACCATACATTCTAATGTATAAGTTATTATTGATGACGTTATACCTTGTCGCCTACATTCGAAGCTTTTTCACTTTTTTTTACTGCCTGGAAGCACTCCATCCTGTAAATATGTGATAATCTAGTTGCGCCAATCCCAAGTTAAGTTTATGGTTCGTACCTCGATTTGATCAATCTACAAGTGGAAGACACGTTGCCTTCTCCCATTAGGCTTTTGGTGGCTGTTGCCGGTTTGGAAAGATGGACCAGGATTAATACGTAAATCAAATATAAATAATAAATTCTGAAGTGCATTGTTCATTCTGGAAATGAATTATTCCAGAATACTTGAAATCCTAATTTTAAACACTATTCATCCCCCTCTGCAATATTTTTTAATATAATAATATAATAATCATTCATTTATTCACTTCTTTAAATATCGATATCGCTTACAAAATATTCTGTGTACGCCCTTGAGTTCAATAGAACATAGCTAGAAAAGTGAACCTCTTGTACAAGGGTTTGTTTTTTATCCAGTCGTGTGCCAAAACCCAACAAGTTACCTTTTTCCCATTTTACTCTTACCGCCACTGCAAAGGCATTTAACTTTAATTACCCATTTAAGGAATAAAAATAAGGACAGTTTAATCAAATACCCCTTATGATTAATTATCTTAAATGATTTTCTTGATTTGTATGCCAAAACCTTAAAACACAAATAAAAAAGGATGAGAGAGAATAGTACCTTAGGAATAATAATAAAAATTAGTACAACCTTTACAGACATATAGTAGTATAAAACCCTAATGACACCCTAAACTAACTGAGTTGATTTTTTTTTTTTTGGGGTAAATAAACTAAATTGATATTATTTTGTCGGATTATTTCTCTTTCGATTAACATGTTACGGTAAAAAAACAAAAAAAAGAAGAAAAAGAAAATCACTATATATAGCATACTACTAACAGAGACCCAAAGTCTATAAACATCCTGATATATTTTCTTTTGAATAATATATATAGGTTTTGTTTTAGAGCTTGACAATCTCTGGAATGTGCACTGGATATCTATCAATGCAATCTTGCCATGGTCCATCAGTTGGTATTTTTATTGTTCTGTTACATTTCCAAACAGCACTGTTACACTTAAATCCACTCCCAAATGCAATCTGCCAAACTCTATCACCTTTCTTCATCCTCCCTTTAGCTTCAATATAACTCATTTCATACCATAATGAAGAAGATGAAGTGTTACCAAATCTATGCAATGTCATTCTTGATGCCTCAACATGTTCAGCAGACAATTGTAGGTTCTTTTGAAGCTCATCAATAACAGCTCGACCACCCGCATGAATACAAAAATGTTCAAACGCTTGTTTAAAATCCGGAATATAAGGTTTCAACTTGGGATTAAATATTTTCCGACTAATAAGTGTAAGGAGAAAAAGGAGTTGCTCTGATGCTGGAAGAACTACAGGACCAATTGTAGTAATGTTGGATTTTAAAGCTTCTCCTGCTATAACCATAAGGTCTTTTGATAAATTAATACCAACTTTCCCTTGTGGATCTTCTTGTTCAAATACACATTTAAATGCCTTATCATCTGCACCCTTATGTGTTCGAACCACATGCATTAATCTGTACTTTGCTCTGTATCTATCGCGTCTTTTGTTGGACAAGAGTATAGCTGCACCGCCCATACGAAACAAACAATTTGGTAGAAGCATTGCTCTCTCTGAACCTTTGTAATAATTAGGTGTGATAATCTCAGTGCTTACAACTAAAGCATTTGAATTTGGATGGACTTGAAGAAGGTCTTTAGCTAAATCAATTGAGATTAAACCAGCACTACATCCCATACCAGAAAGATTGTAACTTTTTATGTTACTTCTTAACTTGTATTTGTTCACTACCATTGCTGATAAAGATGGAGTTGGTGAAAACAAACTGCAGTTGACAATAAGAATGTCGATATCCTTTGGCTTGAGTCCTGTTTTCTTCATTAGGTCATCAATTGTTGAGAATATGACCAGCTCTGCTTCACCTCTAGCAGCTTCCATAGTTGGTGTTGGAGGGATATAATGAATAGCAGGAGGCAAGCACGTTTCTTCTCCAAGGCCAGACCTGTTAGAAAAAAAAAAATAGAAAATTTACAAAGTAAGAAGAAAGGCTTTGAGACGTGGAGAATAACTTTAAAGAGATAATATATATTATTTTAAAATGACTCAAAGATACTTTTAACATGACGTGATATTTATTCGCTTTGGGTCAAGTCCGCATGATATTCTCCAAAAGGTCTCACACCATTAAAGATTCCTACACTTTATATGTATTCCACCTTTTTAACTATCAATGTAAGACTTTGTTCGCACACCCAACAATAACCTTAGTTAGTTTTCGAAGAAAGACATAAACTTGTAGAGTTGAAAGAAAACTATTCAGAAAAGAAGTGTTATTTCATGAACAACATGGTCTTTCAAATGTAAAACCTAAATTTATATGTATATTAAAATTCAAGTTTCAAGTACGATTTAAAATATCATTTTTTTTTATCCCGGTACAAAAAGCATCCTACATTCACGGTAGGGTCCGGGAAAGGGCCGCTCCAAGATATCTGATCTAGACATCCTACCCTAATACAAGCATTAGTGGCTACTTCCACGCCTTGAACTCATATTTAAAGTATCGTTTATAATATATTAAATCTCCAAGCTAATTCTTGTTGGATAATCTCACTTCATAAAGTCAGACATCTTTATAACATTATCTCTATATTACTGTACATTATTCCCTATAAAAGTCACGTTTTTTTCGAAACAGATTATTATATTATGTTATAATATATATTTTCTTTAACAATACTTCACTATAGCAGCCAAAAAAAAAAAACCGTACAAGTGAGGCTATATTACAAACTATGTAACAATACCTTTCAAGAATACGCATTTGGAACTCGACACTCTTGGGATTATCCTTCAAAATGAGCCTAGAATGTTCCATGAAAGTTGAAAATGGGACTCGGCAGGTAACCGGAGCTTTGTAACATGAATAATCTACTAGATAAATTGATCGAGGTTTGGACATGAAGTAAACAGTGGCTATGAATATAATGAGAAAAGAAGAGCATAGGATTTGAAGAAGATTAAAGTTGAGTGAATTCCAAATACTTAGCAATTCTTCAGGGCCAAGTCTTAATACCTCTATGGTAACACCAACCATAATAGGCACAAACAAAAATGTTAGAATATGATTAACAAGGTATTGATAGCCAAGTTTGACATATTTGAGCTTCACTGAATTAGAGAAATTTGGGACTACTTCTGCCATTTTGCAAACAAAACAACTGAAGATGAATATTGGGGTTGGAGCTAAGAGAAGAAGGAGAAGATTGTTGAGATTTAAAGAGTAGAGGGAAAGGGAAATAAATAATAAATGGAGGGCAGATGAGAGGATTAAATGAAGAACCGCTCTCTTAGCTGGAGTTTTTTTCTTTTGTGTCCTAACCTCCTTGTGATCATTAATCTTCCAACCACTCTACTTTTTTATTTTATATATTTGTCAATTTGGTTACTATCTTGTTAAGATCAAATTACTAGTAGATCAATTTTACGACTCATTTCAAATATTCTTTTAGCTATATGATCTTTTATTTTATTTTGAAAGAATTACGTCCCATGTTACTTGGCTTAATAGCCTAACAAAAATGGCCCATATTTGAAGCACATACCTTATATAGTCCATGTTGTACATAACTTGAAAGAAACTTTTCAGTCTTTAGCCCACTATTAAAGACATACTTTTAGAGTTTTTATTATTTTCTTCTTTCTTCAATCCCTCCTCTCTCACCGCCTCTCACTTCTTTCTCTCTAACCGACATAGATCTCTCCTCCTCTCTTAACCTAGCCCCCCGCTATTCCCCCTCCTTTACCCCCACGCAATTCTGCCAATTCTGCCATTAATAGCTCGAAGAAAGACTCCGTCGTCCATGGTGGCAAGCAGAAGAACGAAGAAGATTTTTGAAAGAAACATGAAAATACATACAGATCTGAAAATAAATAGCTTTCAAACTTGATTTGCACCAACAAACAACCACTAATTTTGGAGGATTTTGAAGTTTAAAGTTCTGGTAATTTTGGATTATTCTGAAGTTTGAAGTTTGAAGTTCTGGAAAATCATAACTATGTAGCAGGTTGTATCGACACTGTATAATAGTGTATAATTGTATATATAGATATACGGACACCTTTTATACACTATTATACATGTTTGTACAAGTTATATAGTATTGTATAATTATGTATAAATATGTATATTTGTGTATTCTACAGAAGTTTTACACTTCTTTGTCTTCTTCTTTTTCGTGTATGTGCTATATGAAACAGATTTGTACGCGTTGGAGGAATTCTACAATTCATTTACCAATTTTCTATTTTTTTTTTGTCCAGTTAATTGCACATAAAGGTGTTTGAATTTCTTACTTTCAGATAATATGTGTTACTCGGGATAGGATTTTTGAGTTGCGTTGTGGCTTATTTGTATTTTTTTATCAGATGCTTAATAATCAAAGGAAATCAACAGAATGAAAACAATTGGTTGTATAAAGAGGGAACAATAACAGCAGTTGATTGTCTGAAATAAGTTGTTTTTTCGGGAATTAGCCTATTATTTTTGAGCTATAGATTTGCAATGTGATATCTAGGTTATTAACTTATTATGTTGCCAGTCAGGTGTGAGTTGTACTTATGTGAAATTATCCCTTTTATTTTATAGGAAATTGATATAAAATATAATAGTGGAGTAAAAAATATTGGTAAATAAAACATAAAGTCCTATAAGATTATTACTCTATATTATTCAAATTGTAACTGTCCCTACTTTGAAACCACATTAAGTTTTCAAAATTATAACTCATTTCTCTATACATGTAGCGTCAAATCTATGCGCAAATACATTAATACAAGGAGTTTATACACCAGCACATTAATAAAAGGGTTTTACTTCTGAACCACTAGAGAATTCTAATTGTTCATCTTTACGAAGGATAATCTAAACAAATACAAGTTCAGAAACGAAAAAACTTCAAACATTATAATGATGTATGGTCATTATCATGTGTTATGAACCTTTTGACCTTGAAAAAACAATAATTGTGTATGAATATTTACAAGCAGTAATGGTGATGGAACATGCATGTTCTGATTACTTCATAATAATGAGAGTACGTACCCAAAATCACACAGAAATTAGTAACTCCACAAATAAGAAACATATTGCTAATAAAATAGTAGATTTGGTAATTTATCAATATCAGTTTTCTGTGAAAGCAGATTAGCTTCAGCCAGATATTGAATAGTGCCTTAAGGAACTATTACCAATTTCAAGGTTAGGCCTAGAGCAACGGTAAAGTGATAAACAATCACTATAATTGTGTTAGGATATGTTGCATACATCACATATTCTTGAAGTGTAACTCTTTCATGAACCCTACCCTACATAAAGCGTATAATGCTTCGTGCATCAAAGTACTTTTTTTTTTAAAAGGAAATAGAAGTATGAAGGCTGTCATGAATGCAGTCCATATTAGCCACAAAAAATTACCTTAATTTATTAATTATATAAAACAAAGTTAAAGAAATTTCTTGCTCTCTTTAAATTTATAGGACCATATCACCTAAGCCTAGCCTCGGCGTGAAAACTGTCAGTAACTCAACATATACGTTGAGAAATTCAAGAGCGTACGTCTGAAAGGTTCCACTCATATAAATATCTTGGTATGTAGCTCTGGGTGCTTCTCTTTAACAAACATACCGACATCACGGGCACCCGTTAAGCTCGGGAAAAAATATGTATGTATATGTATATGTAGGCTGTATACATGGAGAAACAGTCATATATTTTATTAGGCACTCTTAGTCTCAGAAGTTTGTTTGGGGCATTGGTTGCATTTATGACTCAAACTTGCTCTAATGTCTGGACACAGGGGATCAATTCTCAACTCCAACAATTATTTAAATTTTTCTTGAAGGATCTATAATAAGCCCAGATTTTTTTTTTTTTTTTGGCTTTTTCCCTTTAGTTCCAGATCTTTTTTTTTTCAATTTTTTCTTTAGTTTCCGTCCAAAACCCCCTTTCTTATGATAAAACTTCTCCCTCAAAAAATCTCTATATTAAAAATTGAAGCTTAAGACTTATCATAATCATCAAAGTCTTAAGAGAGTTGTACATCAAACTTTGTAGTTAATAATTCGCATGAATCATGACTATGATAAAAATAATAGTGCCCCCGTCACTTCGAAATTCTGTATCCGCCTCTGACCGACATGAAGGTATTTGGGTACTTCTGCAATATTCTTAAAAGAAAAAAAAATAATTTAACATGAATTAGAATGACGGCTTGCTTAGTTGATAAAATACCTTCACTCACAAGAGTCAAAATTATTAAATCTTTGGTGTGAATCACGCTAGAGGGAAAGAATAAAAATATCATAAATCCTTCTAAGTTAGGAGGGATTTTAAAAAAAAAAATTTAGAATGATGTTCCTTTTGATAACAAAAATATGTGGTTTAGCCAGGTGTCCACTAGCAGTTGGAGTAGTTGTAAGTTAGAGTCATGACCATTGACTTCTTTTTTCCATATTAAACTTGTCTCCAGGTCCTTCCCACCTTAATTTTGTGGAGCTTCATTTACGGTATTCAGCTAATATCAACGGTGGTTAACACAAATATTTTATGTTATACATAATATATTCTGACACAGTTCAAAGAACTTCTATTATATTAGTCTAGCTTACTACTAAATGCTTTTATATATATATATATAATACTGATCTACTTCAGTCTTCTTCCATTTTTAGAAATTTTGGCGTAAACTTTTTCTTGAGTAGGGGTGTTCATGGTTCAGTTTTTTCCTAAAAAGAAATCAAACCAAGTAAGTTGGATTTTTAAATATTAGAATCAAACCAAATTAAGTCGGTTTTTTCTCGATTCGGTTTATGTCGGTTTTTTAGTTTTTTTTGGTTATTTATCATTTTTTTAAAATATAAGGCATACACTACCAACACATATTTTGGATATCACATTTTAACGTAACACTATCAAATCAATTGCCCTTTGAGAAATCTATTATTTACCAAGATATATTGATGATAATTGAATCAAATAGTGATGAATAATTTAAGGACTCAATTAAAAATATATTATTTTTAGCATAAAATATATTCTTACACTTAACAAAGAAAAACTACCAATCAAACTATAATATAAAGGTAAAGAGCTGTACTAAAAAGCAGACGATTAACATTTACTATAAAAATTTTGAAACTTTGGATAAAAGTGTATATATGTATGTATGTATGTATGTATATATATATATATAGGTGTAATTCTATATTTAAAATAGCTACTCCTATATTCGATTTGGTTCGGTTTTTTTTATTAAAATGAAAAAACTAACAAAATTTGATCGGTTCGTAATTTCAAAGATTTTTATGAACACCCCTATCGGTGAGTAGTGGTTTCGATATTAGTTGCTTCGCCCTTCATATGTCATTTCCTTTTTTTACTTCACCAGTATTTCTTTGTTGATAGGTAGGAGGACTCCGAGGAGGATGAGGGTTCCTACTCCTGATTTTGTCATTCGGGTGCCTTGACCGAATCTTTGCCTGCTGCGACTGTAGGCGATCCATTTATATTGTTGTTTCTTCTCATACACCGGCTCTGCGATGGCTTAGCCATCAGGCGGCTGCTCCATCAGCGGAGACTCCAACTTTTCTTTGTATTTAGTAAACGAGTCGTCTCAGGGCGAGGAAGAAGCAGCTCCACTCAAAAGGCGAAGAATAGTGATTGGCGAAGAGGTAATAGAGAACGAAGAGCCAGCGGGGGGGCGACCACAAGCAGGGCAAGGAATATCGGAGAGAAGGAGGCTTTGGACGTAGAGACTGTAGCCCTTTAAATATGAAGATTAATTCTGTGGAGGGGGGGGGGGTAATCAGAGGCAGTTGAGGTCATTTAGAAGAGTGATTCATCAATGTCATAGAGGCTGATGTTCCTTCATCTACCGAGGATAGGGAGAAAGAAATGGCCATAGATGACTATGAATCCATCTCCGACATCGATCCCGAAGAGGAGAGGATGTTCTATGAGGGGTTTACCCGGGTGGAGGTGAGAATGAATGGATTTTCTCGTTCGACGGTTATCCATTTGGACTGTGTCCTGTTGACTAACACAGAGAGCGTGGTCTCTTCTTTTGTCCCTTTTTGTTCTGGCACCAAGAAAAAGACTCTACAGTCATTTAATGAGGCCGATCTATCGTTAGGTATATATGGAATGGCTTTGAGAGTGAGTTTTCTGTTTGCTATTTTTTGACTTTGCGTCCTTCCCTCTTTTTATTTTTACTGGCTTTTTTCGTCTCTTCATTTTAGAGATCGAGAGCGCCCTCCGAGAGGAGAAATGAAAGATTATTCAAGAAAATAGTTTTAAAGTATCGTAAGTATCGTGATAAGTACCATGAGATGCGTTCTGGTTCAGTACAGACGGCCATTTCCAATCTATTAGTGATGAGTTGGGGTAGAAAGATGGTAAGCTCGTGAGAGTCATTGAAAGGTGCAGCAAGCTCGGGGGGAGCTTAGATCCAAGGAGGACGAGCTCGAGATGAGCACGGGGGTCACGAATGAGTGTGTCAGCCTTAAAGCTCAAGTGGTAACCCTGCAAGCCAAACTTGAGCAAAGTTCAATCAGAGAAAGTGGTAGAGTTGGAAAGGGTCGGGAGGTTAGGATGACGGCTTTGGCAAGGGTAGCGGCATTGGAGAAGGCCACTCGCGTCCTTAGATATGAATGGGCGAGTGAAGCGGAAATGGCCGTGCTCAGGGAGGCACGGTTTGATGAGTGAATTGGTGAGCTCGAGAGGGAGGTTTCGGCCTTAGTGATTAAGCTGCTGCTCTTGAGGCCGAGAAAGCGCAGTTGTTGGCCCGACCATCCTCCCATAATTCTGATTTTCTTGATGTTCCACGAAACTTATACGAGTTGTGGATCCACATCGAGGCTCAATTGGACATTCTCACAAATTTGATAACGGTGGGGAAGGTTCCTGAGGCTTACTTTGAAGATGCTTGTGTCAAGGCATGTGCGGCTAGAATTGCTTGTGGTTGTGACCCAACTACTCTGGGGGCCGACGATGGCGAGAAGGAGGAAGAATTAGAAGATCTTGAGCAGGATGTTTGGTACGAAGATGAATATCCTCAAGGCGATGCGGAGACAGTGCTGCTAGGCTGGGTGGTGAAAGCGACAATGATTAAGGTGGCGATGACGTGGAGTAGCACTTTGTACTTAGTCTTGTCTTTTTTTTCTGTGGGCGCCTTTCTAACCCATTGTAAGATACTTGTTTCAATGGAATAATCACAACCCTTTTTTATACGGTATTGGGACTTTTATTTTTCTTCAAATAGTTTCTTAAGAAGAATTATGTCGGTATGTTCTATTTCGAACACGGTCGAGTATATCTTTGATTGAATCTAGGTGAAGTTCCATGTCGTCATACTTAACTCAAACGAAGTTAACTTGTAAATCAAACTCAAGTCAGGTCAAGTATGAGTTGAATTTGAGTGTGATCGAATTGTGAATTGTGATCACTTCTTGCTCGGATATTTGGGCGAATGCACCTACTTCCACCAATTTTGAAAAATAGTCTGTTAAAACCAAAACAATCGTACATTACCTCGTCCTGCTGGGAGGGGTCCGACGATATCCATTCCCCATTTGATTAAAGGCCAGGGTGAGGTGATTGAGTGGAGGAGCTCGCTCGCTTAGTGGATCATATGGGCATATTATGGCATTGCTCGCATTTTTTTACGAAGTCGGCGGCCTTTTTTTCATTGTGGGCCAGTAATGGCCAGCTCGTATGAGGCATCTGACGAGATTTTGATTGCCTGTATGAGCTCCCGGTGACCTTCGTTAACTTCTTTTAGGACACGCCGCTTCTGGTTTGGGCCTAAGCATTTTTCTAGGGGGCCACCATACATTCTAATGTATAAGTTATTATTGATGACGTTATACCTTGTCGCCTACATTCGAAGCTTTTTCACTTTTTTTTACTGCCTGGAAGCACTCCATCCTGTAAATATGTGATAATCTAGTTGCGCCAATCCCAAGTTAAGTTTATGGTTCGTACCTCGATTTGATCAATCTACAAGTGGAAGACACGTTGCCTTCTCCCATTAGGCTTTTGGTGGCTGTTGCCGGTTTGGAAAGGTCGTCTGCTTTGATATTTTGTGCTCAAGGGATTTGTTCGAGTTGGCATTCATCGAACTCGGGTAATAGCTTTCATATCTCGGCGTGGTATTTTTATAGTCTTCGTTCCTTGATTTGGAAAGCCACAGTGACTTAATTGACAATGATTTGAGAGTCGCACCATAGGATGACTCTCTTTTCCTCGTACTTGAGTGCTTAGCTTTAAACCTGCAATCACGGCCTCATACTCGGCATCGTGTTAGTCATGTCTGGTCATCTTATTGACTGGTAAATTAATTCACCTGGTAGGACCTCGAGCATGAGTCCCAATCCCGTTCCCTATGTATTAGAGGTATTATTTGTATACAATACCCATATGTCATGTATTTTGGGGAAAGTATGGGCAATTTCTGTTTTGACTTCCGGCATTACTTTTGTGTTGAAGTCGGCGAGCACGTGCAACTTTACCGTTGTTCTTGGTTGATAGGTTAAATCGTGCTCGCTTATTTGGCCAATCTTCATGATAGCTTGGGCTTGTGCAGAATAATTTTCAGGGGAAAAGTCATTACTACCGAGATGGGATGGCATCGGAAATAGGGTCTAAACTTTTGTGAAGCTACGACCAAAGCTAGGGCCATCTTCTCAAGGACTGGATACCTCGTATCGGTGTCAACTAGAGTTTTAATAATATAATAAATGGGAGATTGCGTACCTTGGTTTTCCCATACTAGGATCGTGCTCATGTCCACGTCAGACACATCCATATAGATGAGGAGACACTCGTCGTGTTCCACCTTGGTGATTAGTGAAGGAGAAGATAAGTAAGCCTTTAATTCCTTCAAGGCTTCGACGCACTCGGAGTTCCATTGGAACCCATTGTCCTTCTTGAGTAGGCTGAATAATATATGGCATCTATCGGAGTATCGTGAGATGAACCTTGACAGGGTGACTATGTGACCAGTCACTTTTGTACTTGTTTATTACTAGTGAGGTTCTTCGGTATTCCTTCTATAGCTTTTATTTGGTAGGGGTTGACCTTGATGCCACGTTGTGATACAAAGAAGCCGAGAAACTTTCCGAGGTTACTCTAAAGGTACATTTCTTGGGGTTTAACTTTATACCATATTGTCTGAGTTTGTTGAAAGCCTCTTTTAGGTGGTTTATGTGTTCCTCCTTCCTTTTCGATTTGACCAACATGTCATCGATGTAGACTTCCATGGTTTTACTGAGCTGCCAATTGAACATTTTTGTCACCCACCTCTAGTAAGTTTCCCCCGTATATTTTAGTCCGAAAGGCATCACTCTATAGAAGTAAATTCCTTGATGAGTGATGAATGTGGTTTTCTCCTGGTCTTCCTCCTCTATGAGGATCTGATTATAGACCGACTACGTATCTAGGAAGTCATGTAGCTCCCTGGTTGATATGAGGAAGAGCGAACGAGTCTTTTGGGAAAGCATTGTTTAGGTCTATAAAGTCCACGCATATCCGTCACTTTCCATTCTTCTTTTTCACCATGACCATGGTGGCGACACAATGAGGATATTTTGCCTCTCTGATGGAGCCATTTTTCAACTTCTCTACCTCTTCGCGAGTTGCGTCGTTTATGGCGGCATTGAATTTCCTCCTGATTTGTCTCGCTGGAGAATGGAATAGGTCGATGTTCAACTTATGTGTTTCTATCTCTTTTGGGATACCTGGCATGTTTGCATCGAAAAAAGCAAACATATCTACGTTATTTTTTGAGAATTAACGGAGTTTACCTGGTTCTTAGAGCTTGTAGCCGATAAAAACTTTATTGTTGTGGTTGTGATCATTGAGTTGGACAGGGTGGAGGTCCTCTATAGATCCTGTAGCTACTATGACTTTTGGATCTTTGATCACATCCTTCTCGTCCTCGCTGGACCTCGACCCTGTTGATTGCTATGCTTCTTTAGCTTTACCCTTCAATTGTTGGGTGTGTGTGTAGTCTTGGGCGATGCAGTAGCATTCTTGTGCAGTACATTGTTCTTCTCGGATGTTGAATACCCCATGGGGGTGGGAAATTTGAGGACTTGATATAAGCTGGATGGGATAGCTTTCATGGCGTATATCCAAGGTCGACCTATGATAGCGTTGTATATTGTATCTTTGTCCACGATATGGAACGTGGTCTCCAAAGTGACGCCGCCAGCTAGGACGGACAGTGTGATTTCCTGGACGTTGGCTTAACTACATTGTTAAAACCTATCAGTGTGATGCAGGGTGGCACTATCATATCCTCGAGCTTCATTTGTGTGAGAACACGAGGGTGGATGATGCACGTACCACTCCTGTCATTGACCATAATACATTTTACAGTATCTGAGATGTGTAAAGTAATGACAAGGACATGAAAGTGAGGGAAAACCAAACTTTAGGTATCTGACTTATCGAAGTCGATACTTTCTTCGAGTTCATTTTATCGTTCATGAGGGACCGACCGTTTGAGTTTTTGGGTTGTGCTGAAATTCACCTTGTTGATTGAGGCGTCGTCTCCCCCTATGATGATCATTTGAATGGTTCGATCTAGGAAGGGTGGTTTGGGTGGTATGTGGTGCAGTTCGCATCCTCAGGGAAGTTGGATCTCTATCGGTTGCTCATCAGTTCCTTCAAGTGCCTTTGGTGAAACAAGTTTAGGAACTCTTCTCTTAGGGCGATACAAACCTCGGTTTTGTAACCTCTCTCTTGGTAGAATTCATAGAGGGCATTTGACTTTCTGGTACTCAGATCGGATCTCATCTTCTGCGGCCACTTCACTTTTGGACCGAGTTTCTCCAGGGCATAGACTATTTTTGAGGGGAAAACATAGAAATTGTGAGAAGATAATAATGGGCATACCTCTCTCATTTAGGTGAGTTCCTTTTCATGGCCTAGATGGTTTGTGGCGGGGAGGCGGCATGAGGGTGCCTCTGATGTAAGGTTGATGGATTTCCCTATTAGCTCAAGGTCCTGCTTGATCTATCCTATTGTCATTTCTCTGATTCTTTTTGGACTCGGCTAGTATCGAGGTTAGGCGTTGGTTCGGCCTATTTAGATCATCTTCGTCAGCTCGAACTTTGGCGCAGTAGGCATTATGAATTTCATCCCAAGTGGTTGGCGGATATTTCATGAGGCGGCTCAGTAGCTTTTTGGTCGCCATCAAACCACTCTTGTTCGGCCCGTTTTGGAAGGTTGCCATAGACATTCCTTCCGATATGTTTGGTTTGGTAAGTTGATCCTTACTCGGCTGAATTGAGCAAGGAAATCCATGAGTCCCTCTCCGGGTGATTGTTTGATAGAGAATTTGTCATTTACTCGTGCATCTGCCTTTTTTGCTCCAACATGGGCTATTATGAACTTTTCGGTCATTTCTTTGAATGTTTCAATCGAGCGTGCAAGCAGACGTGAATGCCAAGTCAATGCGCCCCCGGTGAGGTCTTTACCGAACATCTTTAACAAAATTGATGAAACTTGCTCATTGGCGAGGTCATTTCCTTTTACTGTGGTGATGTAATGAATCACATGATCTTCGGGGTCCGTTGTGCCATTGTATATTTTCAGAAATGAGGGTATTTTGAAGGTTTTGGGTATCGAAGAGGTGCAGTTTCGTCGATATATGGCTGCTCGACAAGCCGATCGACATTCCTTTTTGGTAGGAGTTTTGGGTGCCAGGTATTTGTTTACCCTTTCTTGATGCTCCTTCAATTGGTCGCAGAACATTTTGTTCTCATTTTCCATCTCCTGCATTTTCCTCAGAATGGTTGGGAGGGTGTTGTTACATGCATCACTAACATTGTGAGTAATACCTGTTATGGGAGGGGCGAGGGGCGTGTTGCTCGTCTACCACTGACGTAACGCTAGTTCTTGCATCTTCTCGGTTCGACCTTTGAGCTGGCTTGCCGAGAATGCTGATCAACGTGTTTGTCAACCACACCTCGATAACTTTTCTACTACTGGTGGTGCCCTTCCGTTGTGGACGTAGAGACTCTTTTACCGTGTGAAGTTGTGATGCTGCTATAACGAGGGGGCGAGTTGTCTTCATCCTCCGCCGGCGAGGGGTATCTGGTGTTATGTCTTCATCCTCCGTTTCGTTGACTTCGTTGATGGTATGAAGGAAGTTAGTGATGAGGTCGTCTATTGCCTTCCTCTTTTCTTCTCTGTTGCCTACCAAGTTAGATTTGTGTACACAAGTGTGAAGTTTTTTCTTGCTTTTTAGATTTAGAAGAAACCAAAATTTTAACTAGAAAATCCCAAAATATGGCACCAAATTAATTGACCAAAAAGCATGGAACTCTTTGTTAAACTAATAAAATAAAAGGATAAGAGATTAATCTTCGTTAAAGATAATATCCCTCAATCTAAAATCAATTTACATAGATAATGTAGGACCACATCGAAATAGATTAAATGAGAATATAATAAATGTGGTTGTAGTTGATGCGATGAGAGTAAGGAATAACTAACGATAAATGGCACTAAATATAAATAAGAAGAATGATTTATCCAATATTGAATTAGGTGAATGATTCCTCTTGGTGACAATGATGTAAGACAAATGAATATGGGAATATAAAAAGTTTTCTCGGATCTAATGTGAGAAATGTGGAATAAACACCAAATCGATAATCTTTGAAAAGGTAATATTTGTATTTTTCTTAGGAGTCGACTTTTCAACAGAGTTCTTATCATATAGTAGAATATTACGTGCTTTTTTTTTCTTTCTACCTTTCTATTTGTATGAGACATGCCTCCAACCTACCCTAAAGTACAGTTACAGATAATATGCAATGGAATATTCTCCTACATATCTGATTATAACTAGCCATTATGTGCAGACTTGAACGTTCGACCTCGGCCCCGATTAACAGCTCGCCAATAAGTTTCTTTAATCTTGTGTACGACCTTGACACAATCGCCCCTTAATAACTTATCCTTGTGCCAAGTTTCCTTAGTCAGGTTGTGACCCGTACAATGACTGCATTTCCTTTCTGCTCGGTTTATCATCCCGCAGTTTAATTACTAAAGCCGGAGCCTGTTAGGGTCCGAAGAAATAACAACGAGAAATGACTGCTTCAAGAAATACATAAGATGTGAAGTACATTACTGAAATTACGTAATTAGTCAATTTCAAGATGTTTCTCCAGTACCAAGTGAATGAGTTAAATCGTTTCCTGGTCCTTGCTAATTTAATTTAGTTTTCTCTTCTATTTCCTTTTCTTTATTTGGTTTTTTGAAGTACATTGTATATACGGGTTTTCATATCAATCCATTTTATTGATCCCCGTACATTTTAAAGTGAGTTAAACATATAAATGTCAAAATTGTAAGCACTCTATAACGTCAACAGTCATATATTGAAGGGACTTAAGAGAATGGGAGCTAGATCAATGTACAATTTTAGTAGTCGTATAATTTTTCCTCTTTTGGCTACAAAGTACGTTACCTCTTAAAACTAACGACAACATTCCTACTATTTAGAAGCGAGAATAAGGAGCTCTTCGTCGTCCCGCTTCACCAATTACAACAAACTCTCTTTTTTGTATTAAAATTTGGGGTTATTTTGGACTTTTTGTCATGTCTTACACATCCGCTTTTCTAGACGCGCGCTGAATTCCTTTTCCCTCCATGCTTTGTTTCTCTCTCTTGGCTACGTGCGCCTTCTCGTCGTCTCCTCCGTTTCCGACGTGGGAGATAAAGTGGTTCTTGCTTTTGGCGTTGTGACATGTTCTTGTTACCGGCGATGCCAACGCCGGTGAGCACAGCCAGGCAATGCTTGACGGAGGATGCGGCGCGTGCACTTGACGACGCGGTCGCCGTCGCTCGTCGTCGGAGCCACGCGCAGACTACCTCTCTCCACGCCGTATATGCTCTCCTTGCACTTCCATCGTCTAGCGTCGCGTACTCGCCGCAGCTACAGTTCAAGGCCTTGGAACTCAGCGTCAGTGTTTCTCTCGATCGTTTGCCGACGGCCAAAACCCTAGATGAGCCGCCTATCTCGAACTCTCTCATGGAAATAATCAAGCGCTCACAAGCTAACCAAAGAAGGCACCCTGATACTTTCCACATCTATCAACAACTTCAGCAACAGAATACCTCCAACTTCTCCATTTCCACTCTGAAAGTTGAACTGAAGCATTTTATACTATCGATTATGGATGACCCGATTGTGAGTCGGGTTTTCGGGGAAGCGGGTTTTCGGAGTTGTGATATAAAGCTCGCAATTCTGAATCCACCCGCCATTTCTAGGTTTTCCACGCGTTGCCCGCCTCTGTTTCTTTGTAGTTTAACCGATTCGGAGCTGAGCAACAGTGGGTTTAGCTTCCCATTTTCTGGCGTTCCCAAAATGGTGAATAATGATGAGAATTCTAGAAGAATCGGGGAGATTCTTGTGAAGAAAGAGTGTAGAAATCCATTGTTAATCGGGATTTGTGCAAGTGATGCACTTTGCAGCTTCACTGATTGTGTACAGAAGGGTAAAAGTGGTATCTTGCCTGATGAAATTAAAGGGCTGAGTGTAATTTCTATTGAAAAGGAGATTTCAGAGTTCATAGGTGTAACATATAAATTGCAGTATCCATTAGGATTAGGAAGTATCACCAAGGGCATATAAAATGACATGTTTTCCCTTCTATCCATTAATTCTCAGTTTTTACTTTGGTTGGAGCTTAGTCAAGGAGCTAATTTGAAGATGGTTATTAGAATATTTAAAGGAAAAATATTGCTTTAGAATCTATGTTAAACAGGGGTTCAGTGGTTATTTCTTTAATTGAAACTGAATTATCTGTATCTTTTCTTTATGATTCAGGATCGAAAGGATTAGAAGGTATTTTTTATTTCAATTTATAGTTTTGAAATTTGATGCCTGAAAAATTCCTTCCATTGTACAATCCCGGGGGAATTTTTGTTGTATTCCGGCTACACTTTTTAATATATATTGATACATATTCTGTTGTGACTATGATTTTGGAGGCTACTGCAAAAACAAATGCCAATAGGCAGAGGCGGATCCAGGATATAAGACTTATGAGTTTCTATCATAATTTTAAATTAATGTGCAATAATAACTGGGTTCCCAGTTAGATATTTACCAATATTTAGTGAATATTTTAATATAAATACAGGATTTACGCAAGAGTTACTGGGTTCCCGGGAACCCATATTACCTTCTGTACATTCGCCCCTGCCAATAGGGAACAACTATGAGGTAAAATAAAGAAAAACTTGAGCAATAATTCTATGTTTGAAGAATCTAACAACATAGCTAAGTAAGTAGTTCAACTTAACAACATAATAATGCAACAAAAAATCTCTATTTCTCTAAAATTTGGTCTTGGTAAAATGCAAGGAAATCAGATTTTTTGCATTATTGTTTGTGTTTTGGAGGATCTGATCCAATATTGAAGGGCTATACATGCTGATATGGCAGGTGACATTGACAACAGAAAATCCACTACTGGATATTTGTTTACATTTTTAGGGGGAGCTATATCATGGAAATCTAAGTTGCAGAAGTGTGTTGCACTTTCAACAACTGAAGCAAAATACATTTATGATATGGCTCAAACGATTTCTTCAAGAGCTGGAATTGCATCAAATAGAGTATGTTGTCTATTGTGACAGTCAAAATGCAATAGACTTGAGCAAGAATTACATGTAACATGCGAGGAAAAAGCATATAGATGTGAGATATCATTGGATTCGTGAGCAGGTGATGAACGAATCTTTACATGTCAAAAAGATTCACACAAGCGAAAATCATGTGGATATGCTAACCAAGGAAGTACCAAGAGACAAGTTTGAGCTATGCAAAAAAGTTGTCCGCATACACACAAACTAGAAACTGCGGTGTTATCCCCTTCATATGAATGGGACTTGAGGGGAGATTTGTAGGATCCAGCCCCTTGATTTAAGGAAGAAGTTTTCTTCCTTGCTTTAGTTTTCAATATAAGCAGCAGCCGCCCACGTTTTCTTTGTCTGTCAAAGAAAGTAGGCTGCAGAATATTGAAATGTCAAATGTGAGAGGCTTGTTTTTGCCTATAAAATGAAAGCTTAGGCTCTCATTTTTTATATCATTAATCTCAGAGGAAATATATCTGAGAGTTAGAAAGAAAGAGTGAGGTTTCACAGACAGGGTATAAGAAAATAGTCTGTGAGAAAAATAGAGAGTGAGCGATATTGTAGTGAGGTCGGAATATCAAAAGAGGGTTATTTCTTTTGAGTGTTGTAGTGGTATTTGGAGTATTTTACTCGGACCTACAAAGTGTAAAATTCTTTACTATAGTAATATCAGTTGCTCCTCTAGGGTCCGTGATTTTTTCCCTTATTCATGAGGGTTTTCCACGTAAAAATCTTGGTGTCATTGTTACTCATTTACTCTTGTTGATTACCGTATCTTGGTGCTACATTATTATTCCACTTTTATTACCGTGAATATTATTTCTGTGGGGATTTATTCCCAACAAAAGAGATAAAGGAAATCAAACTTATGCTAAACCAGATTCCTCAACCCTATCATTTTAGTTCACGGAATAGAAAAGAAGCACAAGAGTTGCTCCTCCCCTATTGTCCCTCTTAAGCCAAGCAAAGAACTAAGATCTAATCGCTTCTATTTATTTTCCTTCTATCATAAATTTTTTCTCTACTATATATTTTATATGCTATAGAGGACTGGCCCTAAATATTGCATAAGTATTTTTGAAGTTATGGAGATGGCTAGAACAATATGCCTTTGTTGGTGTCTGGTGATGACTTGACTTAATGAATGGTACATGTGAAGGAGTTATGTTGTTGAGAAATTTGAAATAGTTTCTGAAAGATGGAATCGGGAATACTATTTTGGTGAGATTCCTTGTGACAGTCTATACACACAATCTGCAAGTATGTCAAGATCTCTAGCCTTTATAAATAGGCAAGCATCCCCATGTTATGTTGACCCAAGGCAGCCACGTGCATGTCTATTTGAATATATCCTCTGGACAACTATAGGATAGTTCTTTCATTGCCTTCTATAATTCTGATGATGTCCATTCCTATGCGTAGTTCTACAAGAATTACCCTTATTGTATTTTTTTTTGTTTGGAACCCCAGAAAAATCGTTGTCGCTATAGCCTCTGCCCTTCGGGTGAGCACTCTATGGTAAGCAATCTGTGCACCTTAGATAAGCTCCCCATTGTGTAATAGCCTGTAAATCGCACAGGGGATGTAAACCGCACTAGGCAAGTTCTGTACGACAAGCTCGATGCAAAAGACATTGAGAGGGGATCGATCCCATGTATGTTCGTGGAGGATCACTTTAAACTTATTGAAGCTTTGTGGAACATGCTACTGTTTTAACGTATAAAGCATTGAAGCCATTTATTCCAATCGTATTGATTTACATCCATGAACCATGTATTTATTATTTATAGAAAACCAATAATGGCTGTGGAGCACAAATATTGACAATAGTAGGAAAATTCAGAAAAGAAAAATGTCAAAAAAAAAAAGGCTTGTGCCTCGCATGCATAACCAAGTGCTTTTGATGAATATTACTTCATGTAACTTTATGGCTTTTATATTTATAAGCATATTGATATTTTAACTGCTGTAAATAGTAGTTGTTGAAAGCCTCAACAATAAAATCTGGTCTCTTTTTTTTGCTTGACTTTTCTTTCTTCTTTCTATGATCTATCTAAGTTTCTATGCCTTTGACTAATAATACAAATAAAAGGTTATTGTTGATTTCCTTTTTGGTAGTGCTTTTGCTGGATGCATACATTCATTTTTCAATTGCTTCACCAAAAGCTGTAGTAGGACGTTTCTAATGGTAGCTCCTTTTCTTTGCCAACAGTAAAGAGATTAGAAAAGTTCAAGTTTTGTCCATAGTCTGTCCGAAGGGCACGACAGGGAAGATGAATAAGAATAAAAATTCTAGGATAAAAAAAAACCTACCTCAGGAGTTAATCAATTGAGTGATGTCTTATACGAAACCAAATCTCCTATGACATATGAGGTACATACAGTGAGAACAGCAAAATAAATGCTTCAATAATTAATCTCTGAAGTGTGTCTCAACAAGATCATGGGATTATTAAAATGCTATTAGGAGCAGAAAACTTTGCAGTTTTGATATTACTACATCATTCTCAATTCCTTTGTTTTAATTTTTGTTATTTTACTTGGAAGAACTAATCTAATATAATTCCGCCATTCAAAGTATTTCCATAATTTTGTTATTTTTAGTAGAATTTCCCTTGTCAGAAAAGAGCAACCAAGGATACAAATAGAAGTGTACTAACCTGACCAGAGATCCTTCTTTAATTTGATCTAAAAATATAATTAATAAACTTATCGGTCTATAGTTTGTCTACACACTAATTTTACATCAAACACCATTTTTCATGTGGAGAGAAGCCTAGATGTTAAGCTTCTCACAAGATCTCTTCAATGAGCTTATAAATATAGACTTGCAGAACTATATGGCATATAACAAATTATGGAGTACCTGAAACTGATATTTCTCAAGTCCACAAATTGAACATTGAACAAGTTACTTATATCATTTTTAGAAAAGTTATCCGCTCCTTTTATAAATAATTCCCTACATTAAAGCACAAATTTATTAAGTTCGGGCCCGGGCTCAGCACGGGCCATTCGCCACTAGTGTATTTAATAACCGGCAAACGTTGTTAGATTTCGTTGTCAAATTTTAAGTTATGGACTTGATTGCATCTCAAGTTGAAGGAAACTTGTCACAAACACTATCTACAATTACAACCATCATTGCCACAATTTTCTCATTATTAGTAGTGTTGTTATTGTTATTACTATTGTTATATTTTCTAATATTCTTTAATTCAATACACTACCCTAAATGTTATTGCTTATTCAACAACAACAACAACAACAACAACAACAACAACCCAGTATATTCCCACAAGGTGGGGTCTGGGGAGGGTAATATGTAGATAGGCCTTACCTCTACCCGAGAGGGCAGAGAGGCTGCTTCCAATCGACCCTCGGCGCATTAAAAAGAAAGGCAAACGTTATTGCTTATTCAATTATTGTTATTATTGTACACGGATAAAATCGGGATTAATGAGCACCCTAATTTCCCGATTAGTGAAATAAAGTAGGGACATAATTAGATGAAATCGAAATTGAAACTTGGGATTTCTCGTATCAAGGCCTGAACGGAGTATGTGCCATCGGGCTTGATAAAGAAACGCTTCCCCGACCCCGGAACGAGCTCCTAGACCCCCGAAATCACAAATGGTTATGCACGACTAATAGGGGTCGTGATATATGTACCCGATCGGATACAACAGTGTGAATATCGCCCGATGTCAATAGTGTATCAGAAATTGATGTATAAAGATTATTACCTTTTTTAGAATTGTAGTAAAGGTAAACTCCCCTACTATATAAAGGGAAAGTTTATTATTCAATGGACATTGTGTAACAAGCATATGAAGACAATACAAAATTATTTTGTCTACTTCTTGGTTATTATAAAGTTCTTATTTTAATTGTAGCCCTTCATACACATTTGGTTCCGAATAGTGGGCAGAACAATTGTCAAATTAGAATCCAAGCCCGAACTCAACTTCACAACTAGTTTAGATATTATTTTACCTCTAATTCATCTATAATATTCTTTGATCATTTATATTGAATCAATCCACGTAACTTTAAAATCACGTATAAATTCAATTGTTATCCATTTTTAAGGGTAAACAATTTTGTAACGAAATTTTAAGAAGCAAGATATAGAGATTTGAGTAAGTCAAAAGCCATTATGGAGTTCGAAGATCAAAAAGTGAAGGAAACGGGGGAGGGGGAGGGGGAGGGGGAAACTTTTATAGGAGGAGTTTAGCGACGCTTCAGATACAGAGGCAACCAGCCATTAAACAATACGTGTCCGAAATCAAAACGACACAAACGTTTCGTCTTATCCGCCATTGCAGTTATAACGTACGAAGGAAGGAACCGGGGTTCATCTATCATTTTACATCGTTTCGGTGAACCTAGCTACTCTCTGAATAATGAGGGGACTATTTATATACGGGTAAAACTGGGGCTAACGAGCACCCCGATTTTTCGGTTAGTCAAAGCAAGGACCTAAATGCATGAAATCGTAATCGAAGCTGGGTATTTCTTGTATTAACTCCCGAACGGAGTATGCGCCACCGGGCTTGATAAGACAACACTTCCCCAACTCCGGAACGAGCTCCTAGATCTCGAAAAGTACTTCGAACGGTTACACATGACTAACAGGGGGTCGTGATATCCACACCCTACTGGATATCACAACGCGAATCTCGATCGATGTCAGTAACATATTAATAATTGATGTACAAGGTGTTATTACCTTTTTTTAGAATTATACTAGAAGTAAAACTCCTACATAAAGGGGAAGTTTATTGTTCAATGGACATTATAACATGCATGTCAAGGCAATACAAACTTGTTTTCTTTGCTTTTTAGTTATTAAAAAGTTCTTATTTTAACTATAGCCCTTCATGCACGTTTGATTCCGAATCGAGGACAGAATAATTGTCAAGCTTAGAATTTAAGCCCAAATTTAACATCACAACTGGTTTAGTTATTGATTTTACCTTTAATTCATTTATCTAACATGCTTGATCATTTAAATTGAATTAATACATATATCTTTAAAATCGCGCATAAATTCAATTGATATCCTTTTAAAGGGTAAACAATTATCACTATTATTTGGATTATGTAAATCGTTACTTACAAAGCAGTTAATTGCATGAAAGCATGTATAAGCTGGCGTAAATTGTTGAATTACATTACCTCATTACTTTTAGAGGAGTGCATTCTATACTCTCATGTGTCAGCCTAATTCTTGTGTGATCATTTTAATTTTAAAAAATATATACTTATATTTGCTTAATCATATCTAAATAAAAATATTGTAGCCGTAAATATTTAACTAATAACTAGGAATAAGTCTATACCATTGGGTGGATGAATGAATATTGATGTCTGACCACTAGCGTTCTTCAGCTCAATGGCTTCGTTTTCACTTCAATAATAATTAGTTAAATATATACTTGAATGTGCCACGTATCTGACTGCAGCCAACTTTAATTAATTCGTGTTTTCATTCAAAGGAAGAAAAAACCAAAATTGCTCTTTGGGGCTTCTTGATAAACTTTGTGCACCTCAAATAGACAGTTACATCAACATTTTCTTTTGCGATTGTTATAATAGCATGTCAAATGCACTATTTATTTTTCTAATCGAGTATAAATTATATATTAATTATACTTATTAATACACATATTATAAATATGCCAATTATTTTTAATTGAAAGGATTAGGTGGACGGCTATTTGAGTTAATTCTTTTTTTCCTTTATTTTTCTTGTTGTCATTATTTCATTTTATTCCATGAAATGAAAAAAAAATAGAAAAAGAACTCAACTAATTAATTTTACTTTGTTTTCCAACATTGCAACTTTCTCCTATTAGTCTAGTGGAGCTCAATAATGATGTGTTTGGTAGGAAAGGATAATATTATTTTAAATTTTTTATATTTGATTGGTTTAAATGCTATAAAAAATATCTTCCTCGTGAACTCATTTTCTTTTAATTGAAGAAAAATACTTTTCCTATCAAAAAAATGAAAAACATTTTCCAAAACTCTTTTTCAATATTCTCTACCCTATTCCCTATCCTCAAGGCCAACCCCCACCCACCACATACATCCCACCCCTGCTCCACCGACTCACAACCACCCTAACCCCTATCCCTCACCTTACCCCACCCACGCCAACCTTGCTCACAATCCACCATAAATAAAAATATTATTAAGAGTACTTTCTTTTCATGTTGTCAATAGAGTACTTTTTTTATTTCAACAGATGAGTCTTTTTGTGATGTAGAAAAAAATATTTTCTTCTATTTCAACAAAAAGAGTACATTTTTTTTTCGTGATGTCTAAAAAGTATTTGGTTTCCTTCCATTTCAACAAAATGAGTATTGTCTTTTCATTATATAGAAAAAGTATTTTCTTTCATTTCGTCATATTGAGTATTTTCCTTTCATAATGTAGAAAAAGTTTTCTTTCATTCAACATAATGAGTAATGTCTTTTCATGTTACAGAAAAGATACTTTCTTTTTCAACAAATAAGAAGTATTTTATTTTTAGTTATCGAGCTCATATTTTAATGTTGTTCATATATGAAAAAGTAAAGTAGCACATTAGTTCATTTGAATTTGTGTGAATTTTAAAAATAATAATTAAATTCTTGAAGAAAATAGAGTTCCGGAGGGGGGGAGGGGAGGGAGAAGCACAAGAAACATGTGGATTTTGGGGAAGGTGGATTGAGGAGAGTAGCATAAAAAGTTATTTTCCCAAAGAAATTTTATAGTACTCTCTAGTTAAACACTTGAAATTTTCACTCACCAACCAAATATGAGAAAATAAATGATCCATTAAACCACTCATTTTCCATGAAAATATTTTATAGAAAAATATTTTCCATAAATTATTTTTTCCTTCGCAGAAAACACACCCTAAATAAAAAGAATTTTTCATATACTCCATATTTCAATATATGTGTGTTTGGCTCGAAAGTTAATCGTTACTTTATAAGTTTGAAACAATCAAAAATTAAGAAAGGGGCAAATCGTAATCAAATATAATGAACCTAAGTATAAGATCAACGTGATTTTGGTGTCAAGATATTAAAAATGAAGAACTTTTAAGAATAATTGCTTGTCACGGTTGAGAGAAGAAATAGAGAGGGAATGAGAGGGTTGTATTATTAGATAATAATACTTGGTCATTACAATAGGGAAGCCTCCCTTTATAGGTGGGGCCTCTATACTAAAATAATAAACCGTTGAGGGGTGGTTGACGTCCTTTTAAAGGGGACGTCCAAACACAAACGACATCGCTCATCTTCTTACGCCCGAACTGCACCCTCGCTGTAAGGAACGTTTGAGAGGGGTCGTACCCTTATCACTTGTAAGCGTGGGGAGGGCTGCATTCGGCCTCGTATGATTAAGCCATATTTGGCCCTATACAGTTAGTCCCTCCGCTTGTTGGAGGCATACGCGATGTACGTCTTCAATGGGAGGAAATGTTTATCTGTTGTGGCGTTGTTAATGCATTGACATGTGGTCTACGTTTTTTAACCGATGGCACTGCCGACATACATCATGATTATACCTGCTCCCGAGATGGATCAGGGGGCGATTTGACATTTTGGTTTCTCGCCCTCTTTTTGACGCCTGCCTCTTCGATTTCCATGTATTTGAGCCCTATAAATAGGGGGAAGGTTCAATTTCTGTTATATTTTGAACTTCTCAGACTCTCACTCTCTTATTTCATCTTCTCTAAGGGAGATTAATATTTTTTGTTTTGAACCTTTTGAGTCTTCTTTGAAGTCAGTTTCATTAGTCATTGACATCCTCATTCGTAGATAAATACTCATTATGGCAAGACGAGGCCAACAAAATAGGGGAGATAGAGATAAGTCCTCTTCTAAGGTTCCACCATCTTCGGATGGTGGGAAAAAGACCCAAAGAGCCCTCGCCCCCCTCAATGTAGACAATGTCCTTCCCCGAGAGCTTTATGCTCGAAGGGATTTTCCTACAAGATGCCAAACTCCCCCAAGGAATCGCTTCGCGTTCCTTCAATCACATTTGGACGCCCGAGGAGGACTTTGTTAACGTACACTGACCAGGGTTATGTGTCTTTTATAACTACCCATTCATGATTGGGTACGACCTCCCAATTTACCCTCTGACGGAGAAGCTTTGCCATTTTTATAACGTATGTCCGGCTCATCTTACTCCGTATACCTGAAAGGTGTGTCACATATTGACCACTTACGTGACTCGGGCCGGACTCGACGTCTCGGTCCTTCATCTGCTGCAGTTTTTTAGCACCAGCTTTATGAGGGGATCGATGCTGCAGTTGAAGAGTCGTAGCACAAAGGGCCTGGTCGTCAGGGCGGATGATAAGCCCAATCGCCGCTTCTGGCTCAAATTTTTCTATATCCGGACGGAGGACCTGGTGTCGACCCCAGGGGGATTCCCGGAGATGTGGAATCCACATTTAATATTTCTCGCAACTCTTGTTTGTTCAGTCCTTGTAACTTCTTCCCTCGTTTTGTTTTGCAGCGAGGGCTTCTCTACCCCGACCTGTCGCAGATATAAGGTCGTGGGTGGAAAGAGTGATTCCTTTTACAGGGGAGTGTCGTACATGGTCAGCATTCCTCACCCGATACGGCCCGTCAGGTATTGTGCCGACTTTTAATTTGGAGATTTTGTTTTACGTGTTTGTCGCTTGACTTACTTTACTTTGGTAGTTTGGAGCGTTTCCCGAAGGAGAACAAGGCGGAAAGTTGCAGGCCCCTCGGCGGCGAGGATTGATTCTGAGAATGAGTATATGCTCTAGGAACCTTCAAGCGAGGACGTCTCTGAGGTTGCTCAACCTAAGGAGGAGTATGTGCCCCAGGAACCTTCAAGCGAGGACGTCCCTGAAGTTGCTCAGCCTGAGGCAGTGCCAGTGGTCAAGTCCATGTGCGAGACAACTCCTTCGCCTCCATCTCCTGGTCCTAAAAAGGAGGCTTCCGAAGGCGAAAAGCCGCCGAAGCAGAAGAGAAATCAATTTCTACTTGGAAAGGGAATTGCCTTAGAGGGCAGGAGGGCGAACGTGCTAGAGTCGAGGCAGGTCTTAATGGGCGATACCATTCACTCGGGGAGGCCAGCCCCTCAGAGGGGGGTTTTACCTGCTATCACCCCCGCTGATGAGGGGAGGCAGGTCTTAAGTGTTGAAGGAGACGGCACGTCAGCTGCTACCGAGGTGGTTGCTGATGAGGGGAAGGCAGGTCCTGAGTGGCCCCCCGCAACTGAGGACGTGCGTAGGGGGATTACGCTCGAGTGTAGATGGTGGTGGGTGGGCCTAACCGTCGGATCGTGATCCCAATCGGATATAACCTATTGTTAAATAGCGAGCAAGCCGCGGTGCAGCTTTGCAGGTATGTCTTGCTCTTTTTGTTTCTCAGAATGAACCTTAGGTGTATACTGACTTGTTTCTTTTTCTTTAGACCCCCATTTTGGAAATGGAGAGGGGCCGATTTGCTCGGTATAAAGAGTATTGCGCCAAGCACCAGACGTTGGCCGACTTATAACCCAGGACCCGCAGTTTCAAGTTTTTCGTGCGGGCTTGGAGCAGTCAGAAGCTCAGTTTATGGAGCGTGTGACTTAGTTGGAGCAAGTATATGAAAATTTAATGATCGCCCTAGCTATAAACACAGAGATGGAGAACATTATTCGGTCAAAGGAGGATGAGTTGGAGATTAGCTGTGGGGTAATGGCAAAGGCCGCTGAATTGCATGTCAGAGTTGATTCCCTAACTACCGAGCTCAACGCCACGGCGGCTGAAGTTGACGCTCTTAGGCAAGTAGCAGCGACCGAGTTGGACGATGATATGTCTAGCAAGGCACATGATATGTGGGTGAACGACGAGGCCAAGCTGGCAGTTTTTGAAGATTTACATGACACTGGCTGGACCACTAAAGTAGAGGTTGAGGACTAATGTCGCTTGGTACGGGTTGTCCGAGAAGCTTGTGGGTATAGTTTCGATTCTCCGGACCGAGTGGGCTATACCTTTGAATATGTGAACCGTCTAACTTCTGGGTGCGTCAGCTGGCAATAGTGAACAAGGCAGTGGCAGCTAGGATGTGCATTTATTTTGCTGCTACAATTTTGTAGTCATGTAAATAGGACCCTCTATAAATATATACTTTCTTTTTGGAGGAAATGAAAGTTATTCTTTTGATATATATTTTTTGCTTCTTTTGTTTTGTGCACTTGTCATAGTAGTATGCATAATATCGACCATTGTCGAGTTGACTCGTCGTACTTGAGCTGAGTCAACTTACTATGACAATGGCCTTAGCCATTTGCTCGTTTTGAGATGGTCGTGACCATTAGTGTGATTTCGACCCTGTCGAGTCGATTTGTCGTAATCGAGCTAAGTTGTCTTACTATGACAATGGCCTAAGCCATTTGCTCGTTTTGAGATGGTCATGACCATTAGAGTGATCTCGACCATGTCGAGTCGATTTGTCGTAATCGAGCTGAGTCTTCTTACTATGACAATGGCCTTAGCCATTTTCTCATTTTGACATGGTCGTGACCATTAGAGTGATCTCGACCGTGTCGAGTCGATTTGTCGTAATCGAGCTGAGTCGTCTTACTACGACAATGGCCTTAGCCATTTTCTCGTTTTGAGGTGGTCGTGACCATTAGAGTGATCTCGACCGTGTCGAGTTGATTTGTCGTGATCAAACTGCTTACTATGATAATGGCCTTGGCTAGTTGCTCGTTTTGAGATGGTCGTGACCATTAGTATATTGGAGGTGGCCGTAGCTTTTCATACATTGGAGATAGACGTAGCCTTTCATATATTGGAGATGTCCATAGCCTTTCATATATTGGAGATGGTTGTAGCCTTTCATATATTGGAGATGGCCATAGCCTTTCATACATTGGAGATGGTCGTAGCCTTTCATACATTGGAGATGGACGTAGCCTTTCATATATTGGAGATGGCCGTAGCCTTTCATATATTGGAGATGGCTGTAGCCTTTCATACATTGGAGATGGCCGTGTCTTTCATACATTGGAGATGATCCTAGCCTTAGTCCTTGTGATATGCTATTCGTGCCAACTGGCGAAACGATTGGCGTATCAGATTTGCCTCATAAGCATTTCCGAGCATCTCCTTCGTCGCCTCGTTAAAAACCTTTTTGAGAAAACCCGATTGGGACAAAACTTGGATGAAGGAAAAATAGTACGACTCGGGGGATACTCTTTTAGAAATGGAAATACTTGAGGTAGGAGATGTTCCAGTTGTTTTGGAGCGTTTTCTCATCCATTATCTGCTGGCTGCAGTAATCTTATACGGTCCGTCCCAATTGATACCCAGCTTTCCTTTGCTTGGGTCCCTAGATGCCAAGGTTTTGGCTTTGAGGACGTAGTCACCTACTTTGAGTGGTCGGATTTTGTCCCTCTTGTTGTAGTATCTTTCGATTTGCGGTTTCTGGGCTGCCATCCTGATGTGGGCCTTTTCTATACTTTCCTCAGCTTCATCGTGGTCTTGGAGTTGGTTCAAGTCTTTTTCCGCTCTACTTGTGTGTAAATACCTTAGGCTTTGTTCGCCTACTTCAACCGTATGACATAGTCGGTCCCGTAAACCAGTGAGCATGGCGTTTCACCCGTGGAGGATTTAGGGGTGGTCCTGTGCGCCCATAATACTTATGGTAGCAGTTCTGGCCATAGCCCTTTGGCGTCTTCAAGCTTTTTTTTCAGTATATTCATATTGTCTTGTTGGATGACTCTGTTTGAACATTGGCGGTAGGATGATATTGTGTGGAGAGTATTCGTTTGATGTGCCATTTATCGAAGAACTCGGTCATTTTTTTACCGATGAACTGTCGCCCGTTGTCGCAGGTGATTTCCTTGGGGATGCCGAAGTGGCAAATGATGTTCTTCGATATAAAGGCGATGACAACATGTTTGCGTATTTGGGCGTACGCACCTGCTTCCACCCACTTGGATAAGTAGTAAGTTAAAACTTATAGAAAGTGTACCTCTCCTCGTTCTGTAGGTAATGGACCGACTATGTCCATTTCCCACTTTATGAAGGGCCAAGGGGAGGTGACTTAGTGGAGGCGTTCTCCCGGTTGGTGTATCATGGGGGAGAACTTTTGGGATATTTCGCATCAACGGGCATACTCTGCAGCATCTTTCTTTATGGTAGTCCAGTAGTAGCCGGCTCGTACTAGACAGCGCACGAGTGCGCGGTTGCCAGTATGGGCGCCGCAATGGCCTTTGTGTACTTCTTCCAATACTGGCGCCAATTGACTAAGACCCAGGCACTTGGTCCCCAAAGGTCTTTTTGTAGAGCTCGTGGTTTATCATGTAATATCGGGCGGCCTGTACACGGAGCTTCTTTGCCTCTTTTTTAACAGGTGGTAGAGTCCCTTCCTGCAAGTAGGATAAAAACTGGTCGCACCAGTCCCATGTTAAGTTTAATGAGAGTCCCTATGCATGATCGATTGCGGAATGGAGGAGGGTGACGACGCTTTCTTTGTCGAAGCTTGTGGTGATTGCAGCTAGTTTTGCCAGGCCGTCCGTTTCACTATTCTGTGCTCTGGGGACCTGCTCAAAGTGGCACTCGTCGAGTTTGGCTATCAATCTATGGATCTTCGCCCGGTACTTTTGCAATATTTGTTCCTTGATTTGGTAAGTCCCAGTGACTTGGTTCACCACGAGCTGAGAATCGCAGTTGAGAACAAGTTGGCGGGCTCCATACTTGATGGGCGGCCTTATACCTGCGATAACGGCTTCATATTCTGCCTCGTTGTTAGTCATCTTAGGGCATCGTATGGACTGTGAATGATTTTTCCCGTGGGGACTTCGAGGACGAGTCCCAGTCCCGATCTCGAGGCATTAGCGGCTCCATCCGTGTAGAGATCCCATAGGTCGGTATTTAAGGGGGAGCGTAGAGCCTTCCTTTCCGCCTCTAATAGTATTTTTGTGCTAAAGTCGGCCACGAAGTCGGTGAGGACTTGTGACTTGATGGCGATTCTCGTGATATACGAGATATCATGTTCGCTGAGCTCTATAGCCCATATGGTAAGTCGGCCCGATAATTCGGCTTATGTAGTATTCTTCTTAAGGGGAACGTAGTCACCACTTTAAGTCGGCCCGATAATTCGGCTTATGAGCTTTGTAAAGTTGTGACCAGTGCTAGGGCTAATTTTTTGAGGTGCGGGTACCGTGTTTTAGCGTCCACCAGGGTTTTGCTAATTTAATAGATGGGGGATTATGTACCTTTAGTTTCACGAACCAATACTGCGCTGACAGCGACTTCTGACACGACTAGATATATCAGCAAGGGCTCGCTCGGGTTCGCTTTGGCTAGCAGTGGAGGTGAGGACAGATATGTTTTTTGTTCTCGCAAGGCTTTGATGCATTCCTCGTTCCACTTAAATCCATTGTCCTTTCTTAGCACGTTGAAAAATTTGTGGCATCTGTTAGAGGATCGTGAGATGAATCTGGATAGGGCGGCTATCCGGTACATTCTTTTTGCTGTTTAGCACTTCGGGTATTGTGGTGATTGCCCTGATTTGGTCGGGGTTGACTTTGATGCCTCGTTGGGATACAAGGAACCCTAAAAACTTCCCTGACGCTACGCCGAAAGCACATTTCTCGGGATTCAGTTTCACCATGTACTTTTTTAGTATTTCGAAGGCCTCTTTCAAGTGGTCTATGTGATCCTCCTTTTTTGTTGATTTCATCAGCATGTCGTTGATGTAGACTTCCATGGTCTTACCGAGTTGTTCTTTAAACATCTTGCTGACCAGTCTTTGATATGTGGCCCCTGTATTTTTGAGCCCAAAGGGCATCACTTTGTAGCAGTAGGTTCCTTGGTGGGTGATGAAGGTTTTCTTCTCCTGATCTTCCTCGTCCATCAGGATCTGATTGTAACCGGAATACGTATCTAAGAAACTCAGCAGTTCGTGTCCAGCGGTAGCGTCGATCAACTTTTCGATGTGGGGAAGAGGGAAGGAATCTTTAGGGCATGCTTTATTCAGGTCAGTGAAATCTACACACATTCTCCACTTCCCATTTTTCTTTTTGACCATGACGACGTTGGCCACCCATTAAGGGTATTTTGACACCCTGATAGAAGCCGTTGGCGAGTAGTTTGTCTACTTCCTCGCGGACTGCCTCATTGATTGCGGCGTTGAACTTTTTTCTCATTTGTCATACCAGCAGATGCAACGGGTCGACATTTAGCTTATGGGTGGCAACATCTGGCAAAATCCCCGGCATATCTACATGGGAAAAGGCAAATAGGTCGGCATGGTTAGTCAAAAATTCATGGTACTTACTTAGATTGGCGAGGCCATGTCCGATGTAGTCTTTCTTTGTGGGATTGGTGTTGTCCAATTAGATTGGATCGAGATCTTCGATCGTCACTTTACAAGCTTCCACGATATCAAGATCTTTGATGGTATCTACCATCGCGTCGGGTTTAGTCCCTGAAATGGATAATTGCTATGCCTCCGCACTTGCTCCTCGTAATTGTTGGGTGTGAGCGTAGTCTTGTGTTATCTTGTAGCATTCTTGCGCAGTGCGCGGTTCTCCTCTGATGCTGAATATTCCCCATGGGGTAGGAAATTTGACCACCTGGTATAGGCTCTAAGGGACCGCTCGCATGGAATGTATTCATGGGCACCCAATGATGACGTTGTATGCCATCTCCTGGTCCATCACGTGAAACGTTGTTTCCAACGTGACCCCTCCCGCGAGGACGGGCAAGGTCACCTCTCCGGACGTTTACTGCATTGCTAAAACCGGTTAGTGTTATGCAGCGTGGTATTACCCTATCCTCGAGTCCCATTATGTAAGGACTCTCGGGTGGATGATACAGGCGCTGTTTCCGTCATCGATCATGACTCTCTTGACATCTGTATCAATAATGCATAAAGTAATAACTAAAGCATCGTAGTGAGGGAAACACAAAACGACGGCATCAAACTTGTCAAAAGTGATACTTCCTTCAATGTCATCATACCATTCATGGGAGATGGTCCACTTTAGCCTATGAGTGTTTGCGAATTTGACATGGTTGATTGTCGAGTCGTTGCCATCACCAACGATCATGTTTACCATCCACGTTGGGGAAGGATTCTTTAGTGGCCCGTGGGGTTGCTCTCGCTCGCGTGCGAAGTTGATCTTCCCTTTGTCGCTGAGTAGTTCTTTTAGGTATCCTTGGTTCAGCATCCTGACAGCCTCTTATCGCAGGCCTATGCAATCTTCGATCATGTACCCCCGTTCCTGATCAGACTTCATCTTCTGAGGCCATTGTAACTTGGTGCCAAGCTTCTCTAGTGCATACACTATTTCTGAAGGAGACACATAAAAGTTATGTGATGATAATAAGGGGGTGTACCTCTTTCATTTCGTAACTGGGCGATGTGCCATTGTAATGCGTCCATATGCCGGGACAGCGGATGGGAGGATCTCGTGTATGGCTGGTGTCGTTCTCTGTTGGAACGTAGGGGATGTTCCCGACGTCCCTCGTGGCGCCGGTCTTTACTTGTTTCCGATTGTATCGTTGTTAACCATTGGGTCGGCCCGTTGAGGTCGTCTTCATCCGCTCGTACTTCGGCATAGTAAGCGTTGTGGAGTTCCTCCCATGTCGTAAGGGAATAATTCATGAGGCGGTTCGTAGCTTCTTAGTTGCTCTGGAACCGTCCCTGCTTAGTTTGTTCTGGAAGGCGGGAACTAACATCCCTTCCGATACGTTTGGCAGGCTCATTCTTACCTTGTTGAATCTGGCAAGGAAGTCCCTGAGCTCTTCACCTATGGTTCGTCTGAAGCGAAGATGTCGTTGAACCTTGCCTCTACCTTCTTTGCACCCGCATGGAAGGTGACGAACTTATCCGCCATTTCTTCGAATGTTGATATTGCCTTGGCGGGCAGTTGGGAGTACCATGTCAAGGCCCCTCCGGTTAGCGTCTCGCCGAACTTTTTCAGCAGTACTGATAGTACCTGCTCTTTTGATAGGTCGTTGCCTTTCACAGCGGTAACATAATGGATCAGATGATCCTCGGGATCAGTGGTCCCATCATATACCCTTAAGTAAGGGGGCATCTTGAAGGTTTTCGAGATGGAGTAGGAGGCAGTTTGGTGCCTCTTTGACAGCGGATGTGGAAGCTCCTTTGTCATGCAAGATCGTTGGATCTTCGGAGGAGGAAGGTGAGATCTTTGCTTCTGATGCGGTGCCGAGGGTTGTGTTGGTGACAGCGTCGTCGCTGACCTCATTGAGAGGGCTAAGAAGATTGGTTGTGACCCATATTATCGCTTCGGATCTGGCGTCATGTTCGGCCATTTTTGGTTTTCGCGTGATATAGAGGAGATGGTTGGTTGATCTTTAGGTGGATACTATGATTTTGATTCTCGAAATCCCCACAGACGGCGCCAAATTGTTTGGCTCAAATGTTAATCGTTACTTTATAAGCTTGAAACAATCGAAAAATAAAAAAGGAGTAAATCGTAATCAAATATAATGAACCTAGGTGTAAGATCAACGTGATTATGGTGCCAGGATATTAAAAATGAAGAACTTTTAAAAATAATTGCTTGTCACGGTTGAGAGAAGAAATAGAGAGAGAATGAGAGAGTTGTATTATTAGATAATAATACTTGGTCCTTTACAACAGGGAAGCCTCCCTTTATATAGAGGTGAGGCCTCCATACTAAAACAATAAACCGTTGAGGGGTGGTTGGCGTCCTTTTAAAGGGGACGTCCAAACACAAACGACATCGCTCATGTTCTAACGTCCAAACCGCACCCTCGCTGTAAGGGACGTATGAGAAGGATCGTACCCTTATCACTTGTAAGCATGGGGAGGGCCGCGTTCGGCCATATAGTTAAGCCATATTTGGCCCTGTACAGTGTGATTTCGGGTCGAGACTCTTCTAGAATTTGCTGAAAATCTCCAAACTTATTGATAATCCACTCATGGTTTACTAAGTGCCATTTTCATGGTGATCATTTTGGTTAGACAAATTGGCGAGTAATGGAAAGTAGACTCTCGAAGCTTATTTGAACATAATTTAATAATATTGTTTCCACAAATAAATATTGATATTTGGATTGATACGAATTACGAATAACGTAGAATGATTTCACTTCCAATTCTTATGTGGAGTAGCAAGTTTTTCAAAGCTATGATACATTGATATAGATAAAGAGACAGTTTTGTTCCTCTGTATATTCAATGTCCGAAATTCACTGCCCTAACTAATCTGAACTCGCTCTACCTAAGACATATTAAAGCGACAAACGCTCCCTATTAGGAGTTTTCTATTCACAGTGTTTTAAATTAGAGGTTTATTTGGTAAGAAGGAAAATATTTTTAAATTTTTTTATGTTTGGTTGGTTTAAATGTTTTGAAAAATATTTTCTTTTATCAACACATTTTTTTTTAATTGGAGGAAAATATTTTCCTTATCAAGAGAAGAGAAAACATTTTCCAAAACTCCTTATCAACCTTCTCCACCCTTACCAAGCCACCCCACCCCCTCTCTAAAAATGGGGTTTTCTTTTTCTTTTTAAATTTCAGTTTTCCGTTACCACCCACCTTACTACGTACCCCTCCACCCCGGCCCCACCCCTTCCAAAAAAGAAATTATTTTTTACCTTTATTTTTGCAATTTCAAATTTTTGTTTTTTTTTGTTTTTCTGCACCACTCACCCCAACCCCTCCCCCCTTCTCGGGAAAAAATATTTTTTAAATATATTTTTCGGTTTTAATTTTTTTACTTATCGGTTTGAAGGTGCAAAATTTTACAAGTTTCAAATTTGTGAGTTCGTAGGTTTATGTGTTTGAAAATTTACGGGTTTAGAAATTATAAAGTTTACGTGTTCGCGGTTTTAAAAGTTTAGCAGTTCGAAAAAGTTTATGAAATTTGTAAGTTTGGAAGGTTGTTAGTTTGAAAGTGTATGCCTTCATGTTTATTATTTTTAAATTATTTATGAATACTCTTGAGAAGTCATATTTCTTAATTTGCGTACAAAAAAACCGGAAAATGAATAAGATTACTACTTATTTTTCAAGAAAAATATTTTTTACAGAAAATATTTTTCGTTTTTCCAAACACACCTTAGATCTCAACTATCCCACCACACTCTTAAACGATGTTGCCCGTCTACATATGTGTGTAATTTATGTTCGCAATACGTAGTATATCTGTACATAGGCGTACACATAACATTTTGTAAGCGACGTCGAAATTTAAAGTGGTGAACAAATTATTACAATAAATATGGAAGATAGAAATAGAGAAGAGCAACATCATCAAACCCCGTCACATAGAAATTAGAAGTTATAGAGGATGAGAACTTTTTCGAAGTTACGGTTTAAAATTATTTTATTTTATTCTAAAATAATTACTTTTTAGAAGTTAAATAGTATTTTTTTTATCACTTATGATGTTATGGAAGAGGACACATTTCTAGTTTTTTTTATAGAAAAGTGGCTTAAAAGGAAAAAATGCAAAAGAAACGCGTACAAAGTATTCAAACCGCAGACCTCGATGTTGAAGGAGGCACTTGACTATCATACCAGACACTGTCTTTTGTCAGCAGTGTCATATGATTATATGTATACCTTTTGCATAATGTTTATATGTGCAATAACTAAAAAAATTTGGCGAAGCGGTGTCGGATAACATCGTTTGAACTAGGGTGTATCCGCCCCTATATTTGTGTATATATATAAGCTTAAAGTGTCCCCAGGAAAATTGACCTCCTTTTCGGTTTCTCCTCAAGCAAATAAAATTTCAAATAATGGGTGAAGAAATTTATCTGAAAAATGGCTCGGACGGGAAACAATTAAAGAGAACTATCGAAAAAAGTAAATTTTTGTACGAACGTCGCGACTCACTTGCATTCTGAAAGATAGTTTGTTATTTTAGTTGGGAAGTGGTATTGTTCCCACAACGAAAGAGAGAAGACTTATTTGGAGTCTTTTAAGCATGTCTTTCATGTCTTTAATTTAGGATATATATTTTTTAACTGTGTGCAATTAAGTACATTATATATTTATAATTATTTTATTTTGTGACGAAAAATTAATTTAACAGAATTTTAAATTCAAAATTCGAAATATGTTATGAAAGGGTCTATTAAGATAGGTTTGTATGTGAAACAAGGCACCTTTTATGAAAGGGTCTATTGATTGCATATAAATACACAAGAATTTTCAACAAAGTGTATAGAAAATCACAAGTAATATTGAAGGCTTTATTGTATCCTTAAAAAAATTATTTTATATTTTTCTAAATTAGTATATAGGTAATAACTCTTTAAGAACAATCAATTCATGCCTCAGTGCCATTTTTATTTATTATTTTCTAACACCTTCTACAAAAACGTCAAATTATGCACTCCTATTGAAATTCACAGATGCTAAGAGCTAAGTTGCCACTCTAATATTAAATAATAAGTACTAATATTGTCAATTGCTCGAAATAAAAGTTACACGTACACAAAGTAGCTACTTCACGACTATGAAAACCATTTCCTTAGACTATCTTCGTGGTTTGATGTGACGAACTCGCAGTAGCCACGTGTCCTTGTAATGTGTCTTTGTCAAATCGGATTCAATAATGGAACGACAATGACACTGCAAAGTGAAAGGGAAATGATTGCATGGTGATTGGTGCATGCATGGTACTCCCTCCGGTCCAAAATAAGTGATTTTTTGGATATTTTCACACATATTAAGAAAGTCATCTTTTAGCATTAATTAGCAATAGAATTGACCATTTTAACCTTACTATCTCACATAAACACTCCTAACACATATTCCAATACTATTTACTCCAAGGACAATGTAGGAAAAATATCATTAAGTCATTTTTAAAATTCGAAAAAATCGCTTATTTTGGACCACAAAAAAAAGGCCAAAAAATCACTTATTTTGGACCGGAGGGAGTACTATGTCTTAAGCTTGCCCATGCAAGATATCCATATTCTTAACACGTACCAAACAGGACCAGAGTGGAAGTAAAAGATAAAAGAAAATGGATTTTCACATTCACATCCTTGGCAAAATTACAAGATATGAAGAAAGAAACGGTGACGTACACAATAATTAATGCAAGTAATATCAATCTATAATACAAATTAAGCTAGTACTCTAATTTGGATTTGAGGATATAATAAGATTTTACTTCCATCTCGAACTAGTGCTTACGTTGAATTATTTTCTAAGTGTTGTATCTAGTAAGAACTAGATTATTTTCTAAGTGTTATATATATATATATATAGATTAAAGGAATTCAACACTTTATATATGAACAAATAAAAATGAATTAACCTTACATACACATTATAATTTTCGGACGAAGGGGTTCAGACAAACTCTCTTTCGCCCCTAGTTCCACCACCGAATACAATAATGAAGTTCCTTGAAAAGTTAGGAAATTTACTGTCATACCAAGTCCTGCATTTAGTTACTTCCAATTTTAAAGGGCAAATACCAAATAGATGGTCCATTTTTTAATGTTGAATTAATTGGGTTGCAGATGAACCTTTTTCTTTATCTCGTTACCACAACACTGCTTTTGTCGCATTCATTAAAATATTTCAGTTGGTTCTCAATTTCACATATACACGTGTAGGAACCACAAAAGACATACTAGTAGTTTCATTTTCATACAGCTACAAGAAATAAAAGCCTAACGAGTGAATAAACCTAACAAAGTCAGAAGGAAAAGCTACGTATTAAACAAAAACAGTATGGCGATGGCGATGGACGCTTTCATTTATGGCGAGCCAAACCTATATGTTGTACCACACGATCAATGACTGATCCAGGATTTTAAAGTTAAGAATATTCGCCCATAAAATAACCGAAAGAAGAAAAAAAAGGGGTTTTAGTTGTGAGCACTCAATATTTATCTTAATATTTTTATATTACGTATACAAATTTACTAAATCGGATCAAATATAAAGGGTGCTCAAGCACCCACTTGTATCTATGTAAATCGGTCTCTGCACACAACGGATGATATACAACTCCTCTTCATTTCCTATTATCTCCATTTCCCTGACTTCCTACTGGAATGAATGACATATATCCCCTTATATTGTTAATGGTTTAGATTTATTAATTAAAAATAGGTCTAAACGATGGGTAATATAACAAATATTTCCATATATTTATTCCCAATTTTTTTTGGCCATCCCACGATCCTAGCAAATAGAGAGGATTTAACTTATCTTCAGAATCTAAAAAATGATTAAATTATTCTCATTTGCCACATTTCCCATTCGCTACTAAGTTTTTCTTTTTTTTGAAATTACAACACTTACCCTCTGAACTAGACTGACTCAAGTAGAAAAAAAATTAGCTCTCTGAACAATCTTGGTCAGCAACTTCACATGCATTTTTAACTGAAAGTCCAGTGTTTTTTTGTCACGATCCAAAATCTAATTAGTTGTGATGACATCTAACCCAACCCGCTAGTTAAGACAATTTAAAAATAATCCAAAAGGAAATCTACTGAGAAAAATAATGATAATATAACTGAACTTTTATACAAAGAATTTTCAAGGCTAGTAATACAAATCATGAGCTTCTAAGATTTAGTATGAAATAAATACATCATCTATTTGAAATGTACATAAATAGATTTTTATAAATCTAAAGCTACCATGAGCAAGAGGAAGCTACAATCCGAACGCAGGTTCATCTCAAAGCCAGCTCCCGCCATACACAGCAATATCGACTCCAAAATATGACGACCCGGCCAGTCGTCTCATGAGTTACCGCTCCGTTTCCCCCATATCTGCTTCTTTATGCTTTGTTATCCGTGTTTCAAGTGATCAAGTTAATTAGTTTGCGTTCGGAGAAGATTTGGTAAGAAATGAGATACTTAGTCTCTTTTAAGAAGGCTTAAGTTGGAAAAGTCAATCGGGTGTTGACTTATGTGTTAGAGGGTTCGGATGTGAGTTATGATGGTTTAGTTAGCTTCGGGAGGTGATTTGTGACTTAGGAGCGTGATCGGAATTGGTTTTGGAGGTCCTGAATAGAATCAGGCTTCAATTTGGCGAAGTTGATATTTTGACGATTTTCGGTTGGTAGGTGAGATTTGGATCCGAGAGTCAGAATGAAATTCCGAGAATTGCTGTATTTTCATTATGTCATTTGAGATTTGTGTGCAAAATTTTAGGTCATTCTGACAAGGTTTGATAGATTTTTTTATCGAATTCGGAATTTGAAAGTTTTAGAATTCTTAGGCTTGAATCCGAAGGTGATTCGATGTTGTTATGTTGTTTTGAGCGTTCCAAAGTTTGAAACATGTTTTAATGATGTTATGGGGCATGTTGGCATTTTGGGTCGGGGTCCCATGAGGCTCGGATAAGTTTTGGAAGAGTTTTTGGAAGATTTTTATCGTTTTGAGCATAAGCATGTAATGATCCAAAGGTTTATCTTTTAGTTCTAGAGATCGAAATTTGATCTCGAGACTTTTAGAATTTAAATAATAAATTACAGGAGTGATCTGAAAAGTTTGGTCTAATTTCATCAAGTCGCGGTTGGGTTTTTGACACGAAATATGAGTGAACTATTTAACGAGCGAAATAGGTATTGTAAGCAAATGAGCTCCGAATTGAGTTTTGATTGAAATGATATGTTTGTACTATTATTTGTGACTCATATGAACAAGAATCATCAAATTTCAAAATCGTATGATGGAGTTAGAGCCTTTTTAATAAAAAGAAAAGTTGTTGTAATTACTTTGGACAGTTGTTGGATTTTTTTTTTTACAGCACCTTGAAAAGTACCTGCATGTGTGAATAGTACCCTCGAAAATTTTTTTGCAGTTAAAGGGCGAGCAGTCTATTTTTCCCATTTTATTTATTTCCAAGCTCGGATTCTTGGCAATTTATAGCGAAAAATTACTGAAATTCTTGAGGTAAGTCCCTTATGATCATTGTTAGTCAATATATTGAATTATCATTGAATAATCCGGCTAGATTACATGTTTTTGAGGTGTAAATCGGGAATTTGGATCGAGAAAAATTACTGAAATATCCCACTGGCTAAGGGTAGTCAAAAATGTCTCAAGGACGCAGGATCGAATCCCCAACTCCACATAATTTTTATTTGTGTTGCAATACAATTCTTTTTAAAGACAGCAAAAGAAACGACGTCATTTTCTTTCTTTGACTTACTTTACAGTACAAAATCGGGAATAGACAAATCTGAATAAAACAAAAATCAAATCCCTTAAATCAAAACCCATCTCCAATTCCTCATTCTTCATGGACTGGACTAAAAGTTCTCATTGATGGAACCTCAATAATTTACCGAGCTTATTGCCGGTTGCTTAGTATGTTTTTTGTCTATATCATTGATTCATTAATTGTCGTTTTCATCCTACTTTGGATATTGATTATGGGTATTTGACTATTTGTGATGAGTGATGTATTAGATCTACAAAGCATCAACTATATATAACCAATAAAATCTACTTTTGCTTTGCATTTCTTATCTCGATAACCATAATTTCCAATAATGGATAAATTGTTATACAATAGTTGAACAATTTCAGTGAACTGAAGCAGATTTTAGGTCTCATAGAAGCCATCCCAAAATGCATTTTTGCAATGCTTGAAATTTGAATGGTGTTTAATGACAGATTCTGTTTGATTGCTTATGCAATATGAGAATATGTGCCTTTTGTTTATTTAAATGTTGAGGAGTAATATGATTTAACTACTTTATACATTCATCAAATTGAAGTTGCAATGAATCTGTTGAAATTTTCCAACAAAGTACCAAAAATAAGTTTGGCGTCTCAAAATGCCGATCAATTAGAGTTTCCCTTGCATTCTTCTCTAAGACAAGGAATTGATACAATTGCTCCACAGTCTGACCCAGCTGAAAGAACTCCAATATTGGAGTATCATCCAAATCATCGCGATGAAATAAGGAGGGCATACATTCAAGGTGGTGCTTGCCAACCTCGGTATCACGATTTCCCTCAATCTCACTTTTCTGGATTTATGCGTCGTTTTAATCCTCTATGGTTTGATGAATTTAATTGGTTGGAGTATAGTATAAGTACCGATGCTACATATTATTTACCTTGTTATTTATTTAAGGGAGAAAGTAATCAGCAAGGTGATGGTGATGGTTTTTCGAGTAAAGGGTTTAGGAATTGGAACAAAAAAGAATGTTTTAAGAAACATGTTGGTTCGCCAAAGCAAGTAGAAATTGTGATGATCTAATGCAATAAAAACAGTCTATTATTGCTGCATTTGACAAATAGTCTGATCAAACTAAGCGTGAGTATTGGCTTCGCTTAAATGCTTTAGTTGATGTGATAAGAATTCTTTTGACTCAAAGATTTGCATTTCGCGGTCATGACGAAAGTGAAATGTCATTGAACAAGGGTAATTTTATTGAAATTCTTTCATGGTATGCGGCTAAATGTGACAAGATTAAACATTTTGTGTTGAAATATGCTCCAAAAAATAATAAGATGACTTCTTCGGATATTCAAAAAGAAATTGTGACCGCATGTAAGATAGAAACTATTAAGGCTATAATAGAGGATCTAAATGGTGACTATTTTGCTTTATTAGTTGATGAGTCTTTAGATGTGTCACGCAAAGAGCAAATGGCTATTGTTTTACGGTATGTCGATAAAAGATGAAGTGTGATGGAGAGGTTTATTGGCATGGTTCATGTTCGAGATACTAGTGCTTTATCTCTAAAGAAAGCAATTGTTGATGTACTTGTTCATCATTCTTTAAGTTTATCTTCTATACATGGACAATATTATGATGGGGCAAGCAATATGCAAGATGATATTAAAGATCTTAAGAAGTTGATTAAATAAGAAAGTAGATCGGCTCATTCTATTCATTGTTTTGCACATCAACTTCAATTGACTCTAGTTGCGGTTTCTAAGAAGTGTGTTCAAGTAGGTGAACTTGTATTATTGGTTTCAAATATTTTGAATGTGTTGGGAGCTTCTTTTAAACGTGTGGATGAGTTTAGAGATTCTCAAAAAGAAAAACTCCAAGAAGCATTAGATATGGGTGAACTAAAAACAGGTAGAGGTTTGAATCAAGAACTCGATCTTGTTAGAGCTGGTGATACTCGTTGGGGATCACACTACAAGTCATTTGGAAACTGTATTCGTATGTTTGGCTCTATTGTTAATATTCTTGAAACACTTGTTGAAGATGCATTTACTTTAGATGATAGAGCTAAGGCATCGGGGTATCTCAAAGCTTGTCAAACATATAAGGTTGCTTTCTTGTTACATTTAATGAGAGATATTTTGGGGATCACAAATGCGTTGAATATATCCTTACAAAAAAAAAAGCAAGATATTGCAAATGCCATGCTACTTGTTCAAGTAGCGAAGAAAAGATTGCAAACTTTAAGGAGGGATGATGAATGAGATTTGTTTGTTGATAAAGTTTCTATGTTTTGTATCAAGCATGATATTTTGGTGCCTAATTTTGATGATCTATATGTTAACTCTGGAAGATCACGGCGAAAACCTGCTGATTATACTTTATTTCATCATTATCGTGTTGATGTGTTTTGTAAAGTTCTTGATTGGCAAGTTCAAGAACTTAATGATCGTTTTGATGAAGTGACGACTGAGTTGCTTCATGGAGTTGCTTGTTTGAATCCAATTGACGCATTTTCAAGTTTTGATAATAGAAAATAATGAAGATGGTTGAATTGTATCCTAATGACTTTGATGAATTTAGGATGAGTTCTCTTGAGAATCAGCTTGCGGGTTACATTATTGATGCTTGTGATTTTGATGAAAGGTTCTCCAATCTAAATGGCTTTATGATCTTTCAAAAAGATTAGTCAAGACAAAGAAGCATTCAATTTATCCTCTTGTATTTCTCTTAGTGAAACTTGCGTTGCTTCTTCCTGTTGCCACTACAACCGTTGAAAGAGCTTTCTCAGCAATGAAGTTTATCAAGAATAACTTGCGGAATCGAATGGATGATGACTTTTTAGACGGTTGCATAGTGCCTTAGGTAGAAAGAGAAGTATTTAGTATTGTTTCTAATGAGTCTATTATAAAAACATTTCAAAAGATGAAGTCGCGTCGAGTACGTTTGTAATAAGTAGAATCTCTTGTTGACAGTTCTTTATATTAGTTTCGTTATATCGAATTGTTCGTACTATTACCCGGATTCTTATAATTTAGCTCGATATCACGTTGTTTGAGTTAAATTTAAGGGTGTTCAAATATTGTTTTGGCTTCGCCACTGATCACAACAGTTATCGGGCAAACACAGTGTAGTTAATTGCACGAAGGGTGTGACTTTTGGGAAGGGGAAGCGACTTTTGAAGTTCCTGTTTTTCAATTAATACATGTGTTTTTTTATTTTTAAATACCAAAATCTAAAAAATTAGATAAATGGTCATTCTAATCAAAGAGATGTGTGTCACGATTATAATCATGCCATTGGGTCAGCTATATTACTTTAGGCCTAGTATCAGCCTATTATAAGGCCCAACGCCAATAACAGTATTGAGCCCATTACTACTTAGCCTTTGTCTTGTTGGTCTTTATTCCTTAAAAGAATTTTTTCCTTTTTATATTATATATGAAATTTTATTATTAAAATGTGTACAATTTCTAATTTATCCGTTCTGTTCATATTTTTCCTACAATTATTATACCATTCATTAAATACTAACTATTAATAGCTGAATCTTCCTAATTATGCGTGCTAAACTTCAGGAACAGAATCTTCTAATTGATTTAGCCACAAATCAAATCTGTTCAAAAACTCAATTCGTCGAAATATATCGCCTAATTAAGATCATCTTATTCATTTTGTTAATGATGAATTGCCTGCTATATGATGAGACGTTATTGAAATATTTGGTGGTTTGCACTTTAGCTAGATGTTGCAAATTTAGAGGACTAGAAATGGTTTCGGGAGTGGACTTATTACAAATTTAATTTTTATTATATATGTACTAGTAGTAGTATTTTTGTCTCATTCTACGTGAAGTTTTTAATTAGGGCATGAAGTTAAGGAAATTTAAAAAGACTTTTGACGTATAAATCAAATACTATATGGAAAGTTATACAAGTATCATATTACATGTGTGGTAGTGAGAGTCCTAATAAGTTATATATATCATTAACGGAAAAAATGGAAATGTTAAAACTAGATAATTTTTTTAGAAGATATTTTTCACCGCTGATATCCATTAAAAAGCTTGAAAGCTTTGAATTCAAATTTGATTTTTCAAAAATAATTATTTGTTTGGACTGAGTATTATTGAAATTAATCGGGAATATGGTTTGGAGTTTATATCTCAATCTTGAGGGGTTCTGGTGAAGATTAGACTTGGTTTTGACTGAAGTTTAGATTGAAACTCGAAGAAGAATAAGACATATTGCAGAAATTATAGATAAGTAGTAGATAAATTGTAGATAAGTTGTAAATAAATTGTAGATTATTTGTATTCTGATTGTAGGTGCTTTATTTTCTGTTTTCACAAATAAAAAAAATGGCCAAAAAATTTCTATAAATCTTCTGAAAAAATGCAAATTTGTCAAAAATCATAATTATGCTACAACTGAATGGGAATTGGGATATAAAAATCCAATGTACCCAGTTTGTAGAGATTTTGTAGATAAATTATAGATTATTTATCTTCTAATTGTAGATGTTTTATTTTCTGTTTTCACAAATCAAAAAATGACTAAAACTTTTACAAATCTTCTGCAAAAAAATACAATTATGTCAAAAATCCCAATTAAACTACAATCGAATGAGAATTGGGATATTAAAATTCAATATACCCAGCTTGTAGATATTTTGTAGATGAATTGTAGATTATTTATATTCTGATTGTAGATGCATTATTTTCTGTTTTCACAAATCTAAAACGACTAAAACTTCTACAAAATCTTCTGAAAAAAAAACGCAATTATATCAAAAATATCAGTTAAGCTACAATTGAATGTAAATTGGAATATTAAAATCGGTGTATAATTCTGCACCGGAAAAATAATAGCTTCTAATCAGAATGTAATAGTGCAGGAACATTTAGAAGGCAGTCTTGAAAATGTGAAGGCATTACAAACAGGCAAGCAATTTAAAGCAAACAATCTTAAAGAGATGCAGAAGCAGGAGAATAACCCACATGGCAAGAATTATGGCGAAATCTTTCCAATACACGTTCTCAATAATAGAGACCTGTAGAACTTCTAGAAGTCGGTATTCGAGTATAGTGTTCCTAAGTGAAGGTGAGAGTTTGGGAGTTAATCTAGTAGTCAAGACCAAAACATAACCCCTTTTCAAAGAAGTTAATCTAGTAGTCAAGGGAGGAGGTGTCAAATTGACTATTGGAGCTAAATATGGGTGGATCTAAAGAGATTAGTTTATAATTGAATCATGACTAATTCGCGTGTAGTTAATATTGGAATTAAGATGAGTTAGGGTTAAAATAATGAGAATTATCCAACTAGCTCCACTGCGTGAAAGGAAATTAACAACGTAATCCACAAACACCGTTGTACTCTACGTGTATTCATATTATTGGTGGATTCTGAGCTGTCGCGACCCAGGGGTAACCTAATCATTACCCTTCTTTTCTCAAGTATATAAAGCGTGATAAAGACATTAGCTGCCCTTTTTCAGTGTAAAACTTTCTGCTCGAGACTTTCTTCTTTCTGTAGACTTAACACATCTTTTTTTTATCGCCGGCAGCGACCGGAAGTTGCAGACGACGGTGACGGAAGTGGAAGGACGTGTAAACGAGAGGTTGAAGATGAAGATTTTTGTGAAGACATTGAAAGGCACTCACTTTGAGATTGAAGTGAAACCCGAAGACACGGTACCTATCGATTTATCTCTCTTATCTTTTTAAATTGTATATTCATGCTTTCATGGGACTATATTTGTGAAGTTGTATGCAATTAGCAAATTGAGTTGTTGTAGCGGCGGTTGGACTCTGATTAGGGTTTCCAAGCAGCTGGCGTGGATTCAGGATTTTAAGTCAGTGATACTCCTAACTAATCCTGTAATAGTGAATGCCGACTTGTTATGACAGAATTCAACTCTTTATATAGTTCTGAGTCAAAGTTAGTGGCGACATGGTGAAAGCTAAATCAATCGCTGTCGAGTGGTTGCTTTGTTTGCGAGTTGTAAGTTATATAAAGTAATATTGATTTGTTGTTGTTATGATTCGTGCATTGATAGTATAGAATGCTGTGAAGTTATTTTAGGATTTTTTTATAACCGTGGTGGCCGGGACACCTTGCGTGCACCTCAACTAATTTTAGGATATTTATGCGGATTGCTTGAGTAGAACTGGATTTGGAGTAGGGTTAATAATTTTTACTATTGAGTAGATTCCATACGGTCCTGCTATGATTATAGCACTTCGAAGAGCAAATACATGCTGCCACTGTTGGGGACTCTTTAGTTTATGCCATTTCCACATCACCTTACAGGACTATCTGCATCAAAACTTAGGTTAAAGAAATGCTTTAAATTATTATTTTGTTCTTGAGTCCTACGGGTGGAAGCTTGGGTGCAAGTATTCTCGTTTTTTTCTGGGAAGGGTAGTTGGGAGTTATTTTAATTGAGTTCGGACTTGAGAGTGATTTTAATTGTTTCTAATGTTACTGGAGCAATTGGCTGTGTTAATGGAGTTTCTGTTTTTTAGCACGACCTTGGTTAGAGTGCTAGGTATGTTATGTGATACAATAACTTGCTAGGAATAGGAAAGAGAATGATCTAGGTAGAAATAGGATCTTTCCTTCTTTTTTTTTATTTGCACCGGGTATCCGAGACTCTAAGAGCCCCGACTAATCCCAGGGGTGCATAGGATCTTTCCTTCCCGTCACTACTTTTCTCTACCCTCAACAAAATGAAAGGAAGGCAGGACAAACAAAAAAGAAAAATTACAATTGACAATCTTTCCTTCTGTTGGAAAGGTGATTGATCATCGATTGGGTGGTGTCAAGACTGCTTCACGATTTTCTCGTGTTCAATTTGAATTTCTCCTTCAAAAAAGGATCAACTAAGTTTTGAGAAGCAATAATGTCTTGTTAAAAGCAATACTTTATCCGTTTCAATTTAGATGAGGTAGTTTGACTCGGCACGGAGCTTAATAAAAAGACTTTTGAAACTTGTGGTCTTAAAAGCTTAAGGGGTAAAAGCTTTGTGGGGCCATGACATTTGTGTGGTTATAAAATTTTCTCATTAAGGGGTAAAAATGTTATTCTTTTTTGAACGGACTAATAAGTGTGTCATCTAAATTGAAATAGAGGGAGTATGTATTATCTGAATGGTGGATTCTACGTCCTAGAACTCTTTCATTCTCTTAATATCATACTTTGTCTCAATGATTATATACTTTAGATTGCTTCGTCCATCTCATTATTAATTCATTGCTAAAACAATTTGAATATAAGATTGCTTCTTTCAGCTTATTTTGTTTGAGGACAAACCTATACTACCCGGATCAATATCCGATATAATAGATGGTGCAAGGCAGAAGATTGTTCTTGACATCAGCACTTAGGGTTTTCTTTTATATTTCTCTATTAATTTCTGATTTGTTTCATGCGGACACATCGTCGTCGTCTAACAAGATCTTCACTTTCCCTAAATAATTCTTTTTATCTTAAAGAAAATAAGTGTTGGCTTTCTGAGAATTTAGTGGCATCTAGTGATGGTGTCACTAGGAAGGTAAGACTGAATAGGGATATTTGGTCAGAAAATATCAATGTTCGCTTATGTAAAGGTTCCACATGGTTTGAGGGAATACCAATGTTCCCTTATTTTTGGAGTTCAATTAGGTCGAACGTTCATTTTCTTAACATCACATCATGCTGTCCACACTCCAAATGTTACGCCCTGGGAGCAATTGGGGGGGGGGGGGGGAGGCTCCCCCATTGGTTGAGGGAATGGCTTGTCGTCTCCTTGTTTTGGGCAATTCTCACCTCATGAGCTAGCTTTTGGAATTGAATTAGGCCCAAGGTCCCTTTTTAACATTTTATAGGGCCCACTTCCCTTATAAAGCCCTTATGAATGCAATTCGGTTTGGCCCGGTGTTCTTGAGCTGCAGCCACTCGAAACAACGTTTCAAGAGGTAGATGTGAATAGAATTGCATCGTGCGATGAGGATGATGAAACCTTCTGCATGCAGAGAATTCAGAAGAAGTGCTGCGTTGTTTTTTAGTTTTTATGTTTGCCTTTTCTTTTGTATCGCTTTTTCTTTTTCGTCTTTTTGTGATTCTCTTTCCTTTCTTTTAGTCCAAAGAATAGTGTGCAGACATTGAGCAGCTTGTGCAGCAGTTACAGCTATTTTACCTTCTTAATTTTGCTTTTTTGTTGTTTATTCATCTCCCTGGCTAAGCCCTCTTTGTGTACTTCAGATGTTTCCACCCTTCCTGTTTAATAATAGAGTAAGTTGACCCAAAATAATCAGAACAGAATTGTAAGCGTCGTGTTACTTTTAAATAAAACACCCTGATCCCACTCATGTATGTAATTTCTCTGCCAGTGCTTTCTTTCCTTCCTTCTTCTTTCCCTTTTTCCTCTGTTGCACAAACTGATGTCCATAGCAATAAATATTCAGGTTGCTGATGTGAAGAAAAACATAGAAACAGCTCAAGGTCAAGATGTCTACCCCGCTGCACAACAGATGCTTATCCACCAGGGTAAAGTTCTCAAGGACACTACAACGTTGGAGGAAAACAAAGTCGCTGAGAATAGTTTTGTTGTTATAATGCTTTCTAAGGTACCCATTCTTCAGAATAATATAAGCATGCTCCACAAAGGTTTTTTCTATTGTTTTGTTAGAAATAGATGTTCTTCCTGGATGATTTTAAAGGTACTTTTGCTTCCATGAGCTGTGTGAATACAGATTTCTCTATTTTTTTTTTTTTTTTGCTGATGATGGTTCATATCCAATTTTTGTCCTCCCATGATCATTGTAGAATAAGGTTTCAACAAGTGCAACCTCAGCTGCGCAACCAGCACCTTCAAATACGGTGAGAACTTAATTACTTGTGGAGGTTCTTCTAGCCATTTGAGCTTTTTATGCAATTTATATCTGTTTCTAGCGTGGTGATTGAGATTATGAATTCAACTTACTTTAACAAATATATATATATATATATATATATATATATACAAACACTTAAACTTGCCACCATTTTTCATTTGAACACCTTATCTAGGGGTCTGATCTATTGAACTCTTCATGTTACTAAAAAGTGTGCCAATTGAACACTCAATGCAGATGTGGAACCATACGTGCATCTCAAACAAAACTGAGTGCGTGAAATAAGAAAATTTACACATCATTCTCGTTTTTATCACTCTTTGTTTCCATCCCACTTGCCTACCTCCCACATCCACTGTGGCTCACTTTCACAACCAAAACATGGCTTTATCCCCCCAAAAAAATTAAACCTTCAATATTTTGAGCGTTGCTTATGCATCTCCCTCCCATTTCCTATTTTTATTTATTATTTTTCCATAAAAGAAAAAGAGAGATATAGGGTGAAAAAATGGAGAAAAATTTAGGTGATTTGGTAGTTTTTGCTGGTTTTAATTATTTCTCCGGATAAGGAGATTGAATATAGCTAGGTCTTGCAGATGATTAAAGCGTTAATAGATGAGTATCCAGGAAGGTGTGGATGGTAATGTCCTCGATAAGCTAAAACAATGTCATGTCCTGCCCAATCGCCTCTTCCCAATACTTCTTTTACCTACCTCTACCCTTCTTTAGACTCGTCATGATCAACCTCTCACACCTCCTAACTGGGGCATTTATGCCTTTCCTCTTAACATGCTCGAACCACCTCAGCCTCGATTCTTGCATCTTGTATAGGGGTCACTCTCACCTTGTCCTGAATAACTTTTCTAATCTTATCTTTCCTGGTATGTCACACATCCATCTCAACATCCTCATTTCTGGTACTTTCATCTTCTGGACACGAGATTTCTCTACTGGCCAACCTTTAGCCCTATGCAACACAGTTGGTCTAACTATCGCCTTATAGAACTTGCCCTTAAGTCTTGGTGGCACACTCTTATCTTGCAGATAACCAGATGCGAGCCTCCATTTCATCCACCTTATTCCAAAACAATGTGTAACGTCCTCATCAATCTCCTTGTTACCCTGGATTACAGACCCATTATATTGAAACTTCCACTCTCGGGGATGACTTGACTATCAAGCTTTACCTCCACTTCTGCTTCACGAGTCCATCATTGAACTTGCACTCCAAGTATAATATTTGGTCTTGTTCAACTTGAAACATTTACGGGTCGTTTGGAAGGGTGTATTAAGTATAATGTTGAATAAGCTGATATTAGTTATGCTGGCATTAGTTATGCTTTTGTCCATTGTTTGGTTTGATGTATTCAAGCATTGGTTGTGAGTTCGAGTCTCCCCAAGAGCAAGGTGGGAAGTTCTTGGAGGGAAGGATGCCGGGGTCTATTTGGAAACAGATTCTCTACCCCAGGGTAGGGGTAAGGTCTGCGTACACACTACCCTCCCCAGACCCTACAACTTGAAACATTTACGGGTCGTTTGGAAGGGTGTATTAAGTATAATGTTGAATAAGCTGATATTAGTTATGCTGGCATTAGTTATGCTTTTGTCCATTGTTTGGTTTGATGTATTCAAGCATTGCACAATTTTTGAAAGAATTGTTTGTTTACAAAAATATCCTCATACCAGTCCACCACTTTATCTTTTTAAAAAAAACATTATGTTGAGGAATGTTTTTATATGAAAAATGTCAAAATAAATTATTTGATTTGTTTACCTATATTGTAGTATAAAACTGAATATTTATATAATTAAAAAAATATCAAGTATTTATTTATTTATTTACTAGGGATATAATTTTTTTTTCACTTTCTTGGATTATTTCAAACTTGCATTAGTATAATAACATATTTTGATCAAGCATAAATTTTGAAGGACAATTTTTTCTTTAACTAAGCTAATGCATCCATTAAAGCCCATTGCAGTGTTAATACCATTGTTCCTGATGCATTAGTTATGCAAGCATTAGTTATACACCCTATATCGTAAGCATTAGTTATTTGGTATTGTCATATGCATAACTAATGCATAGGTTCAAAAAGTATATCGAACAAGGTATTATTAATACACAAAGCTAATGCATGTATTATTTTATCTAGTGCATTCTACCAAACGACCCCTTAGGGTCCATAGTCCGTTTCCAAACCTCTAGCCTAGCGTTAACCCCTCGCGTCTCGTCAATCAGTTCTATATCATCTACAAATAACAGATACTATGGCACCTCCCTTTGAGTATGTAGCGTCAACACATCCATTACTAGGGCAAGTAAAGCAGACTAAAAGTTGATCCCTGATGCAACCCCATCACCACGGGAAATTGTTCCAATTCTCCTCCCACGGTCCTTACTCGAGTCTTAGCTCCACCATACATGTCTTTGATCACCCTAGTGTACGCTACTGGAATACCCTTACCTCTAAACTTCTCCATAAAACCTCTCTTTATAAAACCTCTTTTTAGGGATTTTATCGTAAGCTTTTTCTAGGTCAATGAACACCATATGCTAGTCCTTCTTCCGCTGTCTATATTGCTCCACTAATCTCCTCACAAAATGAACGACTTCCGTGCATAAATCCGAACAGGTTCTTGAAAATGGACACACTCTTCTTCACCCTCCCCTCCGCTACCCTTTCCCTAACTCTCATAGTGTGGCATGAATCCGAACCGGTTCTCGAAAATATACACAATCGTCCTCACCCTCCCCTTCGCCACCCTTTCCCAAACTTTTATAGTGTGACTCAACAACTTGATATCCATATAGTTGTTGAATTTTGGATATCACCCTTGTTCTTGTACAATGGGATCATTAAACTCCACCTCCATTCTTTGATCATCTTCTTTATCCTAAAAATGACATTAAACAACCCAGTAAGCCACTCCAAGCTTGCTTGGCCCGTGTCCTTCGAAAATTCCGTTGGGATCTCGCCTTACCCTGCTCATTTGCCGCAATGCCCCCTCAACCTCCCCAACCTTAATGTGCCTATAAAACCCAAAATCACGCTCTCATAGTTGTCCAACTCACCAACCAAAATTTTCCTGTCCCGGAAGAAGCAAAAGCTAATGCGTCTTTTTCTTCTCTTTTTTCTTTTTCTTTATTGTCGTGTCAGATTTTGATTTGCTTAATGACCATGTCATTAGTATTTGAATATCACGCGTTTGGATTCTTTGGTGTACTGTTGATGAAGGGTTCAATTGGCACACCTTTTAGTAATATGAAGTGTGCAAGAGGTCAGACCCGTAAATAAGGTGTCTATACGGAAATTGGTGGCAAGTTTAAATGTCTATATCTATAGATATAGATATAGATATAGATATAGATATAGATATAGATATAGATATAGATATAGATATTGATATAGATATAGATATAGATATAGATATAGATATAGATATAGATATAGATATAGATATAGTTTTGATAATTACCTTCCTTATATATTTGAATGATGGATGTTCTTGTAACCTACGCCTGTACGTTATGTGGAGACACATGTTTGGTTTATGAGTTTTGTACCTGAACTTTGTGCTGAAAGAGAATGATTTTGCTGAGGCTTTTGAAATGACTATAGCACCTGAAATGTAACATCTTATGCTGTGATCCATTTGAAGATAATTATATAAATCTAGAATGATTATTTGGAAGCTGATGATATCTGTTGACTAGGCCCAACCTGCAACCTCTACTGGCCAACCTACACAGACTGTAACAGCACCTCAAGCAACTGCTGCAAGCCTGGCGCCGTGAGTTTTTATTGTTACTGTTTGTTGGAGGATACCTGGAATCAATTTTTATCTTTGTGGTTTAGTTAGCTTAAGCTTAAGCTCTCTTTCTGCTTTTTAGTGCACAATCTGCTCCTCAGTCTGCTCCTACTCTTGCCGCTGCGCCAGTTTCCTCTAAGTGAGTGCATATGATATGCTTGGACTCGAAAAGTATTTTTTCGGTGATGTGCGATTAGCTAGGTCATGTTTTATAATGCTTTCTTTGTCAAACAGTCCCGTGACAGATGTGTATGGCCAAGCGGCATCAAATCTTGTTGCCGGAAGTACCTTAGAAGCTACAGTTCAACAGATTCTTGATATGGGTGGTGGAAGTTGGGATCGGGATACGGTTATTCGTGCTCTACGTGCTGCATTTAACAATCCAGAGAGAGCTATTGAATACTTGTATTCTGTGAGTTATGCACTTTCAGTTTTGGCTGACAATCATTTCTATATCTCTTGAACTGTAGACTAGGAGAATTTATCCATGTGTTGGGTGTGCAACTGTACTAAATAGTCTCGTGTACTGTTTTATCATATCACCACCACCCTCTTCCTGAATGACCAATTTCTCTCTCTCTCTCTCTCTCTCTCTGGCACTCTCTTTTGTTTCTTTTTCTTGGCTGCTATCTTTGCTATGTTTGAGGTATTTTTTCCATGTTCTTTGTCACTTTTGCTGTTGCAGGCTTTATCCTCTTTCTTCATGTTATGACCTCGGGACCATACTTCAAAGTTTCCCCACTGCTTGAGCTAAGAACGAAACATAAAGGAAGCCAAGGATCGTACAAGCAACACCACCTAGTTGGGGAACCTGTAGTTTTTGAGAATCCCTAATTTTGAAAGGCAAACTATTTAGTATTTGAATGAAATAGACCGAGCAGAGTGGACGACTGTAGATGATTGTTTTTTATAACCGGATATACTGAATTTATATAGCCTTCCCTAACTAGTTTGAGATTGAGGCGTAGCTAATTGATTGATTCTTCTTTACTTTGTGCATCACAATGCCCTTTCTATGGTAGTATTCCTGAAGCTTCATATTCTCCTGTAGTTACTTTGCCCAGAGAATAGAGTTACTTCAGAAAGTAAGAAAATGTTCACATTCTGCTGGCAGTTAGTGCTCGTGTGTTATGCTAGCTAGTATTTTCTTGTCTTCTATAATCATTTCTTTTAATTGACTTTAAAGTACACTAATATCTTTTAGGGTATTCCTGAGCAAGCAGAAATTCCACCTGCTGCTCCTGCTCCTGCTGTTGCTCCTGCCAGTGGACAGACAGTAAATCCTCCAGTTCAGGCTTCACAGCCGGCAGTTCCGTCCGGTGGCCCGAATGCTAATCCTTTAGATCTCTTTCCTCAGGTGGTGAAATCTACCAGAAAATTTGAATTTATGCTGTTGTTATTCAATATGCTAAAAATTATCACAAAATTACCATCAGGGCCTTCCAAATGTTGGTTCCAATGCTGGAGCTGGAAATTTGGATTTCTTGAGCAATAGTCCACAGGTGCACATCCTGCCTTTAAAAATTGGTTATTAAATTTGTAAGCATAATTTTATAGCCTCTTTTTTCCATCAACAGTTTCAAGCCCTTCGAGCAATGGTGCAAGCAAACCCGCAGATATTGCAGGTATCACATACACATACACATCAACACATACTGGCTTTTAATTTTGTTTGCCCAAACCATTTACAAAAGATTTCTGGAACCATGACTTCCTTTTACTTTGCAGCCTATGCTCCAGGAGTTGGGTAAGCAAAATCCTCAGTTGATGCGGCTTATTCAAGAACATCAAGCTGACTTTCTGCGCCTCATCAATGAACCTGTTGAGGGGGAGGGGTGAGAACTTCTTGTTTTGCATTAGGGAGAAGGATGCATGAGGCTCAGTTACTTTAGCTTCTAGCTGTCCGAAATCCTTTCTTCAGCATCTCATGTGTATGTGAGGTTTACTTTGTCACTTATGTGGTGCTATCAGGAATGTGCCCGGGCAGCCGGCAGGGGCGATACCACAAGCTGTGACTGTCACACCTGAAGAGCGCGAGGCTATCGAACGTGTAAGTTCTTCATTTATCTTTTAGGTTGTACCACCACATGGTTTCAGGTTCAGTTAGAGTTAGTTCATTTCATAACAGTTTCCCTGTAGGAGTGGAATGTCAACTTCAGAGTTATCACTGTTGCCTTTTCATGAATGTTTGTTGAAACTATACTGTGCTTTTACGTAGCATCTCTGACTTGAGTTTCCAATGATCGTGAAATCATTATGAGAAAGGACAGAACTTGGATGTTACTTGAGATTTCGTTATAATAAAGCAGTGAACTATGATGGATATTACTTGGCTTTCCAAATTTTACTTTTGCAGTTACACTAGCTTTAGCAGATATGAAATTTTGTTCTGACATGATAGTGCTTGTCTATTTCTGCTTGGTGGTGTTGACCTTAACAGCTTGAAGCTATGGGTTTCGATCGAGCGTTGGTATTGCAAGTATTTTTTGCATGCAACAAAAATGAGGAGCTGGCTGCAAACTATCTCTTGGATCATATGCATGAGTTTGATGAATGACATGGATGAAACAGAGTGCACTTTGACTTCTTACAGTTTCCGTTATACTTTGTTTTTGTTCTCTTTCTTCTCAATCCGTGTGAATCTTTCTGTTGTTCCTTGTGGAGTAATTTAATCCCCTCATTCACAGTGGATAGCCTTGGATCTAAAACTATTTCTATAATGGATATGTTATACAAGTAAAAGTACCAGCAAGCTTTCTTGTTGTTGCTCATGAGCGATGAAGTTCTAACCTTTTCTGTATTTCGGAAGAAAGTTATGGCCATCCATTAGCCAAGAATAATTTAATTTTCTTTCCTGTGAAGTCTGCTATATACCGATTCAATATGTTTGCCCATTATTATCGTTGCCTTCTTTTCCTCGTGAACTTAAGATGCTTGACGTCAAGTCGGCAACTGCTGATGGCATCGACTTAGCTGTTTCAGTTTGTTGTTTGTGAGTGAGTGAATTTATTTTTTGATTTGTTCTAAAAGAGTCAGAGTTGGCCGTTTGAGGCAAAGATTTCAAATTAATACCCCCCGTCATTAAAATAGGATTGCTTTGTTCGTGCTCAACCTCTCTCCCTTCCCTTTTTCTTTCTGGTGGTCTTTCATGCACCATTGACTCTAGTTGTCAATATATATTGGCCAAATACATATTTGGACCTTTAAACTTGGCTTTTTTTGTCATTTGGGCACTTAAACATAGTCAGGTCTTTTAATTAAATCACATATATGCCAATTAAACACTTTGTAAACCATATGAGAAATTTTTTTATAAAAATTAGTGGATATGTAATTAGGTGCACTTGTGTATTTGATAGCTTTTAAGGCTTTCTTCCTTGCTTATGAAATAGTTGCATTCATGTATTTGACAACTTTGCTCTTTTGATTTTTGTTAAAAGTTGTTAATGTCAAAATGTAACTTCTATCAATCACTATTTCAGTAGCTTACAAGTGTCATGCAAAGAGAACAAGCATGTAAAATGAGAATAGTCAAATTCATGTACATTATACTTTCTTTTAAAAAAAATAAAGAGGAAAAATGATGGGTTCATGAGGAGAAGAAAGAGAAATGGAATGTAAGGTAAAAGTTAGCTTTAATTGGAATAATATATTAGAATGTCATAATATTATTACTATTATAATAATAAAAACAAAATAATATATAACCTTTTTCTCATTTTTATGCGTCTTTTCCACGCATTCAATTATGTTACTACAAAGTGTCTAATTGGCACAAATGTGGCTTAGTTAAAGGACCTAATAGGAACAACTCTATGTTTAATTATCCAAGTGGCAAAAAAAGCCAAGTTTAAAGGTTCAGCTATATATTCTGCCATATATGTATTTAACTCTAGTTCCATAATTTTAATTGTTCAATGAGTTTAGCGGATAATATTACAGTCAAAAACATAAAATGAAAATTTGCTTCTAAGATCTTCTGAAGCCTCCTAATATAATATTTTTCACGAGGAATGTAGTTAGTTCACGGCTTTCAACACACAATTGGCAACTTATGGTCAAATCACAAATGATTATATCGGTCTAGAGATTTCATTAGCATCCCCCTCCTTGGCATTGCAGCTTGCAATCGTTAGCCATTGAAATGCTACTAGACTATTTACAGATCTACCCCCACGTCCACTACCTCCTAGCTGACGTCATCAACTCAATACATATCACTAGGAAAAGAGGAGTGGTAATCTCTTCTATTTTGACGACGTTAAATTGATATAACTTAAAACATGATCCACTACGAGTGTGCATAATTTCGTAAAAATAGAATTAAAATAAAAACAATTAGTATTTCGAATTGATATTTTGGTATTTGGTACTATATTCTGTACACATTTTTGACACTTCAGTATTCTGTATATTATACATTTAAAAAAAAAAAAAATACTAAATATCGTACCAAAATATATAGTCATATGTAAAACACACATATATTGAATTATTATATAAATAATAATTTAATCAATCCAAATATATAAATTTAAAACCAATGTAAAAGTCAAACTAATGTCATTTTCTTGTTTTGTGAGATTAGTATTGGATCCACATGTTTCTGAAATAACAGAGAAGAGGAAAAAAAAAAGATAAAATCAATTCCTGTCAAATGTAGAAAAAGTTCTTTACTGCTAATGAACAAAATTATGACTTAGACGAAGAAATTTGGTTGGACCATAAGTGGACAAAGACAAGTTAAATTAGGTTCAACTGATAGGCCTAATGCCTGTAAGCCTAATGTGTATATATTACCCTCTCCATATATCACTCTGTGGGATTATACTGGACAACTGTTGTTTGATAGGCCTAATGCCTGTAAGCATATCTCAAGTGTATAATTGTAATGACCCGACCGGTCGTTTTAGAAAATTACGCCCCAATCCCCAATTTAACTGTTTCCCTAAGTTCATTTCTACTATTGGGGTTTGCCGGGAGAGTCGGTTTCGAAATTTGGAGCATTTTGGGACACTTAGTCCCTAAATGAGAGCTTTAAAGCTAGAAAATGGTCCGTAGCCAGAGAACAGTGTTAAGACGATCTCGCAACGGAAATCCGATGGTTCCTTTAGCTCCGTTAGGTGATTTCGGGGTTGGGAGCGCGTTCGGAATGTATTTTGGAGGTCCGTAGCTCAATTAGGCTTGAAATGCCGAAGGTTGAAATATTGGTGAATCCGAACGATAGGTGAGATTTTGATCCGGGGGTCGGAATGGAATTCCGACAATTTCTGTTACTTCGTTATGTGATTTTGGATATGTCCGCAATTTTTCAGGTCATTTGGACGTCGTTTGGTCGGGTTTTAGATCGTATGTGCAATTCGGAAGTTTTAAGAAATTTAGGCTTGAATTCGATATAAATTATGGGTTTTGATGTTGTTAGACGTGTTTTTATGATTGGAATGAGTTCGTATCGTGTTTTGGAGTATGTTGGTGGTTTTAGTTGGGGTCCCGGGGGCCTCGGGATGAATTTGGACCATCAAACGGGCATTTGGAACTTTGAAAAATCTGCAGAAAATGCAGCAGCAGTGCAGCAGGGCATTGGTCATCGCGTTCGCGATGACTGGGCCGCGTTCGCGAAGGCCTGGGTTTGATGACCATCGCGTTCGCGATGCTAGGGACGCATTCGCGTATGAGGAAGCTGGAATGCATCGCGTTCGCGTGGAGTAATGTCGCGATCGCGTAAGAGGAAAAGGCACGGCATCGCGTTCGCGTGGACTGGGACGCGTTCGCGTAGAGTAAAAGTCCGGAGGCTGGGAAGATGACCTTCGCGGACGCGTGACTTCACGTCGCATTCGCGATGAAGGACTGGAGCAAGGCATCGCGTTCGCGTGGTAGGCGTCGCGAACGCGATGAAGAAAATAGGCTGGCAGTGAATTTAATTACAGAACAGAACCAGTCGCGGGTTTCATACCCCAAAACGCCATTTTTGAGTTCTAGAGAGAGAAACTCACGGGAATTGCTGGGAATTCATCGGGGATTCGTCGGAGGTAAGTTTTGTGGCTTAATTACATCATTTTAACATGAAATCCTTGGTTAAATTTCTGTAAATGGAAGATTAAAGGTGAGTTTGAGCCCTAGGCCTAAATTGAAGAAAAACACTGATTTGAGTGGGCAAATGGAGTTCGATTATGGTAAATTTTATATGCCTAGACTCGTATTGAGATAAGGAACCCGAATATATAATTTTCGTGATTTTTCGATAAGCGTACCGAAAGTCGGGTTTTGGCAACTTGTGGGTTTTGGTGTATTTTGAGTTATTTTGATTGGGTAATGCCCAATTGGCCTATTTTGATGTGATTCTATTGATTTTTATCATATACTACACTTCTGGAGGCCGACATTCGCGGCAAGAGAATTATTTCTTAGCAGTTTTGTACCGGAATTGAGGTAAGTGGCTTGTCTAACCTCGTGTGGGGGACTTTCACCCCTAGGATATTATGTGATACTTTTAATGCCTTGTACGCGAGGTGACGGGCGTGTACATGCGCCGGTTGTTGAACACATACTTTACTTAAAATGTTCGATGAGTGATATTCCTGTTTTTAGCTGTTAAATTCGATATTCCTACCCGGTAGCAGTTAGAAAAGCATGATTAGGTAGTATTTAACTGTCTAGTTGCCTAATTGTCTTACTTGAGTTTTCTTGGTAATCGCTGGCGCTGTTTATCGGCGAAGTTATAGTTAAGCATATTATACTTCTCTCTGTGTATTCCTTTACTTGCTGTGTCTGTGGACTGCGGGTTCAATTCCCGGAGATCCCAGGGCTGTGGGTACGATTCCCAGAGACCCGGAGTGGTATTGTTGTGGACTGCGGGTTCGATTCCCGGAGATCCTGAGATTTATTGAAATGAGGATTACGGGTTCGATTCCTGAGATCCTGAGTTATTGGTAGGGACTACGGGTTCGATTTCCGAAATCCTGAGTTATTGGTAGGGACTACGGGTTTGATTCCCGAGATCCTGAGTTATTGGTAGGGACTACGGGTTCGATTCCCGAGATCCTGAGTTATTGGTAGGGACTAAGGGTTCGATTCCCGAGATCCTGCATTATTGGAAGGGACTACGGGTTCGATTCCCGAGATCCTGAGTTATTGGTAGGGACTGCGGGTTCGATTCCCGGAGATCCTGAGTTATTGAGATATTATTGAGACAAGGGCTGCGGGTTCGATTCCCGGAGACCTAGAGGTACTGAGAATGGGACTGTGGGTTCAATTCCCACAGGTCCTGGATTTTGTTTTATTTAGTTGGTTATTTGTTGTTAGCTTAATTGTAGACAGTTGCAGTAATCATCTTATTGTTGTTATTTCGGAAATTATTATCATTTAAACTGTTTATTTTTGTTATCATCATTATATTATTGTTTCTCAGTAGGGCCCCGACTTTCCTCGTCACTACTCCATCGAGGTTAGGCTTGGCACTTACTGAGTACCGTCGTGGTGTACTCATGCTACTCTTCTGCACACTTTTGTTGTGCGGATCCAGGTACATCAGGACAGGCTCGTACTAGGTGATTCCGCAGCTTTTTGGGAGACCTCGAGGTATGATCTGCTACGTCCGTGGATCCGGAGGCTTCCCTTCTATTCTAGTAGTACTAGTTGGCATTTTTCCTTCATCTCATTGATAGATACTCTTTACACATAGAGCCACGGTTGTATATTCTCTTTTAGTCTGTGTTACCGTGGGATTCCGGATCTTGGTAGTGTTTTATTCATTGTGTGACGGATGTATGTGCCAAGCGGCACGGATTACATATCTTTTTATGCTATTTTTCCGTTGTTTCTTATTTAAGTGTTTATAGCTTGTATAATCCGCAACGTGTTAGGCTTACCTAGTCGTGGGGACTGGGTGCCATCACGATATGTTCACAATTGGTGAACTAGGGTCGTGACAAGTTGGTATCAAAGCTCTAGGTTCATAGGAGTCACAGAAAACAGACCGGTTACTTAGAGTCTCGCTGATCGATACGGAGACGTCTGTATTTATCTACGAGGGGCTATGTAACTGTTTAGGAAACTTTTCATTTCTTTCGGATTCCTTGTCGTGCGACATTCTTGGCATCAAAAATCTAAACTACTGCTTTCTATTCTCTCACAGATGGTGAGGACACGAGCTACTCGCGATGATAAGGTACCCGCGCCCCCTGTTGCTGCCGTCAGAGGCCGGGGCCGAGGTAGAGGACGAGGACGTGCCCGAGGTGCAGCCACAGCACCCGCGCGCGCTGCCGCTGAGGTGCCACAGGTAGACCAGGTTGGAGCGCAGGCACCTGGTACACCGACTACAGCTGCTACTACTCCAGCACTACAGGAGACCATGGCCCAGTTCATGAGTATGTATACCATTTTAGCTCAAGCAGGACTGCTTCCTCTCGTCGCAGCTACATCTCAGGCCGGGGGAGGGGCCCAGACTTCCGCAGCTGTTACACCGGAGCAGCGTATGCTAGTGGGACAGGTTCCAGATGTTTTGGTTATGCCTCTTGCCGCCCCAGCACAGCCCGGAGGTGGACCAGCTGCCTCTGAGGACGAGCAGCGTAGATTGGAGAGGTTCAAGAAATATGACCCTCCAGTGTTTAGTGGTTTGGCTTCGGATGATGCATTGGGTTTTCTAGAGGAGTGTCATCGTATTCTTCGTACTATGGGGATTGTGGAGACCGGCGGGGTTTCCTTCACTGCTTTTCAGTTTCGTGGGGCCGCTTATGATTGGTGGCGCACGTATGAGTTGGATAGTCCAGAGGAGTCTGCTTCATTGACTTGGACGCAGTTTTCAGATCTGTTTTTGAGGGAGTTTGTTCCACAGAGCCTTAGGGATTCTTGGCGCTCGGAGTTTGAGCGGTTGCGACAGGGCTCCATGTCAGTATCGGAGTATGCTATCAGTTTCACCCGTCTAGCCGGGCATGCACCGGCTTTGGTAGCCACGGTTCGGGAGAGAGTGCGAAGATTTATTCAGGGCCTGATTCCGCCGATCCGGTCCAGCATGGCCAGAGAGTTGGAGACAAATATATCTTATTAGCAGGCAGTTAGCATTGCTAAGAGGATCGAGAGTATGCTCCCTAGAGAGCGGAGAGAGAGAGAGGCCAAGAGGTCTCGTGAGTCGGGCCATTTCTCTGGTGCCCGCACTTCATCAGCCGGTCGTTTTGGCAGGGGTTATTCCGGTCGACCAGTTCACTCGGCATTGCCCGCAGTCGGTAGTACTCCAGGTCTTCCAGCACCTCAGGAGCCTTATTATGCTCCCCCAGTTTCCGGTGCACCTCCTGCGCGGGGTCCTTCCAGGGGTCAGACTAGCGGGGGTGAGGCCGGTCAGACACAGCCACCGCGTCCTCCCAGAGCTTGTTTTGAGTGCGGGGATACTCGCCACCTGGTTAGGGAGTGCCCCAGGCGCAGGAGAGGAGCCCCTCATCAGTCATCACAGCATCCGCGTGGTTCTCAGGGCCAGCAGGCTATCATTCCAGCCCCAGCTACCACTCCACCTGCCCAGCCAGCCAGGGGCGGGGGTCAGGGTTCCAGAGGCCGCCCTCGAGAGGGGGGACAAGCCGGATTCTATGCTATTCCTGATCGCGCTGCGGCTGTTGCATCTGACTCTGTTATCACAGGTATTATTATGGTTAGTCACAGGGAGGCATCGGTTCTATTCGACCCTGGTTCCACTTTTTCATATGTGTCTTCTTACTTTGCTTCTCATCCGGGTGTGCCTCGGGATTCTTTGAGTGCCCCCATTTATGTTTCCACTCCGGTGGGTGATTCTTTGGTAGTGGACCGTGTATATCGGTCGTGTTTGGTTACCATTTGTGATTTTGAGACCAGAACGGATCTATTGTTGCTCGGGATGGTCGATTTTGATATTATTCTGGGCATGGACTGGTTGTCGCCCCATTATGCTATTCTTGATTGTCACGCCAAGACCGTGACGCTGGCTATGCCGGGCATTCCACGTATTGAGTGGAGTGGTACTCTAGATCACACCCCTAGCCGTGTTATTTCTTTTCTCAGAGCTCAGCGTATGGTTGAGAAGGGGTGTGCTGCTTATCTAGCCTATGTGCGGGACATCAGTATTGACACCCCCTCTATTGATTCTGTTCATGTGGTACGTGACTTTGCTAATGTATTTCCAGCTGATCTCCCGGGCATGCCGCCCGACGGAGATATTGACTTTGCTATTGACTTGTTGCCGGGCACTCAGCCCATTTCTATTCCACCGTACCGTATGGCTCCTCCTGAGTTGAAGGAGTTGAAGGATTAGTTACAGGAGTTATTGGGCAAGGGTTTTATTCGACCCAGTGTTTCGCCTTGGGGTGCTCCTGTATTGTTTGTGAAGAAAAGGACGGTTCTATGCGTATGTGTATTGACTATCGTCAGCTGAACAAGGTTACAGTGAAGAACCGGTATCCTTTGCCCCGTATTGATGATTTATTTGACCAGCTACAGGGCGCACAGGTGTTTTCTAAGATTGATTTGCGCTCTGGGTATCACCAGCTGAAGATTCGGGAGCCAGATATCCCGAAGACTGCCTTCAGGACCCGGTATGGTCACTATAAGTTCCTCGTGATGTCTTTTGGGTTGACTAATGCCCCAACAGCCTTTATGCATTTGATGCACAGTGTGTTCAGGCCTTATCTGGACTCGTTCGTGATTGTCTTCATTGATGATATTCTAGTATATTCCCGGTGCCGGGAAGAGCACGAGCAGCATTTGAGGATAGTGCTTCAGATTCTGAGGGAGAAGCAGCTTTATGCCAAGTTCTCTAAATGTGAATTCTGGTTGAGTTCGGTGGCATTTTTGGGCCACGTGGTGTCGAGTGATGGTATTCGAGTAGATCCGAGGAAGGTGGAGGCCGTGCAGAGTTGGCCCAGACCCTCCTCCGCTACTGAGATTCGCAGCTTCCTTGGTTTGGCGGGCTATTACCGTCGTTTCGTAGAGGGGTTCTCTTCGATTGCAGCACCTATGACTAGATTGACCCAAAAGGGTGCACCTTTTCAGTGGACAAATGAGTGTGAGGCGAGCTTTCAGAAGCTCAAGACAGCTTTGACTTCGGCTCCTATATTGATGTTGCCTACAGGTACGGGGTCCTATACCGTATATTGTGATGCCTCACGAGTTGGACTCGGCGCGGTATTGATGCAGGACGGTAGGGTGATTGCCTACGCATCGAGACAGCTGAAGGTGCATGAGCAGAATTACCATGTTCATGATTTGGAGCTAGTTGCCATTGTTCACGCCTTGAAGATTTGGCGTCATTATTTATATGGGGTTCCTTGTGAGATCTACACCGATCACCGGAGCTTGCAGCACTTGCTTAAGCAGAAGGACCTGAATATGCGTCAGAGGAGATGGTTGGAGCTACCGAAGGACTATGATATTACTATTCTCTATCATCCGGGCAAGGCTAATGTGGTTGCCGATGCCTTGAGTCGTCGGGCAGAGAGTTTAGGGAGTTTAGCGTATCTACCAGCTTCGGAGAGGCCTATGGCGATGGATGTTCAGGCTTTGGCCAGACAGTTTGTTAGACCGGATCTTTCGGAGCCCAGCCGGGTTCTAGCTTGTGTGGTTTCTCGGTCTTCTCTATTTGATCGCATCAGGGAGCGTCAGTTCGACAACCCTCATTTACTTGTCCTCCAGGATAGAGTTCGGCGTGGTGATGCTCGAGATGTTACCATCGGAGATGATGGAGTTATGAGGATGCAGGGACGCATCTGTGTGCCCAATGTAGATGATCTTCGAGAGCCGATTCTAGCAGAGGCCCATAGCTCGCGGTATTCCATCCATCCGGGAGCCGCGAAGATGTATCAGGACTTGAAACAACATTACTGGTGGAGGCGGATGAAGAGGGATATAGTTGATTATGTTTCTAGATACCTCAACTGCCAGCAGGTGAAGTATGAGCATCAGCGTCCGGGTGGATTGATGCAGCAGATTGAGATTCCCGAGTGGAAATGGGAGCGCATTACCATGGACTTTGTATCTGGACTTCCACGGACGGTTAGGAAAGTTTGATTCCATTTGGGTTATTGTGGATAGGCTGACCAAGTCCGCCCATTTCATACCGGTGAGCACTACTTATTCATCGGAACGACTGGCGGAGATCTATATTAGGGAGATAGTTCGGCTGCATGGTATTCCAGTTTCCATCATTTCAGATAGAGGCACTCGGTTCACTTCACGGTTCTGGAGAGCTGTACAGCAGGAGTTAGGTACTCGGGTGGAGCTGAGCACAGCATTTCACCCCCAGACTGATGGGCAGTCCGAGCGCACTATTCAGATTTTGGAGGATATGCTCCGTGCGTGCGTGATTGAGTTTGGAGGTTCATGGGATCACTTCTTGCCACCGGCGGAGTTTGCTTATAACAACAGCTACCAGTCTAGTATTCAGATGGCACCGTATGAGGCCCTATATGGTAGGAGGTGCAGGTCTCCCGTGGGTTGGTTCGAGCCGGCGAGGCCAAGCTGCTAGGTACTGATATGGTTCAGGATGCAATGGACAAGGTCAATGTGATCCAGGACACACTTCGTGCAGCCCAGTCTAGACAAAAGAGTTATGCGGACAAGAAGGTTCGTGATGTGGCTTTTATGGTTGGTGAGTGGGTTCTGCTTCGAGTCTCGCCCATGAAGGGCGTTATGAGGTTTAGGAAGAAAGGGAAGTTGAGTCCCAGATTTATTGTCCCTTTTGAGATTTTGAGGCATATTGGGGAGGTTGCTTATGAGTTAGCCTTACCTCCTAGTCTAGCTGGAGTTCACCCCGTATTTCATGTCTCCATGCTCCGGAGGTACCATGGTGACCCGTCGCATGTGTTGGATTTCACTTCTGTTCAGCTAGACAAGGATCTGTCTTATGTTGAGGAGCCAGTAGCCATTCTAGACAGGCAAGTCAGAAAGCTAAGGTCAAAGAACATCGCTTCGGTAAAGGTTCAGTGGCGGGGCCAGCCGGTCGAGGAGGCGACTTGGGAGACCGAGCACGATATGCGCAGCCAGTACCCTCATCTTTTCACTACTCCAGGTATGTTTCTATGCTCGTTCGAGGACGAACGAATCTTTTAAGTGTGGGAAGATGTAACGACCCGACCGGTCATTTTAGAAAATTACGCCCCAATCCCCAATTTAACTATTCCCCTAAGTTCATTTCTGCTATTGTGGTTTGCCGGGAGAGTCGGTTCTGAAATTTGGAGCATTTTGGGACACTTAGTCCCTAAATGAGAGCTTTAAAGCTAGAAAATGGTCCGTAGCCGGAACAGTATTAAGACAATCTCGGAACGAAAATCCGATGGTTCCATTAGCTCCGTTAGGTGATTTCGGGGTTGGGAGCGCGTTCGGAATGTATTTTGGAGGTTCGTAGCTCAATTAGGCTTGAAATGCCGAAGGTTGAAATTTTGGCGAATCCGAACGATAGGTGAGATTTGATCCGGGGGTCGGAATGGAATTCCGACAATTTCTGTAGCTTCGGTATGTGATTTTGGATATGTCCGCAATTTTTCGGGTCATTTGGACGTCGTTTGGTCAGGTTTTAGATCATATGTGCAATTCGGAAGTTTTAAGAAATTTAGGCTTGAATTCGATATAAATTATGGGTTTTGATGTTGTTAGACGTGTTTTTATGATTGGAATGAGTTCGTATCGTATTTTGGAGTATGTTGGTGGTTTTCGTTGGGGTCCCGGGGGCCTCGGGATGAATTCGGACCATCAAACGTGCATTTGGAACTTTGAAAAATCTGCAGAAAATGCAGCAGCAGGGCATTGGTCATCGCATTCGCGATGACTGGGCCGCGTTCGCGAAGGCCTGGATTTGATGACCATCGCGTTCGCAATGCTAGGGACGGATTCCCGTATGAGGGAGCTGGAACGCATCGCGTTCGCGTGGAGTAATGTCGCGATCGCGTAAGAGGAAAAGGCACGGCATCGCGTTCGCGTGGACTGGGACGCGTTCGCGTAGAGTAAAAGTCCGGAGGCTGGGAACATGACCTTCGCGGACGCGTGACTTCACGTCGCTTTCACGATGAAGGACTAGAGCAAGGCATCGCGTTCGCGTGGTAGGCGTCGCAAACGCGATGAAGAAAATAGGCTGGCAGTGAGTTTAATTACAAAACAGAACCAGTCGCGGGTTTCATACCCCAAAATGCCATTTTTGAGTTCTAGAGAGAGAAACTCACGGGAATTGCTGGGAATTCATGGGGGTAAGTTTTGTGGCTTAATTACATCATTTTAACATGAAATCCTTGGTTAATTCCCTGTAAATGAATGATTAAAGGTGGGTTTGAGCCCTAGGCCTAGATGTTAGAAACTCTCTGATTTGAGTGGGCAAATGGAGTCCGATTTTGGTAAATTTTATATGCTTAGACTCGTATTGAGATAAGGAACCCGAATATATAATTTTCGTGATTTTTCGATAAGCGTACCGAAAGTCGGGTTTTGGCAACTTGTGGGTTTGGTGTATTTTGAGTTATTTTGATTGGGTAATGCCCAATTGGCCTATTTTGATGTGATTCTATTGATTTTTATGAGATACTACACTTGTGGAGGCCGACATTCGTGGCAAGAGGGTTATTTCTTAGCGGTTTTGTACCGAAATTGAGGTAAGTGGCTTGTCCAACCTCGTGTGGGGACTTTCACTCCTAGGATATTATGTGATACTTTTAATGCCTTGTACGCGAGGTGACGGGCGTGTACATGCGCTGGTTGTGGAACACATACTTTACTTAAAATGTTCGATGAGTGATATTCCTGTTTTTAGCTGTTAAATTCGATATTCCTACCCGGTAGCAGTTAGAAAAGCATGATTAGGTAGTATTTAACTGTCTAGTTTCCTAATTGTCTTACTTGAGTTTTCTTGGCAATCGCTGGCGCTGTTTATCGGCGAAGTTATAGTTAAGCATATTATACTTCTCTCTGTGTATTCCTTTACTTGCTGTGTCTGTGGACTGCGGGTTCAATTCCCGGAGATCCCAGGGCTGTGGGTTCCATTCCCGGAGACCCGAGTGGTATTGTTGTGGATCGCGGGTTCGATTCCCGGAGATCCCGAGATTTATTGAAATATGGACTACGGGTTCGATTCCCGAGATCCCGAGTTATCGGTAGGGACTACGGGTTCGATTCCCGAGATCCCGAGTTATCGGTAGGGACTACGGGTTCGATTCCCGAGATCCCGAGTTATTGGTAGGGACTACGGGTTCGATTGCCGAGATCCCGAGTTATTTGAAGGGACTACGGGTTCGATTCCCGAGATCCCGAGTTATCGGTAGGGACCTGCGGGTTCGATTCCCGCAGATCCTGAGTTATTGAGATATTATTGAGACATGGGTTGCGGGTTCGTTTCCCGGAGACCCAGAGGTACTGAGAATGGGACTGTGGGTTCAATTCCCACAGGTCCTGGATTTTTTTTATTGAGTTGGTTATTTGTTGTTAGCTTAATTGTAGACAGTTGTAGTAATCATCTTATTGTTGTTATTTCGGAAATTATTATCATTTAAACTGTTTATTTTTGTTATCATCATTATATTATTGTTTCTCAGTAGGACCCTGACTTTCCTCGTCACTACTCCATCGAGGTTAGGCTTGGCACTTACTGAGTACCGCCGTGGTGTACTCAAGCTACTCTTCTGCACACTTTTGTTGTGCAGATCCAGGTACATCAGAGCAGACTCGTGCTAGGTGATTCCGCAGCTTTCTGGGAGACTTCGAGGTATGATAACGCACACTTTTGTTGGCATTTTTCCTTCATCTCGTTGATAGATACTCTTTACACATAGAGCCACGGTTGTATATTCTCTTTTAGTCTGTGTTACCGTGGGATTCCGGATCTTGGTAGTGTTTTATTCATTGTGTGGCGGATGTATGTGCCAAGCGGCACGGATTACATATCTTTTTATGCTATTTTTCCGCTGTTTCTTATTTAAGTGTTTATAGCTTGTATATTCCGCAACGTGTTAGGCTTACCTAGTCGTGGGGACTGGGTGCCATCACGACATGTTCACAATTGGTGAACTAGGGTCGTGACAATAATTGTCTAAATAAATAAAGATCTTGGTTTTCTTTGGGGAAAACTCAATTGGTTTATCCTTGACATTAGACAAAAGTAATAACAGTACAGCTGCCATAGATGAGAATATGCCTATTGCATTTACACTGTAAAATAAACATTTTACTCTGTCATGTTCGTTGTTGTCAAATGTTGTTATTGTTAGATCTGCATAAACACTCTCTGTGATCCGAGCCTTTTCTGTACATAAAATTGTGTTAATCCTTAACCCAAGAATTTGCTCTAACCATTAGATATTTATTGTGCAATTTCCTTAGCACTAAACATGATAAGTAAAATTTCCTAGATTCAATTTTGTTGTTCCGGCATTACAGATGTTTAAATACTTTTTAGTTTTTTTATTTATAAAGAAAATTTATTTATTCTATAGGTAAGTCCATAATATAAAGTAAAAATAAAAAATCATAATATTAAAAGGTTTTAAAAAAATAAAAAGAAGATAAATGTTTATAATTTAAAGGGTAAAATAGATATTTGGCACTACAAAATTTAGAAAAGCTAATTGAGTGACCCTCTGATGGTTATACGCATAGTTCAATGACTTTGTTGTTAGAAAAAAAATAACATTTGAAAATAATTTGAGATAGTTAAGTGACCATTTGAATAATTGAATAAAAGACATTTGGCTTCAATAATATTGTCTTACGCTTTTTCTTATCTTCTTGAGCAAACAAAGAAACTCTTGTTTTAAAATGGAATATCATTAACGTTTTTATTTAGTTTGTTCTGTTATGGAGTAGTTATTTTCTTTTTTGCTTGATTAAATCATCAAACCTGGAAAATGAGTTTCATGTATAACAAGCTTAATCGTCAATTTTAAATTTGGTTTATAGAATATAACTTTAAAAGGTAATACCGAAGACAACTGAAATCCACAAATAAAATACCAAACCATATCGAATTGAATTTACTTCGGTATGATACTGGTATAACATTTTTAAAAGCCAAAAAATAAACACACTGAACAGAAATCTTTAGAGACCGTACAAATCGACCGATGAACACTACTAACTCTCCACACCTTTTTCATCCCCGCCCTCACCTTTGTTTCTTTTTTCTCAAATATTCCCCTACATAACTCTAAAAAAACAAAACGAAGATGGAAACTACAGGAAAATTTTTGAATAAGTATATCTTCAGACAGAAAAAACTAATTTGGTTTCCTCATGTTTCGTCCAGCACGAATTACTTCGTCAACAAGTAACAGCTGAGATGCTATAACAGGCCTGTAAAGAAGAAAAGAGTATAGTAAGCAGACACATACAGAAGAACAAAAGGCTTTCTCCCTTTTGTGGCGTTTCAAAGGCTAAGGGATACCGAAGTACAAGAGAAATCAAACTCCAAGAAATGATCAATAGTTACTGCAAAGGACTTCCCAGCAGAGTTGATGCTATTTAAGCATGCATAAAACACATGCACATGCAGCACAGCAAACCAAAAAGGAATGAAAAGTTCTCACATACCCAGAATTAACAATCTGACGCTTCACGGAATAGTTGTCAAATATACCCTCCATTTGTGGATCTATAGGTTCTCCAGTGTGATGATTTAGTCCGACAACATTTCCTTTGTCATGCTCTCCCTGAAAAGAGTTGAGATGTTTCAAAGACACAGACATAAAGTATCCATTGTTGCATGCATGAAAGATGGATTGGAAGTAGTATATAGATACCGTTAGAGCTATGATCACATCTTGTGTATCAAGGCCAGAGTTCTCAGCAAGTGTTTTTGGTATCACAAGGAGGGCATTAGCAAAAGCTTCCACTCCAAGTTGAGCACGCTGTACGTATATTATCAAGACAAACAAAAAGAGTGAGAAGACAGATACAGTACTTGAAGATATTTAACAGATGGAAGTAGTGGTAGTGATAAATCCATATACACACACCCCTTTAACAGTCTTTTTCACTTCGTTAATCAGGTGTTGACGAGCTGCAACTTCGAAGGTCCCGGCACCCTGAAAGACAACATTCAAGACTACACCTCAGTACGAGGAATTGCATACCCTCCTCCATCAAAAAAGGAGGAATTGCATAACCTCATTTTCATATTACAAACACAAATTGTGCTTCAACACTTAAAACAACAAGAAAACTTAAATTCCATAACCAGATACAGGCATATAAATTAAATTCATTAAATTATAACATCTGGTTTTGGATCCAAGTTGATTGATTGATTGTTGAAGCTGTAACCTCCATTAATCAGGGAAAAAGAGAAGTTGAGGTTATGAAGTCAATAAAGCCTTCCCTTTCAATACATCGTTGTTGACACTGACACTTACTTTGAGGCCCCAACTGAGAATATAACAAATGATGCACAGGATTATCATGATCTCTAGCAGTATATACTCGCATAAACTGGATCATGCTCCCATGCATGCAGTTTTTTTTTTTTTTTTGAGAACCAAGATATCCACGAGGGCCAATGAAATGACACACGGTTTGAAACTCGGTGGATAAATAGCCTGCCCTCTACTTTTTTTAGTTAAATACCACACTTATGTCTGTAGTATGGTTCAAACCGGTGAAGTGCGCCTAATCCACATGTCACGGTTGCACTCTTACCACTAGACTAAAGCCTTGGGGTGCATGCAGATTTTGGTCACCAAAGATAAACAAGCAGCGAAAAACAACAGACAAACAGGTACAAACATCATGTGAAGGAGCATCCATGCTGAATCACACAGATATCCATCTAGCTAATTAAATAACCATTTTTTATATTTGGCAATGAGTAACATACGAGTACAACTGCTTCATCTTCAATGGTATTTTTGACTGCCCTTAGTCCATCACGAACTGCATCCTTGATTTGAGCTATTGTGTGATCATTAGGCCCTGTGCAGAAAACAGCACTGCAGGTTAAGATCTACTGCTCCAGCTCACGATGATGATAAGCATCACGAGAACCAACAATACAATTAATCAGCAAAATGGTTTAGCAATCAATAAGCACCTAAGAGTACCTTTGATAAGAATAGTACAGGAATGAGGATTTTTGACATTTTCTACAAAGGTATACTTCTCTTCACCTAGAACATGCTCATAGACCAGCCCAGCCCAGCCAAGGCAATCAGGAGTTAGGTCATCAACAGAGTTAACTGCCTCCCCACCACAAGCCAAAACCAAACGTTCCATATTTCTCCTCTTTGCCCTTCGAAGTGCGATTATCTAGAACAGGAAACAAGTATGATTACATAAAATGTTCTGGAAAGTCGAAAGAAGACAAGTCTTTATGTTTGTGTCATACATTTATGTCATGCAATCTCCACTTTGATTGTTCAAATTGTAACCTATAGTTCTAAGGGGAAAAATACTTTGGGAAAGATCCATAAGTACTGAATGGTACAAGGCCCAGACAGAATGAAAATTTTCCAGTGAAAATGCATTAAAGAGAGGTGTCAAACTCTACCCTTTATTATTTAAGCAAAAGAGGAAATTACTAAAAATAAGAGCTTAAGGCATAAATACTTGCATTTGCATTTGCATGTAGGTGCTTGAGCACAGTGCATTTTAGAAAACCTTGGGTAAAACGTCACTAAATAAAAATAGTCTCAATATTTCAACCAACTCAAGCTGTTGCACATGATAAAATGGAGAGAGAGCTTATTGCATATGGTCTCATGGATCCTTTGATTGAGTCCTGAAAACATGATCTGAAAAGGCAGAGAACTTATGCAATAAAAGAGAGAGCTCATTGCATATTGCTCTCGCGGAACCTTTATTTGAGTGTTGAAAACAAATGATTTGAGAAGGCACAAAGCTAATGCAATAAATCAGTTCTGAATTTCTAACAAAGAAAAAGAGAAGAGACAATCAAGCCCCATCCAACTGCTCCATTGTCCTAAGCAGTTCATAATAGAGCTCCACAAGTTTCAAATATCTTTTATCTTTTAATGAAGAGATTTGGAGTTTTTCGGATCTATTCGAGCATTTAATTTACACCAAGCCCCTGTCCCATTGCCTTTTTTTCTGTACGGCTAACAAAGGAAGAAAAGAGAGGAATAAAGAGGTTGTAAGCAGTTCCGTATCTTATCAAAACAAGCCCAAGTTGTATAGGCATAATCAAACAGACTATTAGTTCACAAAATGCTCGCACGGCAACCAGAGAAACCAAAATGGAAAAGGCTGCATGCTTGATAGACTGAATGAATCAGCTAGCAGATTCACTACAAACTGAATAAAGAGAGCAAAGACAACTTACTCCTGCCCGAGCAAGAATGTCAAGAGATGGAGGATCAATCCCCTTCTGATTGATGATAACAAAATTGTTGTCATTTCCAGCACAAACCTGCAGGGAACCAGCAGCATTGAACGTTATAAAGATTTTGTTACACTAATATAGAGCAATGCCAAATAGCCACCTGCATAGCATACCTTGTTCTTTAGGTCAATTATCTTTTGCACCCTCTCATCAACAGAACGCCTTTCTGCAGCAACCATTGCCTCTCTCTGCTCTGCATTTGAGTAGAAAAAGCCTGCGTTTACTTCACTGATAAGGGAGAAGATTGATCAATGGTATGAACTCATCAAGACCAAGTAAACTTAAGCAATGTGAATCTGGATGAACACTATTACCTCTTCTCGTATTCAAGAGAGACATTACAAGTCATAATGTAACAGTTCTCTGCACGCCTTTTCATGTCTGGATGTCTTGAACCATGATCAAGTACAAGACCCTCAACCTAAAAGCAGCAAAATCAATGAGGTGACATATTAAACATCAGTGCGACTTTTATCTAACACCTCCCACGCCCTGAGCAAAAGGAGGAAAAAAAAAAGTTTCTTCTTCATCTGGTAGCACGGAACATCATGCAGAAGTGAGGCAAGTGCATCCATATATAGGCATTTTGGCATACTAAGTGAAATGTACATGGCTGCATGCAATAAATAAGCATTACACCATCTCTTTCCTTAAGCCACATGCTAATGTCTCTTCAAGACCTCCAACATGGTTAGAATATTCGTCAGCTCCTTCATATTCTGTTCAATTAACCCAAGGTTTATTTATATATGCATCTTTCACTTTCTATGCCTATCATTAGATGTGTTAGATCAATTTTTCACTTTCTCTACCCTAATCGGACCGACCTATTTTTTTCCAAATAAGGCCAGTCATACTTCTCTTCCGCACCATCCTAGATAAAATCCAACTTTAAAAAACGAAAGAAGTGTAATCTCAGAGTAGATTTATTCTCGGTACACAGCATTCTTCATTTCACCATCGCATAAACTTAGAAAGAGGTACATAAAACTCGTTTTCATGCATTTAAAATTTTATTTGGAAAGTAGTATCTGCTCCGGAATCACCAACAATTTTGAAATTTGTAACTCTGATTCCAGTCCAAGTGTTTAAGACTAATCAGAATAGGATGTTCATTATTCTGCTCAGTGTTGTTATCATTGTCAATATCTGACAGCTATTTACACTATTCACAGAAATGTCAATCAAATTGTAGAAAGGCCAAGAGTAGCATTCCACATACCAAACGAGTGTCCACGTCAAACTTGTGACGCATGTGCATTATCTCAACCATAAAAAGATCAATAGCTTCTTCAGGCTTGCGAATGCAGAGCACCTACCACACAAAGTTGCAAAGTATGTCATGAAGGATGATACCAAAAAACAACCAATATAGTTCATCATGCATCATTGCAAAAGGAAAATCGTCAAAACATTAAATCTTAGGCGTATCTCTCCCCTACTACAGGACTTATGCCGAATAGATCAATAAAAGAATTCTGTCCCTTCAGAATCCACCGATCCATCTAACTTTCAGATATGATAGATATCAGCATCAGCCGGTCCCTCTTCCCAGGACACCATGTCTCAAAGAGGATATAAAACCTGACCAAATAAAAGGATCAAATATTTTGATGACTAATAAGAATGGATGCTCACAGCATTAGCAACAATGTCAGTTAGCTGATCAGCCAGTGCTTCATACAACTGCGCAAAAAAAAAAAAATTGGCATTAGCAACAGTAGGAAAGGAAGAGCATATCAACAGCAGAAACAAAATCTATATCAAATTAAAATTGCGGAAGAAACCTTTGTTCTCAATGTAGTTCTTGCAACCATCTTCAATATCTCTTTATCTGGCTCATTACCCATCACTACAGGAGTCTTAAATTTTTCAAGAAATTGTAGAGTTGCTCTTTTTGCTATTTCAAAACCATCAACTAGCACACGAGGATGCATCCCTGCAAGAAAAGGACAAGCATTGGTAACCTAAATTAACCCAAAACAGATAGCAGATACTTATGCATAAGATTTCATAAGGATCCTACAAGTAATACTGTCACTGAAATAGTAAGTAAAAAGAATGAATCTTTTTTTTTTTTTTTGATTTGCACCGGGTGTCCGAGTCTCTAAGAGACCCAACTAATCCCGGGGGGTGCACAGGCCCTCCGCAAAGAGTTTCCCGCAGAGCACCACGGTTAATTCAGGTTTTACCCAGTCCGATGGCCCTTAGAAATTGCTTGAAGAATGAATCTTTCATTGAATTTTTTCTTTTTATTTCTTCTTTCTTATAATGAGGGTGAAGCCCAGACATATATGTGTTGGAAACGGAGTATATTTCTAGACCTTAAAATAAGGTCTCGTAACGAGATGAGAACAAATGTTATCATACTTCTGAGAGTTGGCCTCTTTCAATTATTTTCATTCTTTTTTCAAAGAAGGAGTGCATAAACCATCATAAGTTCGAGGGCTATTTTCATGAACAAGCATCGCAAAGTTCCTTTTTATTTCTCTTAAATGTGTAAAATGCACCAAAGAATAGTAATAAAGTTGCTTGGAAATAATATATGGCAAACCTTCATCTATGCATCGTTCAGATTGTTTCATGAGCTCCCCAATAAAAAGCACCGTAGATGTAGTACCATCCCCACTAGTATCATCTTGAGCTACAGCAGTCCTAGCAATCATTATTGCAGTTGGGTTCTGAATTTGCTGCAGTTTAAAGTCAAAAAAAGGAGATTAAAACCAACTACCTAGGAGCAACAACAATTATCTTCCACTTATCCTCCACAAGGATAAAATCTTATCTTCAACATAAATATTATAAATTTAGCCACATTAACGGAGTCACCAGTGATATGCTCACAGGACTAAGACAAGCTTTGGTTCTTAAGAAGTTCATAGATCTTGTCACAACTGCAAGACCTAGTTTCCACTTCCATGAAAAGATTTAAATATTGATCTTGGCTTCTGTGAACACAAAATAGAAACATCGACGCCTTAATACCAAACTAGTTGGGGTTTTCTGTATGAAGTCGATATCCATTCCTCTCCTTTTGAGCCCATTTTACTTCAGTAACCACTACTCAATAATTTTCTTTTAACACAAATAGGAATTCTCTAAACTCCAGACATATCTCTGCATTAACATGCAAATCCGTAAACAAATTTTCAGGACACTGCCAAGTGACAACATTAACACTGTATATCTGATGCCACAAACAGCACGAACTCAACCTGCTTGATAACGGAAGGCAAAAGCAAGAAGCAAAATACCTAAAAACAAAAAAAGAATACATCTAAAGGCCAAAAAGAAACCTTGGGCCTAAGTCGACCACGAGGATTAGCTAAAATGGTGAGTATTGCCTACGACGATACAAGGAGACAACAACTCATACACTTAAAGCAATGTGGAATTCTAACAGCCCCTCATACCCAACACTAGGCATGTGGAGCTTGGAGTTAACATGGGTGCCCAAACAAGTAGCCAAACATCATGAATAAGTCCGGCGGTGATACTTAGAGGTGGACGGATCTCTGGTGTAACCTATGGGTTCCCCTATGAATTCAGAAGAACCCGGTATCTTTTGCCAAGACCCTATATGTGCATAAAGAAATCCACGTATATGTATAAATATTTAAGTGTGAAAACAATTATTATTGTATATAACTTGAGGTCGAGGTAGTGGTAGCAATCCATAAACTTCAACAATGTGGATCCACTTCTGGTGATACTATGTTGGCAAATGCACCTTGGGACTAGCTCAAGCTCAGAAACTAGCTCGCTGTGAGTATTACTCAACACCATATATTATAGCTCATACATTTAATCGGTGTGTAATTCTAACAGTTGTTCTGTGTTGCGCCCCTAATGTATGCACTATTTTCTTCATTTGCACCACAGTCTTACTTTTTACGAATTTGCCCCCCGAACCTAGTCATTTCTTTGTAAAGTCATAAAATTGAAGGGAAGAGAAATGACATAATGCTTGAGGAAAGGAAGAACTGACCATCTCTTTCAACAATGTGTTACCATCCTTAGTAAGCTTAATGTCACCCGCACCGCCAACAAGCCTGTCGTCAAACCAAAAAAATAAAGCCTCTAATAAATATGAAAATGAAATCAACGCCAAAAAAAAAAGGAGTTTGTGTAACTGACATCTTGATGGTGCCTTTAGGGCCGAGATTGGTTTTGAGAACATCCTGTAAACCCTTGGCGGCGTTGATGTTCATGTGAAGCGCCGCAGATTTGTTGAGAACCTCTGCATTTGGATTCAGTACCTTTACAGACATCTTCAATTATTTGCAATGCGAGAAAATACAGATCGCCTGAGAGTTTAAAGAGAAAGAGAAGACGTAGGCAAATTGTGAAAGGAGTTTGTTTCTCAACTGTGAGGGCTGGGTTTAAGGGCTTTCTCCATTCTCCAAGGGTTCTTCTTTACCCTTTTTTCCTTTTTTTTAATTTTCTTTTTTTTTTTTTGGACCGATCGGCCGGTTTAACACTTAATGGACTGCCCGGAATTACCATTTCCCTTAATTAAACGGAAAAATGACATTGTAGATCCCCTATAAAAATAATTGCCGGAAAATATATAAAATTTATATATATATATATATTGTATCTTTTATATTATATGTTATATATAAAAATTATATAAATGATAATACCCCTAATCAAAACTAGTATGTTGCAAGGATAATCCACACATATGGTACAAGTGATAATGAGAATGATACATAACATGCAATATAGTACACTAAAATAGTTTAGGATTTAAGTGATACAGTCTATAAACATTGACACTAATATAAATAATATATTATTGTATTTCTTAGAAACCAATTATAGTCAATCTTCTTTATAACAGTCTTGTTTGTTTTGATATTTTTTAGTTTTTATAGTGAATGACTATTATACACCTATAACAACATCTAATATTTAGATATTTTTTGATTGCTATAAATAAGAATTATCCAAAGTCAATTATTTTTCTTTTTTTTAATATTATATATAAAAGATAAGAAAATTATTCAAGTTTAAAATCTCAAAAGATATGCATATTTCACTAGTTAAATATTGAACAAAGCTAATACATTATTAATAAATCTATAATAAATCGTATAAAGATTTAAACTCTAAGGCAGACATTTAAAGCTACCTAGAAAAATAACTTCTTTCAAGATTGGTAGAAGAACTTTGTAATTGTAGCTTTTTCGTAAATTTCTTTCTCTTACTAGCGAGATAACGCTTGAATTGGCAAAGATTTGTGACCAAAATTTAAGCAAAAAGATATCCAATTGTTTTCCATTAAAGACAATTTAAGAGTTTAACAGTTAAACTTTTTATCTATATTTTTTTTGAATTTTTTTCAACGGAAAAGATATCATGTGCAAATCTTCAATCTTATATCCTATACAAGATAGAAACTTTGTTTAATGGAAAAGATTGTGAGCATATTTTTTAAATTATTATGTCGATCTTTCCTCACTGACTCAAGGTGCCCCTCTCCTATTAAATAAATAAACTTCGAGGCATACTCCCGATGACTCTGAACATTGGGAGTTTTTCCTGACGAGAAGTCCCCCCTTGAAACAAAATGTCCCAAGGTTGGCTTGCATGGCATCAACGGCGCTCCACCAATCAGGCAGGAACTAGAGGTGGAAATTTCTTCTTATTGACAAACGGATCGTGACATAGCATCCATAATTATGGTAAAATTAGAGAATTAGAGCGGGAATTTAAGTAAGGGCTTCAAGGTTAAAATGGGCATGAAAGAAGAACTTTGTGAAGGAGGATAGCTTAGAATAGCGGGATCCTCAACGGAGGGAAGACAACCCCGTATATATAGAGAAAGCGGTGATTGTCCGCTTGCTTCAAAGGCTAATTAAAAATACTGACTAATCCATTATCACTTTGGGAAGATGTATCATCGCGATCGCCTCGACTGTTTCATAACTATCTCGAGCCTTGTTGATGCATGGGTCGCCATTGATATCATTACAAGCCTCGATATGGTACCCGATCTCGAGGACCTCTATTAATAAGAAGATATGCTATAAGGATCCATTGATATCATTACAAGTCTCGAGATGGTACCCGATCTCGAGGACCTCTATCAAAAAAAAAGATAAGCTATAAAAACCTACTCATATGGACTTGACCTCGATGTGGTACCCTACCTCGAGGATTTCTGCTCATGCAAGTGAAGATCATTTACCCGATCCTCCAGCCCTCGAGCTACCTGAGCCGAGCCAATTTTTACTCAAAAACTATTAATAAAATCTTAGGGGTATTTCTCACCTTCGGGTTAAGCTAAACGTCCTTTTTGTTACTTTAATCCAGGGGATATCCAAATCCAGGTGAACCCTCGTCCGGGATATATCTGTAACGCCTTAAGGTTATCTTCGCTTTAAGTTCAAAACAAGTTTCCAGGTCGCTCGTGCTTGAGTAAACTTCCACTCAGGGACTGCTTTCGATAGACTAAATGTTATCTTTATTCTCATACGTTCGAGCAAGTTCCCCCTCGAGGACTATTGATGGGGTATGAAAGGCTAAGTTTTGTTCTATAAATTCGAAGCCTTATTCTCACTCAGGGGTCCCGGCGGTTTAAGCTAGTATCAATCCAACCTGGGCTCTATTCGAGGAATGACAAAGGGCTCCACGGGATATCGTATTAACCAATTAGGAGACGGGGAAATACCTACACTCGGGCCCGGTATTCGAACCGATCGGTAGAGTCATGCACTTAGATTCTTCGCAAATGCAAGTAAAGAAAAATACGGCATAAATCAGAGCAAATTGAAAAAACTTCTTTTCATTAATAAACGATGATTACAAAAAGCCCATGAAGGGACCTTACACATGATTACACAAGCCCACGGAGGGTCCTTACACAGAAACAAAGAAGCAAAAGTAACAGCTAAAAGTTCAATCTACTCTCGAGGGTACATCCTCGGGAGAAATGCCTTTGCAAATCATTTCTTCGAGGCCTCACCTCGACCTTTCAAATGGAGTCTTCAAGAATGAGGAAGAAGAAGCAAAAAAAGATAAAAAATGGAAAAAGATGAAGAAATGGCTAGGTGAAAAATTTGGCGAGTATGGGTCTCACCAGCGCCACTATTGTGAAGCCACTTCTTGAGGCGTTGCACTGATGCAGGATGCAAAAGTTAGTAGATGGAACCACATCACTCCACGGAAAGCAAATGAGTGAAGTGTCGCACCGAGTAGTTAAGAGAGATGAGTAGAAGTTCATAGTCCGCATATCCTTTAATGTGAAGATAATTTGAGATTTCTCTCTCATTATTTTGGGCCAACAACAACAACGAACCAGTGCAATCCCACTTAGTAGGGGAAAGCTCTTGCAAAAGGGCCATGCCATAACTGATGAGAACATTGCCATGTGACCTCATGGCCAAGGGCTTCAAACATGGGAAATAGCGTTGGATGAGGATGAATAGAAGAAAGGGATAAAAAGCTGTTGAAAAGAGTGAATGAAATTTTGATTCACGAAAGCTTCCATTTATAAAAAGGGTGGCAACGTAACCGATATTGCAATCAATGTCTTTTAGAAACGTACCGACATGTGCAATCAATGTGTTTTTGGAAATGGATCAGCGGCAATATTATCGCTTTGGACAATATAAACTGGCAGTACATTGAGTGATTCTGGAAAGATGAACTAATGGGGCGCTTCAATTATCACAAAGGCTTACGGCATACACATGATATCATCATGGGAAGTTCAAGGAGATAGATATCAAATCCATTTCTTATCGTTTCACTCTAAGAAATGCGGGGACTATCTGTATACAGCAAAAATTAGTGGTATAATTTTATGATCATTAAGCCGCCTTGTAAAGACCGCCCCTAGAAGTTTCGAAACTCAGCTCGGGGTTTCGACCTCGTGTGTCCTTTGTGATCAACCTCGAGGCAGTGTAAATAGTTATCGGCCTCGAGGCAATGTAAAATTAGCAGCTACGGTAGATCGATGTGAGGTTCCTAAGGTGCGTGACTAGAGCGGACAAAGTCTAGTAGGCTAGTTCAAACCCGTATCATGGCATTAAATGGCTATACCAACCCTATATCTTTGTAATAAATGCATTTGTACTATGTTGGGATTCTTCCTCATATATAAAGAGGATCATTATCATTTTGTAAGGGGATCTGATGCACAATATTGAATATACAATAACGTTCTCTTTGTTTTGTAACTTAACATATTCTCTTGATTTCACTACCTTTAGTGCTTATATTCATAGTGTTGTATTTATTGTGCTTTATCTATTGTTCATTATTGGCCATAAAAAGCTGCCGTTAAATTTATCATAACTGTTAATCCTCATCGAGACTGCCTTTAGCATGGCATCCGACTCAACCTCGAGGTCCCGCATACGCAAGCTCGAGGCCCTTGAATTCCAGTTATTCATTTTGACCATTACACTATTTTCAAGCTATTACCATATTTTCTAGTCTTTTACTTAGCATTTATTGCTTAACAACTAATATAAAAATAGATCACATATATTTAAAATCATAAAATCAAATCTAATTGTAATTACCATTGTCAAGGTAAACATGATTGTTGATTTTTTTTTATTTTGCTTGCCCTTTGCTTCTGTTGCTTTAGTCACATAGTTGTTTCTAGCTGCTTTAAACTTAAGCTATGGTTGAAGGAGGGAAAGGGCAAACTGATTCTTTCCAAAAGAGCTAGTTGGAAAGTCTCTTTTGTTGTTGCCTATAAAAATGGAGTACCGGTTTCCATTGATTGATTAATTAAAGATCAAGTTTTTATACAAGAAATTTTTCTATAATTATTAGTAGAGTAATCTGGTGTTAAATGGAACTAGATTCGGCACTTTAATCATTAAGATTTGAGCAACGAATAATCTGATTGGAATATACAACACATTGATGAACATAATATGTAAAGCAAAAACTTCATATCATAGTTACAAAGGAAAGACATCGAGGTGGTGGAGAAGCTATTTTTTCTTTAAATACCAAACCATACGGAAATCGTAGTGAACCGTGCTAAGCTACTTTGGTACGGTACTTGATATGCTCAATTTATATACCGAATATACCGAGTATAAATACACCGAACCAAAGTTGTTAAATCCCATGCCGAAGTATCGAACGTCCACCGTTAATTTTAGATATAATTATTTTTCAACTAAATAATTTACTTCAAATAGATTTTTAAGAATCTATGTCCCTTGGTATGAAATAATTTATTTTGTATGTATCTTAATTCTGACAAATATTATATATTGCTATCGTAACAAGAATATGTTTTTCCATCATAACAAATATATTATTTAATTTTAAAATGTGCATGTGTAAATAATTTTATTAGTAAATAAACTACTTAAACTATTCTTATTAAATAATATAATTATTAAGGCGAAATACATAGTTTTCTCATTCAACTTACACTCAAATCCCCGTTACACACCTGTTGATCATGTGTATAATTTTACACACCAAATCTTTTAATGTGTGTCAATTAATGTGTATAATTTTACACACCAAACCTTTTAATGTGTGTCAATTACACACTACTTTTGACCAGTCCTGTTAATTCAATGTTGTGTATATACGCGCTTATTTAAATTTAAAAACATACGATTCGTTAGTTAAAATGGACAAATCGTTCTTAGTTCTGACCAAAAAAAGATACGACCCTATTAATTAAAAACAATTACGCAACCAGATTAACAAACATAATTCCATTTTCATATCCCTAGTCTTCAGCCCTAACCTTTGAAGCGAATCCGACGAGAACACATATGCTCTTTATTGTTGTTACTTTCATCATTTTCAGGTTAGTATTCTCATTTTAGGTTGTTCAACCATTTTGATTTTGATGGATGGGTCAAAATAGTTAGGGTTTATTTGGGTATAATATTTTTAGGGTGTAAGACATCTTTATGGGGAATCTATTGTCATTGTCTACTGAAACCTTTGGTTTTTGAGCTTGTGTTGTCTTTTTTTTTTTTAATTCTATTATATCTTTATTTATTGTCCATTTTGATTTATTTATTCTTTTTTTGCATGTGAAACTGAAACCTGTTGTCTACTTCTTTTAGGGACAACGCCTTTTAAAGTTGTTACTTTAAAATGGTATCACGGGGGTGAGTTAAATATTGATCCTTCTAGTAGATATGTCTGGGGCAGTCAAACCTTGACTTTAAACGTGGATGTAGATAGGATTTTCTTATTTAAGGTTACGGATTACACTAGGGAGACAGGACTAACTAACGTAGTTGAGCTGTGTATATGCCCGATGAATAGGATTGACAAGCTGATATATGTATTGACTGATAAGGATATTTTAAACATTTGCAATCAGTTGGATGATGGGGATACACTAGAAATATGTGTGACTCATGCTACTCATTTTTTAGTACATGACCCTGTTGGCAATGGGGAAAGTGTGAGTTGTAGTAATGCATATGGAAAAATGGCTATATAGGCCCAAGAGATTGAAGAGGTAGATGATGAAGATTCTGATGACATATGACGGACTTCAGACAGTTTTACTGCTTCTGGTGATCGAAATGCTTCTCATGATGGAAATGCTTCTCATGATGCTACTTACAACTCTTCTACTTCTGATGATGCTACTTTCGATGATACTGGGAATGAAGGAGAAGTAGACATAAACTGAACTTGTGATAGTTCTGATGATGTTCACTTAAATGTTCCTAATGAGAATGACCTCCAATCTGATATCCATAAGGAGTTGGCTGAAGGAAGAGAGAAGGTGAAGAGAAGCAGGAGACAAAAAGATGAAAAACCTAAAGGGAGAGGTGATATAAACATAGATAGAGCAGGTGTAGATACTAGGTTTGATTATATGCGTATATGTAGCAAGCAAAATAGGTATTAATGTCTAGTTGGGACTGAATAGCCATACTTTTGTTCTTCAAATGTTGAAAGCCTTGTATTAGATGTAGAAGGTGAAGATGGTGAAGAACATAAGAAGAAAATGGAGGAAAAAAAAGAAATAAGAGATTGATCTTTGATCCTACTGCCAAGAAAATCACTTAGGAGTTAGGATTTATATTTGAAAATGTTGATCGATATAGGGAAGCAGTCACCAAATATGCAATTCAAAAAAAGGTGCAGATTGGGAACTATATAAATGCACCACATATGGTGAGGGTTAGGTGTATGGTAACTAAATGTGGATGTCTTCTAACAGCTAGTAAGGATGGCGGTTCCAATAATTTTAAGCTGAAAAGATATAATCCGGTGCACAAGTATTATACAACCAACAAGAACAAGTTTTATAATTCAAGATATCTTACAAAAAAAATACCACAGCAGAATTATGTCACAACCAGGTGTGAAGGTTTGGGAGTTGAGAAAATTGATAAAGCAAGAACTGAACCTCTATATAGGGAGATCAACTGACCATAGGGCTAGAGCTAAGATATTGAAGGAAATCACCGGTGATGTGTATCAAGAGTTCAAATGACTCTATGACTATAGAGGTATGATTTTGCAGACCAATCCTGGTAGATATGATTTTGCAGACCAATCCTGGTAGTACATGTATGGTGAAAGCAGAAGATCAAAGTAATGAAAAACTTGTATTCTCTAAAATCTATGTTTGTTTACATGCCATTACAAGGGGTTGGCTGGAAGGATGCAGAAGAATTATTAGCCTTGATGGATGTTTCTTGAAAGGAGTTTGCAAGGGATAACTTATTGTAGTTGTCTCCAAATATGGAAACAATCAGATGTTTCTAATTGCATGGACAATTGTAGAGGTGGAGAACACATTCAACTGGACTTGGTTTCTGAAATGTTTGAGTGAAGATTTGGGATTAGAAAATAAAAGAGACCTTACAACGATGTCTGATATGTAGAAGGTATCTATTTTACTTAAGTTTATGTTCTTCTTCATTAACTATTATTCCGTTCTTCTTCATTAACAATTGTTCATTTTTGCTTCAGTAACTATTATTTTGTTCTCCTTCATTAACTATTGTTCAGTTATGTTTCAGTAACTATTGTTCTGTTATGTTTTTATTATTCTTCGAAAAGTAAATATTATTTTGTTTGAGTGAATGCTGCATGATTTAATTAATGTTGTAAAATACTTGTTGCCTGAGTGTAAACACAAGATGTGTGCTAGGAATATCCTTGCAATTTGGTCAAAAGAGTGGAGAGGAGAAATACTTTCTGGAGATGTGCAAGTGCTTCTAGTATTGCAGAATTGTATGACCAACTTGATATGCTAGACAAGCTTGGGGATGACATATGTGAAAGTTTACTCTGCTATAGAAAAGAAACCTGGTGTAGAGCTTATTTCAATTGTGATAGGAAGTGTGATATAATTGGAAACAATATGTGTGAGACTTTTAATTCCTGAATTCTGGTTGAAAGACACAAGACAAGTATCATAATATTAGAGGAAATCAAAATTAAGCTGATGATTAGGATATGTAAGATGAGAGAGTTTTGTAAGACATGAATATGTGATATCTCCCCAATAGCAATGAATATTTACCAAGATAATTTAGCTAAGTTTATGAAGTGTACCCCAAGATGAAAGGGTAAAACAAGCTATGAGAGTGAAGATCCTAAATACAAGCATGTGGTATCCTTAGTGAATATGACATGTAGTTGCAGAGCTTGGCAGTTAAAGGGTATTCCTTGTTGTCATGCAATTGCTAGCATACATTTAAAGGACATGGAACCTATTCACCATATTGCACATTGGTATCGTAAGTCCACTTACGTGAGTAATTATTCAACCTTTATCTAGCATGTGCCATGTATGAAATAATGGACATCTTCAAGCCACCCCCTATTAGAAACATGCCTGGAAGACAAAAATAAAATAAATAGAAAAAGTAAAGAAACTAAACATCCAAAATCTGGGAAGCTTTCAAGGAGAGTTATAGAGATGACGTATTCCCTTTGTGGTGTGTGTGGATACACCAAGAGGGGATGCCCCAGTAAAGAATTTGGTGATGGAAATGCTACTGCTGGAAATGGTAGAGGAAGAAGAAGAGCAAGAAGAACTATTACTAATACAACATTTAGTTCACAATCACAAGAGGCAGAGGTGTTTCTGCAACAAGTAGAGGGGTTGGAAGAGGTAGAGACAATGAATTTGGGTTGTTTCAAGCAAGGAACAGGTTCATTTCTTTTACTCTAAGCGAACTAACTAAAGGTATAATTAGTGTATCTTCCTTCTTTTGAATGTAATGTTGTAATAAAGTATACTTTACTTTGGCAAAGTGGAAGACAAAATTCAAGGGTCATTAGCACCAGAACTAAGACTAAGAGATCTACAGCTTCAACAGAGGAATGCGCTTACCAACCAAGAAGTGTCGGCTTGAGGTGGATGGGCAAATAAACCATAAGTACAAGACAACTTCAAAGAAATGCAGCATCACAACACATTCTTAGTCAAGCTAGCTCATCATCTCAACCAACGAAGAAGCAGAAAAAGAAATGAATGACTTTGGTTGTTGCTTAAGCTATATGTTTTGTTAAATATTGCTATGGATAATAATGTGTTATGTTTTGTAAATTGTTGCTACGGACAACCAAGTAAAGTGCTATATTTTGTAAAGTGTTGCTATGGTCAACCAAGTGTTATATTTTGTAAAGTGTTGCTAATTGGTTTTAGTGTGTACTAATAAACACTTATTTTGCGGAATGAAGTATATTTAGGCCTTCTTCTTATACTACTTTCCTTTGGTTATACAAAATCTGCATTAGCCATGTTTGGTTACCAAAGCTAAATAAGAATATAACATAAGACAAGACTAACAATCTTCAATTACCTAAATAGGAATATAACAGAAGAGCTTGAATACATCTATAATAAAATAGGGGGTGACCCTTGTAGACAATAACTTTAACAAGCCAAATACATGCAGACCTAATGCATGGAAATATCATTACACTATATAATAGTGCTTACAACTACCAAATACAATGGCCTTAATGAAGATTAACCCCAAAATCAGAAAACAAATTCTCCTCCAGTTCCTTTGTTTTATGGATTCCTACAAATGCCCTTCAAGCCGATTCTTCTTCTTAAGCATATTCAAAACCACCGGCTTCAAGTGTTTATGAGTGGGGGATCAAACCATACGAAATACTTACAACCAGTTTTTTTTATCTTTTTGTAAATCCATAAATAATTTGAGATGAAGCTTATAAAATCTTGAAATAACGATTATAACAATCTAAGGTTACCTCATAAATTTTACAGCCGTAAAATCGACGACCATGATTATTTGTGCTCCATGAAATTACTAGTTCATCAGCATCTCCACATCGACAAAATGGACCTGAATTCTCCATTCAATATGAACCCTAATACGAGAATTGACAGAATAATAATAATGTATTGCACTTTAAATGGACAAATATAACTAGCTTCAAAATATTAGATGTGGAAGGTGAAAACGAGGATTGAATTTTTCTGAAATTGGTTCCTTAATATGAAGAAGATGAAAATGGTTGTTTTTGATAAGAAGGAGATGAAGAATTGGGCGTTAGGGTTAAGAAAATGGGCCTAATTCCAGTTATTAGTCATTATAATTTGTCAGGTGAGGTAGAAAATAACTTTTCACGCGCCGCATTGGTCGTGTTACATACGTCCCAGAGGCTAAAAAATAGTGTGTAATTGACATACATTTGAAAGGTTTAGTATGTAAAGTTATACCTTTAATCAACAAACAAGAATTTGAGTGTAAGTTGGATGGGTAAATTATGCATTTCTATCTACTACATTACTAGCACGCGTTTGATCTTATGATAGTGCTTGTTTATTAGTCTAGACTCTCATAATTTTAAAAAGAAAGAAAAACTTTGAATAGTTGTCGAAGTTATTCTTAAAATTTGTAATTTTAGACATACAATGATGTTTTCAAGATTATATGAGCATATTTTTGGAAATTATCAAGGAAACTCGAAACCGCTACCTTTTAGATGTGCATAGGATAACTTGTTCGCTCTCCAATAACTTGTATATCCCACCCATGAGATATAAATTGTACTAGGTAAATTAGGTGCGACGAGTTCTAACTTTGTTGGTGAGATTAAGAGTAAATTGAAAAGGGTAAGTATATAAAGTGTAATTTAGTGGAATCAATTAAAAAAGAAATACAAATAATATTTAACTTCAATTTACTAGGTCTTACGTCACCTACTATTATTTAACTCCATTCGCTTACTCGGGTCTGCTTTTTTCTTCCGTCTGCGCATAGGAGCGACAATCAGAAGCTACCCGCTGCATAACCCTAGGTACTTTATCGAATCTATTTTCGCTCCCTTCACAATCGATTATGCTATTGATGATGTTATAATTAGGGTTTTTGCCAGGACTAGATCTGTCGTTTTATTTAGATTTTCCGTTCTTCATATTAGTCTCTCAAGTACAGATCTGAAAATTTTGACCACCTGATTGCTTTGATCTGAAATTGTTGTTTTAGTCTCTCTATGTGACTATGTTTTACTCCCATTTTTGAGGTATTACACACTTCATATAGTAAGCAAAGAAATTTGAGAACAGAATTGGTTCCATTTTGAACTCCTCGATTTCACGACCGACCATTTATCTGAAGTACTATATCAATAAAAGAAAAGAAAAAAAAAACGAAGACAAACGACTGGTATATGGGGTTCTAAGGTTGAGTATTTGAGTTTAAACGTTAAAAATTTTGAAATAGAAGTTGTTGAAAATTTTGTGAAAGTTGAAATTGTTTTGGATTTGATTTGATTGATTTGACCACCTCTTTAATTATAGTTAAGACGCAAAAACCTGCCTATTTTCTGTGTAAGCAAACCGGTTAGCTATCTTTCTCTGGTGTCTCTCCCTCAAGTGATTAATTGAATCAGAGAAAATCAGAAAATGAGTTTCTTTATAGTTGCACCTTATAAATCTTGGAAACTTGAGAAAAGGTCAAAGGAAATTAACTATCCCAAAAATAGTTCATGGGGTGTTGAGCCTCAATGCCAATAATTCAAGGGTTTTCTTGCTGTTCACTTGAAATTATTCATGGAGAATGGCTATAAGTAGATATAAAAGTAGCAGTTTTGCTGTGTGTGAAGCCATGCTTTCTGACATCCGGCATGCGGTGTTCATTTACCTGGATTTGTGTTAAATCAGGTTTTTTCACAAACAAAAAATATGACTGAGTCATCGCGTGAAGAAAATGTGTACATGGCCAAGCTGGCTGAGCAGGCCGAGCGATATGAGGAAATGATTGAGTTTATGGAGAAGGTTGCAAAGACAGGTGATGTCGAGGAGCTGACTGTTGAGGAAAGGAATCTTCTTTCTGTGGCATACAAAAATGTGATTGGCGCAAGAAGGGCCTCGTGGAGGATAATCTCTTCAATTGAGCAGAAAGAGGAGAGCCGTGGAAATGAAGATCATGTCAAAACTATTAAAGAATACAGAGCCAAAATTGAGGCTGAACTCAGCAAGATCTGTGATGGGATTTTGGGTCTCCTTGAGTCCCATTTAATACCATCAGCCTCCACAGCTGAGTCCAAAGTTTTTTACTTGAAGATGAAAGGTGATTACCACAGGTACCTGGCTGAGTTTAAAACAGGTTCAGAGAGGAAAGAAGCTGCTGAGAACACCTTATTGGCATACAAGTCTGCTCAGGTGGGTGATCTATTCTGACCACTGTCAGTTTATTTTCTTGTAATTTAACAGAATTTGATATTTGAGTGTCGGCTATTGTAGGATATTGCTTTGACTGAGCTGGCTCCTACTCACCCAATCAGGCTGGGACTTGCCCTTAACTTTTCTGTGTTCTATTATGAAATTCTTAATTCGCCTGATCGTGCTTGTAACCTTGCAAAACAGGTAATCTCTTTGCTTTTATTGATTCTTTGACATGAGTTATTCTCTCTCTCTCTCACACACACATACACTTCTCTCTCTCTCTCTCATAAGCTTTTTTTCTTAGTTCTTATAGTCGATTTATCATGCGTGTCCATGAAAAAGCTAGATAATTTTGCCATACTAATTAAGTTTGCATGTACCTTTCGAATAGGAATTAACTTTATAATTAGGGGCCTCATAATGACTACGAAGCTTGGTATGTGATGTTTGAATGATAGGAATCATTGTTGATGTGTTGGAATGATTTGATTTATGCCTGCCATATACTCTGGTTAGTTTACTGAAATAGTTATCAGCCATAGAGGCCTTTTCGTGACCAAAGGTTCGAGTAAAGTGCTCTGTCTTGCCTAAATTTATAATAGTTCTCTTCATTCGAACTGGAAGAAGGGCTTATTTTCTTTGCTTTCTTTCCTGCATTTTCCTGTTCACTTCAGGGTCTTGGCTTGGGTTGGTAGTTTCATACGCAAAAATTTTAAACTGAAGCTTATCTGGATTTTGTCCTTGTATATGACCTAGCAGCAATTCTAGTAAGGTGTTGTTAGTTGTAGTCATCTTTTTTTAGAACTTCTGAACTCAGGATGATACTTCATCTGGCGTCTCTCTAGATTATGTCTTATATTGTCAGGCTTCCATTAGAATTAGCTTTCTTTGTCTCCCTATATGGAGGTGACAATGAATTTCTAGTACTCGATGGTTGATGAGAAAAAGAATAGCATGGACTAGTCTGTAGAAAGAGAGTGCTTTCATTTAATTAGCTTAGAGGTAGGTGTTACATTGGAATTCTAAATGAATATCTACTGCAGCCTGAATAGCTTTTTGCTTAGGCATGAATCCATTTAGTTGGCAGCTTGACTTGTAGGACCCTAGTAACAAATCATATTGCTCTTGTACTCATTCAAGTCACAATTAAGTTTCATGGAAGACTAGGAAGCAACATCCATCTTCTTACAATTATAGTGGTAGGATGAGATAATTATCTACCTTATCAGACTGGTGGTTCTCTACTTTTGTACTGACATATAAATCTCTTGTCAGCTAAAAGATCTCCTAATAAAACAAGACCTAATGTGCTTGTACCAGCACAACAAAATCTTAATTTACAACTTGTTGGCGTTGGTGATATGGATTTTTTTTCTTCTATTGGTTCGATTTTTTCACCAAGTTTGTGTCGATTTTGAAGGATAATAGGTCTTTTGAGACATTCTTACCATGTGATTTTAAGTGTACCTCGTCTTCTTTAACACCTTATTATGTGTGGAGATATTTATAAACAATGATGTTAATTGTGCAGGCCTTTGATGAAGCTATCTCAGAGTTGGATACACTGGGCGAGGAATCTTACAAGGACAGTACATTGATCATGCAACTTCTCCGAGACAATCTTACACTTTGGACTTCAGATAATGCGGTCTCTCTCTTTCTCTCTCTATATATACACACACACACATATATACATACAACAACAATCACCCAGTGAAATCCCACTAATGGGGTCTATATATATTTGCGTGTCTCTCTCTTTCTCACGAACATGCACGAACATGCACGTAGGTACACAGAGTCCCACCCGCACTAACAAAAGATTTGCTTAACATGTGTATGTCCAGAAAAATGGAGCAACTTGTGCTTGATTGCTAAAATCTGGAATATTATTCGCATACTTTTACTATTACAGATATTTAATGGTTTTTGTTGTTAAATATTCTGATTCCAGGAGGATGCTGGGGATGATATCAAGGAAGCTCCAAAACATGAGTCAGGCGAGGGGCAGCAGTGATGAGTTAGTAGCATAGTCTTGTAGTCTTTAATTTATAGGGTGCTGCATGGGGATATAGCAAGATCGTGAATTAGATACTTCAATGGCTTGTGTGTCGCTGTCGAAATGGTTCAATATAAAACGTGTCGTAGTGTGATAGAATATGTGGTCAAGTTAGTCGCATAGTGCTATGGTGATTGAAATGTGACCTGGTGGCGTTGCTTGTGTTGATGACTTTGCTCGTATTTATAGTCTCATTTGCATGTTGTGTGATCACCGAAAAATAGTTTATGCGATTGGCATATGTGACGAGAAGTTACTGGTTCTACGTGATTGCGTAGAAAGTCATGTTTACTATTTCCTTTATTGCAGGTATATCAAGTCATGCAATACAAGATTTAGTAAAATAATATTAATTAGTTCGATTTTGTGGTATTTTTCTGTTTATTTTTTGTTTGCTACATGAATATAGCAAACTCCAAATACAGTATTTCAATCTTACTAAACAAAGTAATAGATAAAATTTTAATCTTATTTTGTTTAGGTAATAGATAAAATTTTGAGAAGTAAATATATGTTTACTAAATAAATGAAAACATTGACAAACTGATGATCTATTAAAGTAAATATATGTTTACTAAATAAATGAAAAAAAATGCAAAATCCGACTTTGTTGGTTTGGTTTGGTTTATATATTTAAAAATCAGACATTATTGATTTGATTTGATAATTGAAAACTCTGAATTAATCCATTATGTACGATATTAGTTTAACTTGCATTATTTTGTCTATATGGCGAATAGGTATCTTGTTGTCTCAGCTATTATTTATCTCCTTTCCTTTAGTCATTCGTTGGCGTTTAAAAGTTTTATTAATTTTGGGGCGATACCAAGGAGCAACGATCAGTTATGTAGTTCCCATACTATTATTCTCATTTTGTTCCTCTATATCTATGAATGTTATATACTTCTTTTTCTTCTATTAGACTTCATAGTGTTTGGTTTATTAATTAGTCGGGTTATTATAATTAATAGACATTATTGATTTGATTTGATAATTGAAAACTCTGAATTAATCCATTATGTACGATATTAGTTTTGCATTTTAAGAAACCAAATATCGAAAATGACAGAACTAAAATATCTAAATACCGTACCAACGATCACCCCTATGATAAAGTAACTTAGTTGAAGTCAAAATTTGGTAAAACAATCAATAATACAAGTGATGCAAAAATTGCAGTTCCATGAGGATTCTACTCATATTGAGCACATATTATCCTATACAATAAATAATACATATCAAAATATTTTACAAATAAATACAACTGTTTATTTTCCTTATTCTCTCTTGGTTTTCCACCAATCACTTCTGAAACTTTGTTTCGAACCACTACTATTTTTCGTATTCCTTCCACATTAGCGTGTAGTTCATTGAATAAGTATATAAATATTATTATACAAAGGAAAAATAAACAATTAGACAATTAATTTGACTGCGCGAAAAAGGTAGTTCTACATATGGATAATGGATATGAACTACATATTCCAAGGACTAACGTTCTTCATATATTTTTCTTTACCTATATGACTCTAGATTCTCATACAAATGCTAACATAAATCATATATATATTGACAAATTAACCATTATTGCCATAAAGTCTTTCGGAGTATTATATGACAATTTAAAATTTAAAATGAGACTGGGAACGGACGTTAAGAATGATGTATATGCTAATGAATGATTCCCGAAGAGATAATTTTATCCATCGTATTTGAACTTTTGTGTTTTGTGTCTGTTACCGTAAATTTTATTTTTTTTGGTTACGTAAAAATCATTTAACTTTGTGTTTATCACACAAAAGTCACTTTTCTTTCTTTTGTTACACAAAAATCACTTTAATTTACTCTAGTTATTACAAAAGTCACATTTTTACTTGAAAAGTCTATTATGCCCCTGATATTATATAAACTTTTTGCATTATATAGTAGTATATAATATATCTTCACCTATGTATTTTATTTATAAATAAAATAACTGAATATTATTTTATTTCTTTTTTTATAGTATATTCGTATAATTAATTTTTATAACTTTAATTTTCAAGATATATTAGTAGTGTTATAAAATAACATTTTTCAGCAATTCTTGTTTTTATATAATTTAATTGACCGACTAGAGTTGGTCGGTAATTTTCGACCAACTTTGGTCGGTATGCCCTTCCGACCTTCAAAATACTGACCAGACGTTAATGGTCATATTTTTGTATGGTTATTGGCCATTACCAACCAACTTTGGTCGATTTTTTTTGGACGATTTTTCCCGAATTTCTAGTAGTACAATTTCTCAAATAACCAATTGCCCAAGTAAATCCCCAAGAAAATATCACAAGCCTAATTCAACTACAAACCTATAAATCATAATCCGAACACGCTCCTAAGTCTAAAATCACCCAACGGAGCTAACAAAATCGATGAAACCCCATTCCAGAGTTGTCTTCACACAGTTTCAACTACGGTCAAATTCCTAAAACTTAAGCTTCCGTTTTAGGGACTAAGTGTCCCATTCCACTCCAAAACCAAGAACAGAATCTTTCGGCAAGACACATAAGCATAAAAAGATACGGGGAAAGTAGTAAATAGGAGATCATGACTAATACTTTCAAAACGATCGACCAGATCATTATAGTAGACCTCCCAATCGATTTTCAGTTATGGAAATCTCCTAATCGTTTAAAAATTTCAGAGTTTCGTATAGTACATAAGTAGGAGGAAGAACTTAACCATTCCATACAAATTCGTTCCTCATGGCTTAAATTTTTCAAAGGACTGCACATGTTTGCCTAGCCTTCAAAAATTTAATTCATTATTAACATGGCTAAGGAACCCTACCATACTAATGCCTTTCACGCCCAGTTCATACTGCCATGCCACCTTAGATTTCTTCGCCTTCTTGAAATCAAAGAATACATGTTCACTATTTTTTACTGAGCCACAAAAATAACACACCACTTGAAAATAATGCATCTAGCTATTAAAACTAATTTAGTAGGTAGAATAATTCGATCTGCTTCCCAATAAAATCCTTATTTTTTGGAGGTAATTTCATGTGCCAAAGCTTCTTCCAATCAATAAATGCCGCGTGAAATCCCAAAGAGAGAGAGTAACAAATGTGATAACATGATTTGATGATACAAAAAATACCAAATTAATTGGCTAATCTCCCCTCTACACTAATCAGAATAATACAAATTATTTTTTCTTCCTCTTTATTAAAGATAGAGAAAATTTATTGTATCATCCCTCTGCCATATTCACAAAATAGATCTCTAGCTTGCATATTTTGAGCTTCCACATATAAATGAATTTTGGGGGGAAAATTATTATCTAAAGGCGCGTAAGGTCATTATCAATATTAATTTATTTTTTTACCTTCCCTGTCCTCCACCTAACACCATTTTGCAACAGCTCCTTAGAATGCAATGCAATATGCTCTTTCACACGTAACTAGGAAGTTTATATACAACACATGGTAAGCTAACAAAAGAACAAAATAATTACACACACATTATATAAATATATAAGCATATCCAAGATTTAAAATTTTTAGATTCAAATAACGATCTTTAATTAGGTTAATATATACATATAAATTGAGTTCACAATTAAATATTTAATAAATTTCTTAATATATTTAAAAAATTTGGAAAACAACTCTGAATCCACATGATACATTGTAGATCCGTCGTCCGCCTACATGTCATGTGTTATTGGCCTTTATTACGAAGAGAAGCAAAGTATTTTACTCTCTCGATTTCTCCGTGCAGTAATAACGAAATATTGATGGTCCTAAAATTTGCATCCATATCGTTCCTTCAAAATAGTCTGCATAATTGATAAGTGCGGATTTTAATTATTATTAGTACCTTTTTGTTTTAGTTTTTAGTTCGAAAGTAGTGGTTTTTGTTTCCGAATCTAATAAAAATATATGAATTATAGGTGTGTTAGAGAATGTGAGCTCAACGAAAAAATCTAACTAATGAGATTTTCTAGCTCAAACAGCCAAGATGAGAAGTTGTAGGCATGTAATTTTGACCCGCGCATTAGAATCACCTTGAATAATCCTAGTACAGTCGTAGAATGAGCTTTGTAGTTCCATAGGGTTTTGGCAGCATCGCGGTTCGCACACCCAAAAGTGCGATCGCACTTGAAGCTCACACAGATAAATATGAGAGATTAGAAAAGATACAAAGAACAAGTCTGAAGTCTTCTTAAAGTGATGTCCGCAGCCAAATTGGGCAGCCGCAGAAGCTTATGTGCGGCCGTAGAATCTCTCTAATTGACAAGCGCTGTAAGAGAAACAAACTAAAGCATGGACCGCATATGAAATTATGCGGCCGCAGAACATTAAAAGGGGGAATTTTTATCAGTGAATTTTAGAGCACTATAAATAGATGAGAAATACCTTGTTAGGGCAAGTTTTGTACTATGGCAACTGCTAGTGGTTATCTTTAGCCATATTGGGCGATTTCGAGCAATAACTAGAGAAGATGCATTAAGTTTACTCTTTAATTCTAGTTTTATGTCTTCAATTACTTCTTCTTTTATTTATTCCATTCCAATGATTATGAGTAACTAGATTTTATCTAGGGTTGTGATCCAAACAAAGTGTGTAAAACTTATGAGTACTTAATATTAGTGTTTGTTATTGATTAGGTAAATGTTATTTAGCCTTGTTCATGCTTTATATCTAGTATTAATGGTTACAAATATTGGTCCATGCCTATTTGACTTAGTTCTTACTTGGGATCTAGTCTAGGAAAACTTGGCTAACAAGAAACTGAACTAGTTGAAGTTTCGATTAGCTTGATTAAAGAATTTGAACTAGAGATAGGGACAATCCCATTTGGACTCGTATCAATTGTTTATATTGCTACCCATTTGGTCTTGAGAAAGCCAATTTGGGCATATACACTCTTTCACTGAGAGATATTGAGTGGGTAATTGAGCATTGAGAGTCATAACACACCCCGATCTACCAAAACGAGCATAGATTAACTCCACCTATTAGGTTTACACCTAGGTGAAGGTTACATCCCTAGGCTTATCCCTTAATTGATTAAAACACCAAAAATATTTCATTCCCTAGTTGCTACTATATAGTTTGATTTCTTTTTAAAATTAATTTATTTATATTAAATATTTACTATGAATGTTTTCAAAGTATTTTTTCTATCAATAAGTACTTATTTTTACAAATTAATTAAGTATTAGCTTTGAAATTAAAAATAGAGTATTAGTATTATGTAATTACAAATATACTTACTATTTTAAGATTATTAAAATACCTTTATATACATCACATAGGATCTCATGTATTTATAGTTGACCTGTTGTTTTCTGGTATCCTTCGTATTCTGGTTAATAATTCAAAAGATTTAGAAAACAAAGTATTTTTACAAATATTTAATTAAAAGAATTAGTAGTTATAATTTTACCACATTTTATTGAAAATTATTAAGCTTATTTAAATTAATTTTAAAAAGGGATTAAAAGACAAAGCCTACAATTGCAATTCTAAATTAAATGTAAAATGGCCTTCTCTTAAATTTATTTCGACCCAATTACCAATCCCAAACGGAAATACCCAGTCCAAACATCCCATCTCCATTCCAATGTGGCAATCCTTGCCATCTCCTTTTCACCAATCACTGCGTGCCACGTCACGCTCCCTCACCACTCACAATACAAACACGTTCGCATCCGAGTCGTTGGTCCGTTTGATCAACCGCTCACGTTTATTCTCCAATTTTCTTTCGATTATAAAAACCGCCCCATATATCTCATCCCCACCATCCAAAATCTCCTAATCCAATGATCGCAAAATTCCGCTCCAAAATCTTTAATGACCAAATTATTAGGACCATTGATCTCAAATATTAGCGGCCTAGATTCTATCTATCAACTTCAAGTCTTCAACAGCAAGAGGTATTCCCCATTTATCCAAACCCTAATCACTTCTCACATACAGCCGCTAAACTGATTTCCTTTCTTCTCTCTTTTCTCTCATCTCCATCAACCCCATCATAAGAACCTTGCACAAATTTGTGCAAGGTCACAAATCAATCCCTAACATATCTATATTGTCATGTTAACCCGCGAAACCAGACCGGTTATTTTCTATTTTATCACTTAAAATTCAAAAACAAATTTTGGAACCCTTAGCTCGAAACACCACCGACTTGATTTCTCCACTTGTTCTTTCAAATCGGATTGAAGAATCATTTGTTTCATCTTTGGGCTATGAAGCAAGTGGTTTTCTTTCCATTTCACCAATGGAACCGTAGAATGCCCAAATTCGAAACCCTAGACCAAATGATGCAAGGTCAAATCCTTAGAAACCCCTTATGTTCTATTAAATTAATGTCATGCATGGTCATTCCATAGTGTCTTCATACTTATTCTTGGCCCGAGAGGTCGATAGAAGTGACCTCCAGATAATGAGTTATTACCCGACATGAGTTTTACCTTCGATGATCAACTTTCCCTATCACAGGTAAAATATCTATTGATTTCCCTTTGTTTTCTTTTTTATTTCACTCAATCTTGCTATCATGGACTTTTTGATATTAGGGTCGAATTGAATTTTTGGAAGTTGGAGTAGGTTGGTGGTGTCATTTACGACTTGTGTGCAAAATTTGAGGTCATCAAACATGATTTGGTAGGTTTCGTCGTCTTTTGTACAATTTGGAAGTTTCAAAGTACATTAGGCTTGAATCCGTGTATAATTCGTATTTTAAGGTTGTTTGAGGTGATTTGAGTATTCGACTAAGTTCGTATTTGGTTATAATAATAGTTTGTATGTTTAGTTGACGTCTCGAGTGTAATGACCTGACCGATTGTTTTAAGAATTAATGCCCCGATCCCCTATAAATTGCATTTCCTTTATTTGTTTCTGCTATTGTAAATTGTCGGGAAGGTTCGTTTTGAATTTCGGAGTATTTTGGGATACTTAGTCCCTAAATGAGAGTTTAAGGTTTAGAATTTGGGCCGTTGTCAGAGCAGTGTGAGGACGGCCTGGGAATGAAATTTTGTTGGTTCTGTTAGCTCCGTTAGGTGATTTTGAACTTAGGGGCGTGTCCAGATTATGTTTTGGAGGCCCGTAGCTCATTTAGGCTTGAAATGGCGAAAGTCGATTTTTAGAGTTTTATACCGATAGTGGGATTTTTAATATAGGGGTCAAAATTTGATTTCGAAAGTTGGTGTAGATTGGACGTTGTATTATTTGTGATGTGTGTGCAAAGTTTCAGGTCATTCACACGTGGTTTTATTGGATTTTTTTTATCAAAAGCGTAATTCGGAAGATTTTGGAATTCTTATGCTTTAATTCAATGCAAATTTGGTGTTTTAATGTTGTTTCAAGTGGTTTGGAGATTGGAACAAGTTTTAATGAGGTTATGGGATGTTTGGATAATGGTATATAGTGGTATAACCAGGATGATTTCGGGTGGTTGACGGAAAGTTAGGCATTTGAAGTTGGCAGCCAAAGTTGTGTTTCCTGTCATAATCGCACCTGCGTGTGTGGGGTCGTAGGTGCAGCACCGCAAAAGCGGCTACGTGATCGCAAAAGTAAAATTTGGCCAAGGCTCTAGGACAGCAAGTGCGGTTGGGTGATCGCAAATGCTGAGCCGCAGATGTGGTCAAGCGATCATGAAATCTTGCAGATCCCAGGTGCGGGGAAATGTCCGCAGGTGCAGATGTTCTCGGCCAGAACCTATATAAAGGTTCAGTCGTGATTTTTGCCCATTCTTTCACAATTTTCATCCGAATTTTGAGCTTTTTGGAAGGTTTTTAGAGAGGATTCAAGGGAGCTTCAAGGAGGTAAGATTTTTGGAACCTAAACTCGTTATTGTGGGGATTTTTATCATTGTAAGCATGCAATTTTAAGTAAAATTAGTTGTAAATTAGGGTTTAGGGCTTGATTAATTGGAGAGCTTTGAGTGGTGATTTGAGGGACCATTTGAGGTCCGATTTTGGTACTTTTGGTATGAATGAACTCGCGAGAGTGTGAGGATTCTGAATTTGTAAAATTTACCTAATTTTGAGATGTGGGCTTAAGGGCATTTTTGTCATTCTCCCTAATTTTTCTTATTACCTTAGAATTTATTAGTGGGATTAGCTACTCAAAGTTTTTTTTACATTATGCAATTGATTTCGGTAATTTGGCGTCGAGTACTCATGGCAAGAACATGGTTTCAGAATGATTTTGAGCCGGTTCGAGGTAAATGGCTTGTCTAACCTTGTGTGGGAGAAACTCCTCTTAGGATTTGGTTTGTTGATAATTGAAATTCCTTATACGTGAGGTGACGAGTGCGTACTTGTGCTAATTGTTGAAAATTTGATTCCTTAAATAACTATAAATGTGATTTCCTTTTTCCTATTCATACCGTGTGTAATTTAAGCATGTTATTAGCTTAGGGAAGCATGTCTAATTGTCTTAATTGCTTTACTTGCTCAAACTTCCTTACTTGGATTATGTGCAGCATGCTAGGCTAGAAATACCCGTTTTACCTTGGTATGGAATTTGAATTGAATTGTGTATTCTTCGTGTTGTTGTTGTGTGGTTACTTTGGGACTACTACTTGTTTACTCTGGGACTACGGATTATTTGGGACTACAGATGTGGGATTCCAGTAGATCCCCATGCACAATGATATGGAACTATGGGAATGCACCCGGTAGATTCCCCTAGTACTGGGTATTTATGTTTGGGACTACAAAATGGGATTCCCGTAGATCCCCTTGCATTATGAGTTGGATGACGTGACTGTACCCAGGAGATCCACCGGATATTTGTATTTAGGGACTATAGGACGATATCCTAGGAGATCCTCGGTTAATATCTCTACGTTGAGCTGTGTTTATTTCTATGATTATTTTGTCTCTGTTAAGTTGTTGTTATTCTTCTATCATGTGTTACTTCTTACTGTTGCACTTAAGTATATTGTCTTATTATACACTATTATATCTTGTATTTTCTTTAACCTCAGTAGGGCCCTGGCTTTCCTCGTCACTATCCGATAGAGGTTAGGCTTGGCACTTACTGAGTACCGATGTGGTGTACTTATGTCCTTCATGCACATGTTTTTCATGTGTAGATCCATGTTCTTCCACTTAGACTTACCACGCTTGAGGCGAGGCGTTTTGTAGAGACTCCGAGGTATATCTACCACGTCTGCAGACTGAAAAGTCCCTTTCTATTTTTATTACTAGCATAGCCCTTTCTATATTTTTCCTTGTTGGTAGACAATCTGCAGTTAGAGCTTATTATGTAATCTCTTAGCTTGTGATTCATAGAATTTCGGGTTTTGGTAATTGTTCAGTTGTTGAGATCTTGTGTCGGTACATGCCGAGCGGCATCTTAAACACCTCTATATTTGTTTATCTTCAGTTTTTATTTGTTTTTCTGCATTTATTTCGTTATTGAATTGGTCAGGCTTGCCTAGCAGTGAGTTGGGCGTCATTATGACCGGGGTTGGGGTCGTGACAAGTTGGTATCAGAGCCTAGGTTACTTGATATTGCGAGTCATGAACTGGTTTGGTAGAGTCTCGTAGATCGGTACAGAGACGTATGTACTTATCCTTAGAAGGCTGCAGAACCTTTAGGAAAACTTCACATTCTTGAAACTCTTGTCGTGTAGCATTGTTGAACTAAGAACTAAACTTCTATTCTTCTATTCTCTCATAGACGGTGAGGACATGAGCTACCAGGCGTGACAGACGACGACCAGTGCCACCTACTGAGGCCTCCAAAGGCCATGGACACGGGCGTGGTCGTGGTATAGGTAGATCAGTCGGGGCATCACCTGCTGATCCACTAGTTTCCCCAGCACAAGATTAGGCCACCTGATACGTCTACTACTACAACTCCAACATTATAGGAGACTCTAGCGTAATTTATGACTATGTACACCACTCCAGCTCAGGCAGGGTTGCTTCGCGTTGCTGCAACTACATCCCAGCCGGGGCAGGAGCACAGACCCCCATCGCCCACAATCCTGAGCAGTGAGTGCATGTTGATTATGTCCCAGAGATTATTCCTGTACAGCTGGTAGCCCTAATTCAGCCCGAGGAGAGGGCAGTAGCTTTAGAGGAGGAGTAGAAGAGGCTTGAGAGGTTAAAGAAATATCAGCCTCTGACTTTTAGCGGGATAGCCTCAGAGGATGCCCTTGAAATTCTTGAGTAGTGCTATTGTATACTCCGTACTATGGGCATATTAGTATAGCACGGGGTTTCATTCACTACCTTCCATCTTCGAGGAGTCGCCTATCTGTGGTGGCGTGCTTATGAGTTAGACAATCTAGATGAGGAAACTTCCATGACTTTGGCTTAATTTTTAGATATGTTCACGATAGAGTATGTCCCCTAGAGTCACAGAGATGCTTGGCACGTAGAGTTTGAGCATTTGCGCTAGGATGCTATGACTATCTCGGAGTATGTTGTCTGTTTCACTAGCTTGGATAGCCATGCACCAGTCTTGGATTCTACTATTCACGAGAGGGCTTGCCGGTTTATTGAGGGGCTATTCCCAACATCAGGTCTAACATGGCTCATAAGTTGGAGATGGATATTTCTTAATATAAGGTGGTGAGCATTTCTAGGAGAGTGGAGGGTATGCATGCTAGGGATAGAGGGGAGAGTGAGGCCAAGAGGTCTCGAGAGTCGGGCCGCTACCCTGGTGCTTGTACCCTATCAACAGTTCATTATGGTAGAGTTTATTCGGGTAGCCATGTACATTCAGCTTTACCAATAGCCGGCAGCACTCCAGCTCCGCCTACACCTCAATAGCCTTATTATGCACCTCCAGGTCTCTAGTGCGCCTCCTACATGGGGTGCTTGTAGTGGTTAGTCCGGCAGACCTGGCCCGAGCTAGCCACAGCCTCCACATCCTCCTAGAGCTTGTTTTGAGTGTGGTGACACGTGCCATATAGTGAGATATTTCCCCAGCGGGAGGAGTGCACCTCCACAGATTTCTCAGCCACAACGCGCTCCACAGAGTTCTCAGGCTATAATCACAACACTAGTTGCTACCCCACATGCTCAACCAGCTAGAGGGGAAGGCCATGCCACATACTATGGCCTTCCTTCTCATACCGAGGTTGTTGCCTAAGATTCTACCATTACAAGTATTATACTAGTTAGTTACAGAGATGCTATCCTGGTCTGTCACAGAGATGCATCGGTTCTATTAGATCCAGGCTCCACTTATTCTTATGTGTCCTCTTATTTTGCCCCGTATTTGGGCGTATCTCGAGATTCTTTGAGTTCTCCTGTTTAAGTTTATACTCTTGTTGGAGATTCTCTTGTTGTAGATCGTATTTATTGGTCGTGTTTGATTGTTCTTAGTGGTTTTAAGACCCAAGCTGATTTGTTATTGCTTGGCATGGTAGACTTTGATGTTATTCTGGGCATGGAATGGTTGTCTCCACATTATGCTATTCTTGATTCTCACACAAAAATCATGACGCTGGCTATGCCAAGTGCACCGCGAGTAGAGTGGAGGAGTACTTTAGATCATACATCCAGTAGAGTTATTTCCTTAAGGCTCAGAGTATGGTTGAGAAAGGGGTGTGACGCGTATCTACCTTATGTGAGAGATGTCAGTATTGATACCCCTCTAGTTGATTCGGTCCAGGATTTCTCTGATGTGTTTTCAACTTGCCTTCCGAGCATGCTGCCCAATAGAGACATTGATTATGGGCATTAATCTGTTGCCGGACACTCAGCCCATTCCTATTCCTCTGTACCGTATGTCGCTTCCTGAGTTGAAGAAGTTGAAGGAGCAGTTATAGGACTTGCTTGATAAGAGTTTCATTCAGCCAAGTGTATCACATTGGGGTGCTCCTGTCTTATTTGTGAAGAAGAAGGATGGTTCTATGCATATGTGTATTGATTATCTCCAGTTGAACAAAGTTACAGTGAAGAACTATTATAGGATAGTTTTGCTCGTGCTTTTTCAATTGTCTTGAAGCATAAGCAATAACGCGGCCATTTTGCATGAGAACACGTCCTAATCCCACCCTCGAGGCATCACAGAATACTGTAAATCCTTCAGAACCCGATGGTAAGGCTAATATTGGTGCAGTTGTCAAACATGTTTTGAGTTTTTGAAAGCTCTGCTCATATTCCTCCGTCCACTGAAACTTTACATTTTTCTGTGTTAGCTTGGTCAGTGGCAATGTATTCTGGAGAAATCCTGCACAAAACGCCTATAATAGCCTGCTAAGCCTAAAAAGCTGTGAATCTATATGGGAGAAGTAGGCCTAAGCCATTTTGCACAGCTTCAGTCTTCTTAGGATCTACCATAATTCCATCTTTGGATACAACATGCCCCAATACTAACTAGTCTAGCCAAAATTCACACTTCGAGAACTTAGCATAAAGTCGGTGTTCTCGCAAAGTCCGCAACACAGTATTGAGATGATTCTTGTGTTCTCCTTGCCTACGAGAATATATCAGGATATCATCAATAAATACTATTACAAATCTATCAAGAAAGCTTGAACACCCTATTCAATAAATCCATGAATGCAGCTGGAGCATTAGTCAGTCTGAAAGGCATCACAAGAAACTCATAGTGCCCGTATCGAGTTCTGAAAGCAGTCTTAGAAATATCTTCATATTTGATTCTAAGTTGATGATAACTAGAACGGAGGTCAATCTTTGTAAAGTGTGCAACTCCTTGCAACTTATCAAACATGTCATCTATACGAGGTAAAGGATATTTATTGCGTATTGTTATCTTGTTCAACTACCTGTAGTCAATGCATATTCTCAGGGATTCGTCTTTCTTCCTTACAAACAGTACTGGTGCACCTCATGGTGATACACTAGGTCTAATAAAACCTTTATCTAACAAATCTTGTAACTGTTGCTTTAGCTCCCTCAACTCTGTTGGCGCCATTCGGTATGTGGGTATCGATATGGGTTGTGTGTCTGGTAGAAAATCAATACCAAAGTCTATTTTTCGTGTTGAAGGCAATCTTGGCAAATCCTCAGGAAATATATCAGAAAATTCTCTCACTACTGGTACATTTTCTATACTAACTGTTTCCTTTCTTGTATTATTTACAATAGCTAAGAGACCCAAGCAACCTTTCTTCAGAAGTCGTTGAGCCTTCATAATAGATACAATTTTGCAAGTCTCTGTAACTTGACTCCCTCTTAGAATAAAACTGGGTTCATTTGGTATCTTAAACCTTACTATCTTTGCATGACAATCGACTATATCATAGCAATAAGAAAACCAATCCGCTCCCATTAGCATGTCGAAGTCAATCATATCAAGTACAATAAGGTCAGCTAGAGTATCTTTACCCTCAACCCGAATCTGACAAGCACGATACACGTATTCAGCTAATAGAGACTCTCCAATAGGAGTAGTAACTAGAAAAGGATCATTCAATAGCTCGGGTTGTCTACTAAATCTCAAAGCAAAGTACGAGGACACATAAGAGTGAGTAGATCCTGGATCAATCAACGCAAGTGCATCAAATGAACAGACAGAAAGAATACATGTAAACACAACATTCGAGGCCTGAGCATCCTATCTAGTAAATGCAAAAACTTTAACCTCTAACAGCATTCCCTTGTCCTTGATTCATAGTAGCACGGTCTCCAAAACCTCGACCTCTATTTCATGTACCTGTAGCACCCAAAGTATTACGAGTAGTCCGAGTCGGTGCAACTGACTGAATAGAAGCCTGGTTGAAATTTCTCTGAGGCTGAGGGTAGTCCGTCAAGTGATGTCCCAACTAGCCACATCGAAAGCACTCTCCCATTAGAACACAACATTGGCCCCAAATGTGATCTACCACAGGTCTGGCAGACTAGAGTAGTAGCATATATCTGCCCAGAATTACGATGTCCACATGCTGACGATCCCCTAGTACCTTGTCTATAATATGATCTGTATGTGGACTGTGCAGACATGTGTGTCCTTGTCTGAGAACCATGTTATTGTTGTTGTCCATGGTTTCATGCTCTTCTATTTTCACTAAAACCGCCACCGAAAGCCCCTCCTGTCTTGGCCTTCTTACGTAATTCACTAGCTGCACGCTCCTCACGTCCTTTGTTTTCAATCTTTCTATCAAGGTCGACTACATCAGAGTAGGATAAAGTCTTCATCTGTGGGGCTACTGCAGTGTATAGACGACCAACCAATCCATCAACAAACCTCTGAATTCGAGCTTCTTCGGTAGGCACTAAGTGAGGAGCATATATAGCCAGTTTACAAAACTTAGTGTTATATGTTGACACATCCATATCTGGAGTCTGAACCAATCTCTCAAAGTCTCTAGCATGTTGTTGCATCAGACTATCTGGAAGAAAATGATTCTTGAACAACTTAGTGAACTTGTCCCATGTCAGTGGTGGTGCTCCTGCCGGCCTTCCTAGCAATACAGTTTCATACCATGTGTTGGCCATATCCTCTAGTTTGTATGATGCGAGCTCCACGGCTCTCTCACTAGAACATCCAAGAGCACGTAACGCCTTAAGTGTTCCATCCAAGAAGCTTTGAGGATCTGCTGAATTATCGGAACCTGTGAATTTTGGTGATTTCAATTTCAGGAACTCGTGTAGGGATACTTCCTTATTCCCAAAAGGCTGAGTCTGTGTAGGTGCTTGTGTCTGTAACGTAGCCCGAGGAGCTGAACTTCCTCCCTGAGTAGGCACCAGTGCCTCTAACACATTCAATAACCTTGTCACTACATCTGCAGGTAAGGCAACAGTAGGTACAACATTTGGCACTGGTGGTGGAGCGTTCTGAACTCCCTGCTCTTGTACCTGATCTGGTGTAACAGCTTGGGTTTGACCCATGTCCCCAACTTGAGGTTGAGTAGCAGTCTGTCTTCTAGTTTGATGACCCTAACTTGACCGCCACCTCGTGCAGCACCACACCCAACAGATTAGGGTGTACGTGTCCTAGCCATCCGCGAAAGAAATATTCCAAAGTCAATCTCAAGTTATCTCAACGCACGATCAAAGAATGAAAGAAGGGAAAACATTCCTAGATGTTCAGTAGCCTAAAGATCATAAGTATGGGCACCTACATACCCATGAACAAGACTCTACTAAATATTTCTCCATGACTCGGGACTTAAAGTCTAAGCTCTGATACCAACTTTGTCACGACCCAATTTAGGATTATGACCAGTATCTAGGAGCAAGTGCCCCCAAGTAAGCCTCATCGGTATTTTACAAAAAATTGGAGGCAGAGTTTTTCGTATTTTTGGACCATCCCAAAAATTTTCGGTCTCAAAGCAGCAACCAAACAACCTAATAGCAATTCAACTGGCAATTGACAACTTTACAACTAGCTAAAATAAGTCTCCACCATTACTAATCAGCACACTAACAATCAGAAATACTAATCTACCTCCAACTTTCAAATAATGGACGATATTCAATATAAGACTATAATAACAAAAGAATACTCATGACACTAAATTATTGACTATGGAGCGACACTAAGAGTTTAAATGAAACAACCATAATAATTGATAAAATTCTCCGCCCACGCGAACTAGTGCGAGGCTCACCAAGAATTGTCAACCTGTGTGCTCTAATTAACGAATTCCTCGCCTGCATCAACTGCTGTCTCTGTAAAAAAAATTAGTGGGGAATGAGTCGCTAGCTTAGTGAGTAATAACACTTAACCACAACCGTTTTTATTGGCGACAAGTCAAAAAACATGCTAGTATCTCAAACAGAAAATAACATAAAAATGCCCTTTTAGAAACAATAAATAATTTTCAGTCTCATCATGTTCTTTTTGTAGTATAATTCAATTAATAATTTAGTAATAAAATCGATGATCCACTGTATAATATCAATATTCACATTTTTGGGAGGTTTCAATGAACGGATCATGTAATTGGTAATAAATGTGGACTTTTTTGCAAGAAGTCATATATAACGGTAGTCCTTACTCGAGGGAAATCGATAACGGTATGCTAGTTCTACCTTCCCACTAGCGAGGGCTATAACGGTAATCAGTAATTACAAAGTGCACCAGGTCTAACGAACCTGCCGTAAGCTACGGGATCCTTTAATGCATACTCCCATTTTTACTTGTCTTTGTAATTCCGTATGTACTTGTAGAAACTTTTTAAAATAATATAGGGCATTTTGATTCTTATCAAATCATATAATTTCTTTTCTATAATCGTAAGTCTTATCTCAAGTAACGGTAAAACGTATTCAGTAACAATGAGAATATTCGGAATAACTGTAATCGTGTAAAATAAATATAGTAGTATCACATCGATTAAAGGACTTGTCCCACATGCAAATTCAAATCAGTCAGTAACATGTTCATATTAAAATCATATGTAAGACATGCTAGTTGTAGAAATACAAATTGCGGTAATATTACCATTCACAGTACTCGTGCCGAAATTCTAAATGCTTCACCTTGAGCAATTCGTACAACTTCCTCCAATTCAATCTATAATTACATAATGCCGGTCACATGTTAATTTTTATGTTTAGGCTAATTCATAGCTAATTTTGAATACTCAACCCTTGAGGTTCCATATTTGACTCTTAATTCGCCGAATTATATTTACCCACATATGAATAATTACTAATCTATCAATTTTAACCTATTCTTATAATTTACCCAGAATAATTCTTATTGATATTTAATTTTTTATAGACCGAACCTTAAAAATGGATCAGCACATTACTCATGAGGCGACTTTGAACTCAAACACGATACCCATTGACGGAGACCTCGAACGGCAACCTCGAGCGAGCTGGGGTGTATTACTGAAACTTAAGAAATTGTATGCCAAAGATTAGATGAAACACGGTCTTCAGCGCTAAAGAAAGATCCGAGACTCTCTTTCGTTTGTTTTTCTCGTTCGATGCTTTCTTCCTTTCCTTCTAAGGGTTTTTTTTTTTTTCTTTTTCTTCTGAAATCGTTTTTTTGCTTTGACCCAAAGTTTTTTAGCCCATGATTGGTGTAACGTTGTATGAGTGTGGCCCATGGCCCAACAATTGTAGGTTTCTTCTGGGCTGGTACAGTGCTTGTAAGAGATTACATTAATTGCCCTTTTTTTTGTAGCAACTTACTTATTTTTGGGGTACTTTCATACCTACCCACTTTGGGGTCATCATTATTGAAGTTGGCTGAGCCAACTAGGACTGATTTTTTATGAGATACTGTGATGACACTTAGGGAGTTTCTTCACCCTCTCTACTTTTTGCTCTTATTTTGTTAACCTTAACTTTCTTAAAGAATTTGGAGGTTGACAAATATATTTTTTGGTGTTTAATCCCGGGATTACGACTTCAGGAATTGTTATTCCAAATAGAGTGTAAGATAAAAATAATACGTACCACAATTGTGATATAAATATGTCAGCATTGTCAGTCCCAAAATAAATAAATAATTCCTACGAAATGTGAAATAAGCTAATCTCGAATTTAGTCTTTGAATTATAGTTTTTATGTGAACAGGGTGATTTGTCCCAACGATGGATGGTATGACAACCTTCTTAAGGGAATGAGTCCATATGTGTATTTAGGTAATAATAGTAGTAGTAATCAATAAAAAGACCTAATCAAGTCATTATGGAATAAGTTAATCATGCTTCAATTGTACCAACACACTTAACTATGTGCTTATATTTAGAGACAAGGTTTTTGAAAGAAATAACTCTAGTTAGTGACTTTGTGACTCTTGAATTGACTTTGGAAACTATCAAGTGGTTTAATTAGACCATAGTGCTTTTTAAACTAGAATGTGGTCGTTGTGGGCCCTTGACTCTATCCTATTTTACAATCTAGTCCCCTGAGGGGTGAGATGAATTGTTGCTAGTCCAAGTATCTGTATGAAGAGTCAAAACTTGCCCTGAATGTGTTCAAGGAAAATCCTAAGTTTTTCTTGTTTTAAGAAGTGATTGTAGGGTTCTTTTGGCTCGTTTGAGCTATATAATGCCAACCAATGTCGTTATCCCTAGTCAACCCCTTTGAGCCTCTACCCTTTCTCATTTTATAACCATGTTATAAGCATTTACTCGTTCTATCATGAACCTCTCTTGGCACTCGGACATTCCTCAACACTCTTCTGAAACAAGTGGCTTAAAACATAATTTTAGGGGAAGATGAGGAAGTTGAAAAAGGTATCAAGGCACAAAAATAGAAAGAAAGGATCTCTATGAAAAGAGAATGAAAGAAAAGAAAAGAACTAAAAAAACATGCAAAATGTGAATAGAATCATAATATTATTATCTCGAGGTATGCCTCCTTCCAACCTCGGCAAATGATTTCAACCTCGACCTCGATATTAGAAATGAACCTCGACCCCGAGCTCGACGTCCTGATGTCTCGAAGTGGTGTCATCTTTTTCATTGAAGAACAAAATTGGGTAGCCCCGATTTCTACCCTATACACACTTATCCCATATGGTATACTACCCTAATCCAAAAGCCTTTATTACAACTCAAAATAAGTCCTACTTGAATTTGAATCGAGTGATCTTACATTAGTAGAGATCTAAATGAGGGGCAATCCTATCGTACTTGAAGCTTTACTTGTGACATTCCTTTGTGAGAGAAGAGTGAACCTTTCATTAATCTAGAAATTGGGTGCTAATTGTTGAAGTAAGAATGGTTAATAGAAGTTATAGGAGGAAGCGTTTGGAGTCCCTACATGAAAGAACAAAAGTCCTTGATGAGTAAGGTCAATTCTTGAACCTCAAATGTCACACTAGAGTTACATGTAAGTTGCACATTTTTGAAAATTTCGACACCTTGTTGAGAATGCATGAGTATTGTAGATAATTGTTGGTCTTGACTAAGTATAAATGACTTATAAGTGACTCTTTGAATTGAACGTTCACTGAGGGAAGGGGGGAAGTAATCTAGTTTTTTGAGTCATACAAAAGCTTAAGTTTGAGAAAGTTGATAAGTAGGGCTTTTGACTACTTATTTGCACTCTGTTACTCTCATTTTAGCTCAAAATTGCTTAAAGGTATTCCCAAAAACTTATGAAATGTTGAAATCAACTCGAGAAGGAGTAATTTTGGATAAGGACCAAAACAAGGCTAAAAGGGAAAAATGCGGACCACACAATATTGAGTGCAACTACAGAACATGAGGCAAATTTCATATACGCGCGCAAAAGTAAATGCGGCCCTTAGAAAATGATATACGGCCGCAGAAGGAGCACTGAAGCTTCAGAGGATTTTGGCAGAAGTGCGGTTCGTACACCAAAAAGTGCGGTCGCATTTAAAGCTCGCACTGTAAAACACTGAGAGAACAAAGAGGATGCAATAGGACAAGTCTGAAGCCTCCTTAAAGTGCGGCCGTATCAAAATTGTGCGATCGCAAAAGCTGAAGTGCTACCGCAGAAGCTTATGCACGGGCGTAGAATCTCTTCATCCGAAAGCAGTTGCACGGGCAAAATTTCAAGGTGCTGACCGCATACGTAATTGTGCGGCCGCAAATGCTTTAAATAGATTTAGGGCAATTTTTGTACTGCAGCAACTAGTAATAGTTACAGTGAGCTATTTTGGAAAACTTGTGACTAAAATTAGAGAACTCTTTAATTTTAGTTTTATGTCAATTACTTCTTCTTTCAATTTTCTGTGTCTTTATTATGTAATTAGATTTTATCTAGTCAAAATTTTATCTAGGGTTTGTGATCTAACCTCCTAGTATATAAAAGTTATGGGTATTTGATATTAATACTTGTTATTGATTGGGTGTATGTTATTTAGCATTGTTTATGTTTTATATCTAGAATTAATGGTTGCAAATATTGGTCCATGCCTATTTGACTTAGTTCTTACTTGGGAAAGATGAACTTGGTCTAGGAAAACTTAGTTAATTTGACTAGTTTGATTAAAGAATTTGAACTAGAGATGGGAATATTCCAACTTGCACTCATAATCAATTGATTTGATTGCTACCCATTTGGTCTTGAAAAAACTAATTTAGACATAATCTCTCTTTGAGAGGTATTGAGTAGGTACTTGAGCATTGAGCGTCATGACATACCCGATTTACCAAACAAGCATAGATATGCTCTACTCACCTATTATCAAGATGATCCTCAGGATCGGTGGTTCCGTCGTACACCTTCAGGTAGGGGGCATCTTGAAGGTTTTCGGGATGGTGTAGGGTGCAACCTCTTCTTAGTAAGGTTGTTCTACAAACCTTCCTACGTCCTGTTTGGGTAGTAGTTTAGGCGCCCCGGGTATCTTATCAACCCTATCTTGGTGCTCCTTCATCTGGTCGTGGAGGGCCTAGTTTTCGCCTTCCATTTCCTTCATTTTTCTGAGGATGGAGGCTAATGTATCATCGTGTGTATACATTAGTTGGCCGTTGGTCCGTGTTTCTTCCTGTTCGTCTGTCGCGGTGGTGTTGCTTGTTGCTCGTACTGCATTTCCGCAGCCTCGCGGTGACTTTTTCACTAGGCTGCTCAGGGTGCTGGTCAGCCATTCTTCCAGTAGCCTCTTGACTGCTGGAGGTGCCTCTTTTGGATTGGAGTCCCTTTCCCGCGAGGTAATAGGGTTCCCAAAGGGGGGAGGGGAGGCCTCTACTTCAGGCGCGTCAAATGGAGTAGCGTTGATGGCTGTGCTACCACTAGCCTCGTTCATGGCACTCGGGAGGTTTGTGGTGACTTCTGCCACAGCCTTGGGTCGTGTGTTATTTTCAGCCATTTCCAAACTTTTTTCGATGATCGGATCTTGCGAATGTATACTATGTGCTTGATTCTCGACATTCCTACAGACGACGCCAAATTGTTTGACTCATAAGTTGTTGAACACTTTTGAACAAATCAATCAATATAAATAAACGGCCAATCGGAATCAATGGTAATATATGCCGAAGATCGATCGTTGGATTTGTATATAGGTTACCTTTATAAGAGGATGATAAAATTTAATCAAGTATAAAGAACAAGTGAGCAGTAAAATGATGATAGTAGAGAGAAAAATGGTAGAGAGAGAGATTTGTATTAATAATGATCAATAATAATATGTCTTACAAATGAGAGGGACCCTCCTTTATATAGAGGAGCGGTCCCCTCGCCAACCTATTACATCGCCCCAAGGCTACTACTATCATAGCAGAAATACAAGGAGATGGGAGTTGAGGACGTCTATCTGGACTGGCTCGTCGACGCGCCACTATGGACGGGGCATATCCTTCTCGATGTGCGGTCATGAGGGAGGACGTCTCCAAATGTCGTCGGCCTCATAAGGAGGCGGCCCCGACGTGTACTTCATCTGAGTCGGCCACGTGTATGTACGTACTAGCCTTATTTTGCATCCGATTTGCCCTCATACAGATAGCCACTCTGCATATTGGAGATGTGTTCGAAGCGCATCTGCGATGGGCGGATAAGGCCGGCCCATGTTGGGTCCGTGAATACGCGCAAGAAGCAAATCTGAATGAAACACGGCAATGGCAGAAGCAGACACTCAACAATGATGCCACAAACTAACCACCACATTTTCAAATTAACAAGATTTCATTTGTTTGAAGCAGGGGCAAGAAATATTTAAGTCCACATGGACCTCCTATGGGAAAACATGGTTCAGGGAGCAAATTATATTCAGAAGCCACAAGGGACTTAGGATATTGTAGATCGCCTACAAGCCCATGCCTTATTGGCCTTTATTATGCACGCCATCTGGTAAGAAAAGTAAAGTATTTTTCCCTCTCGATTTCTCCGTACAGTAATAAAGAAATAGCAAAAAATATTCGGCGCACATGATGGTCCTAAAATTCGCATCCACATCGTTCCTTTAAAAATAGTCTGTAGAGGCGGGTAAATTTCGAAAACCACTTTCATTTCAATCCAAAAATTTCATTTTTCCAAATTCATTTCCCGCCCTCTACTAGAAATAGAACCCCCCCCCCCAAATCGAAAACAAAATCTATTTACAATTTACAAGTAAACTTTCCCTCTCTACACTCTGCTTGTACAATGGCTGTTGCTTCAGGTTCTAAGCAAAAGGAAGGAAAAATGAAGAGCCCAACGAAGAAGAGAAATAAGGAGTCTCAAGAGCAATCGGAAAAGGTTATTTCTACTCCTGCGAAGCGTAACAATTGTCCCGGAGTACGTCTTGTGGGTGGGCGAATCTATGATTCTTTTAATGGCAAGACATGTCATCAGGTACTTTACTTACTATATCGTCACTGATTAATAACAGATTATGCTCGTGTTATATCTGTTAATTGGCCTGTGATTACTTTACTTGATGTGCTAATCAGTAGGAAAGATGATAAGGGACTGAGGTTTCGATGACTTGTTTTAATATTAGGAAAATGTTTTATAAATTGTTGTAAGTTGTTATATATATGATTAGGACCATGCGGAGAATTACTGGATTATCTGATTCCAAAAACTATCATTCATGGGTTGACGTTGATCCATGAAGGGCAGATGTAGACTTCTAATTTTTGGCTCAAACCTTTATTTGTTTAAAAATTCACTAAATAAGTACAAACAATTGATTTTGAACCTAGATGAGTTATGTTAGAATCCTGAACTCAATCCCTTATTAAAGCTCGAACACTCTTTAAAGTCAAACTTGAATCTGCCTCTGTCCATGATGTAGAGTAAGTGTGCTCAGAGTTGCAATTAGGATGACAAGCAAATGTTGCTTCAAGAGAGTAATGAGTTAGGTTCCCTTAATATATGAATTCTAACGGGGTTATAGGGTTTTGTTTCTATGGCAAACATAGTGTAGAATGTAACGTGCAGTAGGTGCATGTCATTATTCCAAATTTTGGTCGGTGAGCTTAATTTGGTAATAAGTGGAGAAGGGTAGGAGGGGTGAGCCATTTTCATTGACAAGTTTGAACATAGGCGATTTTTTGTTTATAAATAAAAATATCGATTCCAGTGTGCTTCTAGGGTTATGGTTCAATGGCATAGGGTAGCACGGGATGTGTGGTGGGTGCATGACATCATTTTTAAATTTTGGGTGGTGAACAAATCTGGTATTTAAATGGGAAGGGTTGGGGGGGGGGGGGGGGGTTATGCACTGCGAAGTTGGAACATAGCGGAGTCTTTGTTTATCAAAGAAGAAGAAAGAAGGATATAGATATCAATTGCCTTAGAGCCAAAAACAATGGGTTTGAAAACACGCTTATACTCTAGGTCTAGCCCTGTTACCGCATATGCAGCCTATTACCATTTAAGTTTGCTCTTGTGAAATTAGCAACCCCCCCCCCCCCTCTATAGTGATTTATGTGCTTCTGCTTCATCGCATTGTTCATTAATGTTTATTGTTCAAAATCAACATTTACCCTTCATATGCATTTTCTGCTGCATTTGGATGGAAAAATGCACTGCCACCATATTGCTACTTTTGGATATCTTAATTAGTGAAGGATGTTTCTAACTTTGTCTATATTTTCTTAAGGCTTGCGTACATATTACCCTCCCCAGACCCCATCTTGTGGGATTATACTGGGTTGTTGTTGTTGATGTTTCTAACTTTGTCTATATTTTCTGAAGGAATTTATTTCTGCACTAGACGCAATAGTCAAGACTGTTGTAGAAATTAATGCAATATTTCATTTTGTAGCCAAGCATAAAGGAAAGAATTTTCTCTTTTTTCCTGCTTTGGTTTCACAGGTTATGTAAAGTTCTCTTGATGAAAGAGTCTAAAAACTGAACAATGGTTTTGGTGATTTTTTCTTGCATTTTCAAGTAGAAGTTATTATTTGAATAAATTAATTTGGATAAAAATGTATTTAAAGCAAGACAAAGCTGGTGAAGCTTTATGCTTCTTTTTGGCATTTTGGTTAATGTGAACTGTCATTTGCGTTAACATGCGGCTCTTTTGCACTACTTGTTGCCCATTTCTCATTTCTGGGTGCATAGCATTGCAGATTATGAACTTATCGTCCTTCATCCTTTTGTTCTTTCAGCATCACTTGTACTAATTTTTTACTGAACTTCATGCAGTGCCGCCAAAAGACTATGGACTATATGGCTGCATGTAAGAATATGAAAAATGATAAGCCTTGTCCAATTCGTTTCTGTCATAAATGCCTATTAAACAGGTTAAAAGCCTTCCCATCTTAATTTTTTCTGACAACCACTATTCCTTTTATTTAAACGTGTACTTATGTTTTGTGAGCTTTTGAACTAGGTATGGTGAGAAGGCAGAAGATGTATCAGTTTTGGAGGATTGGAAATGTCCAAAATGCAGAGGCATTTGTAACTGCAGTTTTTGCATGTGTGTAGCCTTCTTTAGTTTGTTTTTAATATTCTTTTTAAAATAAATTTTTTAATATGTTCTTGGCAGCTTAATACTGAGTACTGACTAACTCAATTCCCAGGAAGAGACGGGGTTGCCAACCCACCGGTATACTTGTGCACACAGCAAAGGCAACAGGATATTCTTCTGTTTCAGATATGCTGCAGACTAAGGGGCTTAATAATATTGATCGCATCAAAGTTCTCAAAGACACAAATACTACAAACAATGTAATTTTGCTTTGATATCATTATTTTGACACTGATAATAGGGAAATATTTGTCTGATTGTTAGTTTTGATACCTTGTGTCTAAATATTGACAGGAGGAAAGCATTGTTTCTGCTGAAAATCAGGGGAAGGAAAATTGTGTTGAAGGGGTGATCGACTTAAATATGCATCCTTCTCATTTGTCAAAAAGTCCCAGTGAGGGATGTAAAAGGAAAGTGGTTAGTGAAAAGCCCGATGGAAGGCTTTTGTTAAAGGAGAATAATCCTCTTGGCAAGGAAAAATCTAAGAGAATCAAGCAAGAGGGAGCAACTGAAGTGAATGGTAAGACAAACAGTCCTAATATAAGGAGATCAGAGAATAACGAAGTGAGTGACCTTGGTGTACAAAACATTCCATCTTCTGAAGGTAGTCCACATGGTGGTGAAAAGAAGCCAAAAAAATTGATGCAAGGTCAACCAAGATCAAATTTTGATAGCAAGAGAGGTGCTGTTGCATCAGTGAAAGAAACTCTATTAGAAAAATCTCAAGATTCTAGAAAGAACTACAAGGAAAGATCTGTCAAGGAAGGTCCTGTGAAAGATTACACTATTGGAAATAATGATCCTTTTGCCTTAACTTCATTGCCCCAGGGCACTGGTTTGACAGCTGTTGGTGGCACTGATCTACAGTCGGAAGATATTGGGAATGCTTTACAATTTTTAGAGTTCTGTGCGGTTTTCGGAAAGGCAAGTAACTTAATACCAATACGAACTCTATTATGACAGCATGGTAAACGTATTTTTTCATGCATTGAAGCTGTAATGTGGACGAGCACTTGTCATAGATTCATTACTGAATTTCATGCTTTCCTACACATAGGCTACTGTTTGTTTTTCCTTAGTTCATTTTTCATTTTTGTTTCCCAAATCTTGAGACTTGGTACATAGGGTATATCTGTTGGCGAGCTGCTAAGCTGAACACACGTTTTATTGCCACATTTCTTATGGAACATCTGTTTTCCACATCTAGTGTGCTTTCTTATCCACTTGCTTTGTTGCCAGTGGCTCTTTTCTGTTTCTAGATCTGTGGAACTTAGGAGGTGTACACAATAAGCTGATCAAATTTTACATTTTTCAATTATTCTTCTGTTCACGTTTGATAGATTCTTGACATCAAGAAAGGGCTACCAGAAGCTGTTCTTAGAGATATAATGCAGGGGAGAAGTTCACGACGTGGAAAATGTTCTTTGACAATGCAGTTTCTTAGTAACTTGCTATCAATTTTAAAGGAGGAGGATGAGGAAAGGTATAACTTTTTCTTAACATTTGTTTAAGAAGCACATTTCTTACATCTTCTAACATTTATATATGAATTTATTTTCCAGGTTTTCAGCAGTAACTTCAACAGAAGGGAAAAACACATGGTATGCTGATATTAAAATGTGCATCTCAGAATCCCCCAGTGTTTCAAGAACCATGGGCTTGGATTCTTTAAGTAATAGGGCCGATCAATTTGAGAACTTGAGTTCCTCAGAAAAGCTCAAGATATTAAATTTTATCTGTGACGAAGTCCTTGAAACTGTGTAAGTATTGTCCTAGCCTTTTCCTTTCATCATTGTGTTTTCTATTATCTGTTTGTCTTTTTGTTGAAGTGAATTTATTTCTTTTTCCAGAAAGATAAGGGATTGGATTGACGATCAAAACACAAAATTTGCTGAAAGGGCAAAGGAAGCAAAAGAAAAAGTTACTGCTGCAAAAGATGAGGTATGGAAGATATAAAAACAAACTTAACCTCATTGTGTGTCAAGTTACTAAAGCTAATATATGAAATGTTATTGCTTGTATAGGAGAAGCGCCTGAAGCAGAAAATGCAGGATCGGATAGCTCAAGCCCTAATTGCAAAAAATGGTGCTCCACTCTCAATATCGGAACATGAAGCAATTGTTTCTCAAATTAAATGTGAAGCAGCAGAAGCTCATGCTTCTGTGATGGAGTCAAAGAACACTTATTCGAAGTGTATGTTCTTATTCTACATGCAAGTTTTAAGTTCATTTATTTTACATGTATGACTTGCATAAGTGTGCATATCTAATCAGTCATGTTAAAAGGAAGCCCAAAATGAAAGACATGTTAATAGAGTAGATTTTCTGTTCATGATGGTGTTATGTGGACCAATAAACAACTTGTTATATATATTTTCTATTCTAGCTCTAGAACCATGTCATCAGTTATTACCTTATAGGATATATAGAGCCCCAAGAGAGATTCTAAACCTTTTGCTTTAACATGGAGTAAGTTTCGTGCTAGTACACCAACTTAAAGAGGCGCAATTAAGTTAGAAACATTCATTCTATTTTTCTCTCTCTCTCTCACACACACACACACACACACACACACACACACGCGTGCGCGCGCACACAGACACGGAGATGTAGAGATAGAATTAGACAAATAGATTGACAGCAGTTAGCTTGGACTGCATTTAGACTTGATTTCAGTATTGATGCAGCATCAGCTGATTCAAGTCCTGCAAATGTAGCTGGTAGTTAATATGGAGAGAGTTTGAGTGTCCTGTATGAAAGCTTTGGGTGTTATCATTTTGTATCTATAGTATGCCATGATAAATAAAAGCAATATTTGTTTTGCAACCTGATGCAAAAGTGGCTATTCAGCGTGCTGCAAGATGCTGGGTTTTGATACATGCACCTGCCTATTTTTATTGTGGTAACTTATTTTACTGTACATGATGTTTGAGTTTTTAATGGTTGTCAATGAGTGCTGGTAGTGTAGGATTGTTTTGTCTTGTATATGATAGCATTTGCCTACCATCTCTGATTTGCCTTGTGAAACTGTTGAGCTTTTACCAATGCAAAATTCTGTCTTCTTTCCGAGGTTTTGGAACAGGCTAAGATCTTGTGTGATTTTGATTTCAAGACTAAATAGCCCCTCCCAGTTAAATCTATTGGTTAACTCAGTGAATAGTTAACTTTGCAAGTTGAATGACTACATTGCCCTTGGGGCGAGTACCTTTACTCTCCTCTCATCAATTTAAAATTTGTTAAATATTCCACTGTTTTACAAAATGTTAGTATTTTCTCTGAGAAATTTATTATTATTTTATATGCTGAGTTGATCATAAAATGCTTTTACTTTCACTTTTTGGACCAATATATAATTCGATCCAGTCAAGCACGTCGCTAGATCACCATCCTTCTCAAAGAAGTAAATTGTAGTACCTTGATAATATGGTGAGTAGTTTGTCTGCTGTTGCCCCACATTCCATAATATAATGGCTAGTGAACAACAACTACACAGTATACTTTCACAAAGTGGGGTCTGGTAAGGGTAATATGTAGACAGACCTTACCCCTATCCGAAATAGCATAGAGGCTATTTCCAATTGACACTCGGCTCAGGAAAAGAAGGGAAAAACAAAAACAAAAACACAAGGGTATTAGTAACTTTAGCAGAGATAACATAAATAATTATCTAAACAAAAAACCATAAGAACTATAAATAAAATGGCATGCAACAATATCAAACAGTGAACTACTATAAGTTGACACAATCCAATATACAAATCATCAATGGAGAGCCCCACCAAACCCCATCCACCCTGGGAAGGAGTACGAAGAATTCTAGAAGCCCATATCCTACAACCCTGATACTAGACCTCTAGATTTTTCTATCAATGGCCATGTCTTCAGAATTCTGCATCCTAGCATGTCTTGCCTAAGCACCTCTCCTCAATATAATTGCTAGTGAAAAGATGGAAAATTCTACTTTTTTTCACAAACACCAAACACCTGCACCATGCGGCCAGAGAGGATAAAGAGAAGATCAATAACACCAAAATCAATCATGTAAAGTGAAACAAAGCAAAATTATATTAACATATATTGTTATTTCTCCATCCAGGCTTTCATTTATTCATAAATGAAATTTCTGTATGAGATATGCGAAATGCTTGTTTGTTGATGATCTGACTGTTTTCTTTTTATCTATTGATAATCAAAGATCTGAAGCTGTTAGGACAGAGCCTTTCTTTTTAGGCATTGATGGTAATGTGTATTGGAGACTAAAATGCTATTGTGACAAATCCGTTCTATTATGTCAAGGTTGGTTCAAGTATATGACAACTTGGTCTGTTTTTGCAACTGGCATTTGAATGACCTTCTCTATACCTATTTCATATACAGACATAGGAACTGGTGATACTGCTGCATCCGACGAAAAATGGTCTGCTTTTGATGTTGAACAGAAAGAAATCATTGAGAAGCGCATTAATTTTTCAAGGTTGGTAATGCAAACACTATATTTCATTAAACTGATAGAGATTTCCAGGACTGGGTTCCCATTTTTTGCAGCTAGCTATTTAAAGAGCCTGAATTTCATGATTGTCATGCTTTATTGTCTAGAGTAAGAAACAAGTGCATTGACTGGACACCGTTTACAGAATCCTAAGAGAATATTTGCTGTAATTGGGATAGCAGGACAAACAGGATAGGAATTTCTCCTGAGAATAAATCTCTTAATCTGTTCATATGAGACCATCCTTTAGTAAGGTGAAAAATGCACTCATTTGTCTCATGAATCAAGTAATAATTTATGAGCATTTAAAAGAATATACTATTATCAGGGTTGTAGTATAGGGGCTTCTAGATTTTTCGTACTCCTTTCCCTGGGTTGGGTGAGGCGTGGTAGAGCTACCCATAGAGGATTTGTGCATTGGTTTGTGTTCTTTTATGGTAGTCATTTCTGGTGGTTACTGTTTTAATATTATTGCAGGCCAGTTTATTTATGGTACATATGACTCTCATGTTTAGATAATTATTTATGCGATGTTTGCTGGGGTAACTAATGCTGTTTGTGTTTTTGTTTTTTGTTTGCCTTTCTCTTCCCTGCGCCGAGGGTTGATTGTAAACAGCCTCTCTGCCCTCTCGGGCAGAGCTAAGGCCTATCTACATATTACCCTCCCTAGACCCCACTTTGTGAGAATATACTGGGTTGTTGTTGTTGTAACAGAATATACTATGTCACAATTCTGCATTAGCTATTTTCTTTCAAGCATGTATTTATATTAATGCTTATTGTTATCGGCATATGCTGAAAAAACTTCATTGATAATTCAACTTTACTGAATAACACATCCTTGCTGCCAATATGTTGTCTCGGCTTCTACTTGCAGTTTCCCACTTTGGTCTGTAACATGTTAAGAGATGCCTGCCTAGCTAAGATCAACAACCATTGTTATCATCTTACCTGCAGTTCCTTGGAGGAATTCAGTGGGTAGCGGCTTCTCTTATGGATGGTACTTTCACCCTTATCTTTCTGTGACTTGCAGATTCACAGTACCAGAAAAGAAGAGGGTAGGGAATAGGATTTGAAGATTACATTTAAATATGTTACCTTTACCTTTTGGTTGTAACGTTTTGTTAGTCACCTCTAGGAATATTGTAACTGCAGTTGTATCTAGTTTTGTCTGTAATGTGCCTTCTCCATCCACATCCTTTTGTCATTTCTATTTGAACTGCATTTAATGGTAGCATTATCTTATAACCAGCCTGTTGCTATATGATGTGTGCTGAGGTCATTTGAAATATCGGCTACCATCTTGTCATCATGGTCATATAACAATATGTATTGTCATTGCAACAAAAAATGAGTATTTTCATAGTCTTAGTGATGACACTTTACTTTTTTACCAACTTCTGTACTCATGCAGCTTAATTGGGATATGGTATAAACATCCAGAAGTGTATGAACTATGCATTGTGGTCTGCTGTATATACAAAGGTCGCTAGTTGTCAATCACTTATGTTGCTCAGATTCTCAAAAAAAAAAAATGTTATTATTATTGTTGGATCCTCCAGGAGTGAGAATTTTTAGAAGATTAGACACAATTGTAGCATTTTTAGAGGATCGAACAAGTCTCTATCCTCTGCCATGAAACCTACTTTGCATACACGTCAATCACTTATGTTGCTCAGATTCTCAAAAAAAAAAAATGTTATTATTATTGTTGGATCCTCCAGGAGTGAGAATTTTTAGAAGATTAGACACAATTGTAGCATTTTTAGAGGATCGAACAAGTCTCTATCCTCTGCCATGAAACCTACTTTGCATACACGTGAGACAAAACCTGAGGGTGATCACCAAAATGTCCAGCAAGAAGAAGGGGACCTACCTAGTATTAAGATAATGATCTTGACATTTTCACATGGATTCATGGATGTCCACAAATGAACACATGCAACATCAATCTTCTCTCTCTCTCTAAATACAATTTTCACTTGCCATTAGATTTCTTCCACTCCCTGTGTATATCTACTGTCCACTATTCTCCTTTCTTTTTCAACACAATCTTTCCAACCTAGACTGAATATAACGCAACACAGTGGAATGCCCCCTCATCAATTCTTCGAAAATATACCCATTCACCGTATCTTCTTGGATATGGCAATGAATTGGATTGACTAGCAACACATGTCCTTGTTTCATTGGATATCTTCTTGCAGCCAAGAAAATAAATTTCATGATCAAGAAGGAATCATTTCTTTAAACTTGAGAATGTTGCCCGGAGTACATGTCCTTTTCAATGTTGGCTAATTTTCATATTTACTAAGCTTTGGGAGCTTACCATATACACTCCCTAAAGGACTAATCAAGTTGTTATTAATTGAATTTTGTGAACTCACAAGAAGAGCTAGCTGTGATTTTAACAATAAGGGAGCTAATTCAAAATAATATGCATTTTAGGTTCTTTTACTTGTAAATCTCAAACAATTCGGTTAGACGATTTGTGATCACTTCTTTAAATTGCTTTCCTTATTAATCAGGGCATTTGTATCTATACCCGCTTTTTGGGTCATATTTTAACTTGTATTCACTTTGCTAAAAAAAATACAAGCGTACCTACTTCTTCGCGTAACTTCAGTTGTTCAGCATACGAGCCTGACGTAGCAAAGACATGTAGTCTTGAAGTCCCGAACTTAGAGTTTCAAGTTCAAAAGTTAAGGGCATGTAGTCCTGAAGTCCTAAAGTTTGAAGTTAAGGACATGAATAGAAGGGTATTTTCGTCCGGGCAGTTAAAGTTTGTTAAATCAGTGGCTAAAGACTAAAATTATATAAAAAATACTGGCTTTAAAATAAAGACATGAGTTATTAGTGGCTATTTGTGCACATCGTATGTTTTGGTGAATCAACATAAAATTCCAGGCTATCTTGTACTTTGTTATTGGCCACATACATACACAACTCATTAAACTTGGCCCAATATTTTATTTTGGCACTCTAACTAACTCTTATTCCATTTTGGCCCTCCAACTCCAATTATTTTGTTCCACTTTAACACAAAATTTTCCCAACTAAAAATATAGAGCGTGCAAATACTCAGCTGCTACCCCCAACCCATCCTACTGCCTCCCCTCCCAATTTTTTTTTAAATTTTTCTTTTTGTAATTTTAAATTATTTTGTTTTTTTTTGTTTTTTCTGCCCACATCCCGGGGAAAAATATTTTTATACATATTTTCAATAATAACTACGCGTTCAACTGGACCCATAACTTTCGACGTGGAGTAAAAATTTATAGTAAGAATTCATTAAAAAGGTAAAAAAATAGATATGAACCCATAATATTTGAAAATATAATGGGTTCTTTTGTTTCACTTTGACACAAAAAACTTTTATCCTAGGCAATAATACAGCACGGACAAATATCCTCCTCTTTCTCTTTCCTTTCTCCTAAGCCGATGGTCGATTGGAAACAACCTCTCTGCCCTTTTGGGTAGGGGTAAGACCCGTGTACGTATTACCCTCCCCGGACCCCACTTTGTGGGAATATACTTGGTAGTAGTAGTTGTTGTTGTTACACAACAAATGAAAATTTTGGTTTATGATCTATCATCTGGCATTCTAAATTTTATTATTTTTTTCATTTTTCTTCCGTGTATATATATATATATAACTACGGGTTCAACTAAACAGATAAATTTTGATGCGGAGTAAAAATTTATATGTAACAATTTATTAAAATTGTAAAACAATAGATATAAACCCATAACTTTAAAAATATAATGAGTTCAATGTTAAAAACATTAAAATTGAATCCATATGAAAAAATCTAGATCCATCTCCACATTAGGAGTATGAAATAGTCAGCTTTTGTGTCAAAGTGAAACAAAAGAAATGAGGTTGGATGGCCAAAATGGAACATGGCTGAGTTAAAGTGCCAAAATAAAAAATAGGGCCAAGTTTAATGGGATGTATATGTATTTGGCCATAAAAATTTGGCTGAAAAATAATTCCTCACGCGCCTAGAGGGGAGGCAAATCACTCACTAAATGTAGTGAGCTTTTATGTTAAAGTAAAACAAATTAAATGGAATTAATGGGCCAAAATAAAATAAGAGTTAATTAAAGTGATAAAATGAAATATTGAGCAAAATTTAATGAGCGGTGTATGTATTTGACCTTTGTTATTTGTACCAAAATATAAGGGCGAAATTGCATGCTCTTGCAGACGAGTAGTATCAGCTCCTATATTGGCAACTGAGTACTGACCAACCAAAAGAGAGATCGTTATACCTTTTTCATGTGACACATATTTTCATAAAAAAACAGATGCTTTAATTTTTAAATTTTGGATAGTGTTATGTATCCTTTCATAATGGATTGTATAGTATTATATTATATTGTATTATTTTGATGTATATAATTTAGATAAATTATATTATTTGATGTCATTTCATGATATTATTCACCAATAATATTAAGAATAAACTTGCCATATTATAAAGAAAAAGTAAGGTACGGAGTAATATTATTATATAAAAAGCTAAGGTGGGTAAAGAATAAAATAAGACTATTTAATAATAAAAAAGGGCAAAATAAAAGGAAAAAAAATAAGGAAACAACGCGCGCACACCAAATCGACCATTTCATAAGGTAACACTTTTCATCATTATGTAACCACGAAATTAAACGATACGATACTATAAAATTTAAGTAACAATCAAAACAAACACTATATTTAAAGTAACAATTACGATACAATACAACATGTAACAACCATCCAAACAAGCTGTTAATGACATGATTTCATAATCACACATAAATATTTATCGTACATTTTAGAGTACAAATTTCAAAAGTCTTTCTTTTTAAACTCCGTATTAGGAGAGTAAACTTTGGTAGCCAAGTAAATTTGCTAACTTAATTAAACTTATTCACCAAGCTTCCCCTCAATCTTTTAATTATGCAAAGGCAGAATCATATTAGACCTCTGTCTGATCTTACTACTTGCAAATAAACAAAATATTCATGTGGTGCCCACTTTTAGGTCATTTACTACGAATTACTCCTTCCGGTCCAAAATAAGTGATTTTTTGAATTTTTTCACATATATTAAGAAAGTCATTTTTTAGCATTAATTAGCAATAGAACTGACCATTTTAACCTTACTATGTCACATAAATACTCCTAACACATATTCCAACACTATTTACTCCAAGGTCAATGTAGGAAAAACATCATTAAGTCATTCTTGAAATCCGAAAAAATCCCTTATTTTGGACCACAAAAAAGGGCAAAAAAATTACTTATTATGGACAGGAGGTAGTATATACTATTTTGAAAGTATTTTTTGGAAGTTACATGTTTAGTTCATGCTCTTGAATTATTTTTTGCCTATTCAGCAACAAGAGAGTTTTTGGACATATCTTCCTATTTGTTAAAAATAAAAGAAATTTTAGTGCCATCAAAATCTTCAATAGAACCTAGCATGGAACATTCAGCTTTTGGAAGTTCAAGAAAGCCAGATGAAGCAGAGTTCAATTTGAGAGAATGGGCTCTTAAGGCTAAACTTAGCAGAGAAAAAACTAATTCAAGAAGGTACTCAGCATCTTATATTGGAAGTTTTAGAGAAAATGCAAAATCTTTTAGATCAAATGTAATAATTTCAAGCACTGCTTCTTCTCCTGGCTACACCTTAAAAGGTACCATTTTCTTTTCACTTTTCATAATTTCGCATTAGAAATCGCCAACATGAACACAAACGAAATCTTGAATTGCGTATAAAAACATAGTTTGTACTTTGTAATATGGTGTCTTATAAATCTTTAATATTTTTCTGCAGAGGAAATTGATCCATCAAAATATTCTTTTACCACTGCCTTGAAAGGTGAGTTATTTGAAACAATAAAGATGATTATATATGATGAATGGTAAATTTCAACTTTAACCTAATTTTGTGTTTGTTTTTGAGTGCAGCATTGCAGGCAAAAACATTATATAGTTGGGAATACATGTCACCAGATGGTTTGGCTCTAAATTCAAAATGGAATGAAGCTGAGAAATATATATGCAATCCATTGTCAGGGGAAGTTCCTTTGGAATGTTTATCTACAAAAACACTTAATGAGAGATCATTTCGTCAATCAAATAGCAGAATTACTGTCTCAGGACCCCTCATTTATACTTCTCATATTCAGAGTACAGGACAACTTCAAACAAAATACCTTGCAAAGCCTTCTTTCCCTACACATAATGTTGAAAACCAAATCCCAACCAAAGGTACAAACACTTGTTTTTCATTTTGATTCTTCTGTTGAAATGTGTGACTACCTCATCTAATACCATAAGTAGTTATAGAGGGCATATTTTTATTTTATTAATTATATCTTCAACCTTCCTCATGTGCCGACCGAACTCTTCTTCGTTAGCCAAATACGTAAAAATTCTTGTTTTATATATAATAGGCAGCGGCGAAGCCAAAAAATTCTATAAGGGTGCTCAAATTTGTCAGTGGGCTAGCTATACAAGGGTATTCAAAGTCTATTTTTTATTAATAACAAGTAATATTTTAACTTATACGTAGTATAATTTTTCGGTGAAGGATGATCAGTTTATTTACCACCCTTAGGCCAACATAGCTTCGCCCCTGATAATAGGTGTTGATGAGACATGAACTCAAGATCTCTGCGTGATACCACGTTGAATGTGTGATATCTAATCTAAAGGCTTAAAGTGTTAGGAAGAGACGAAGAGTACACTTTTTTTTACTTAATTATATGTTAAACACTAGTATTGACTAAGTATCATTTGTCCTACTCTCACAATGTTTTTTTAATCTTTTTCACATTTTTAATTTTAGAGAAGAAAGATGTTAGCATAACAAGAGATATGGGAACACAAAGCATTGCAGCTTATAATTATGTGAGTTCTAATAGTCCAAGTCCAGTTCCAACTCCATCAATTGAAGAAATGTCAATAAAGCTAAGTGATTCCTCACCAATGAGTATGACTACTCCATCCATTAAAGAAGGATCCATAAAGCTGAGTGAAGCAGATGATCACTCCCCTATGACTACTCCAGAACTAAAATCTGAGGAAGAGGTAATTAATTATTAGTACCTTTTGTATCCTGTCTTATGAAATCTTTGCATGGTTTACTACACTCTTCATGCAAAATAATTTAATGCACAACTTGATCGTTTCGTAAAAATCTTTTTCTTTTGGTTCTGGTCTATTGTTGGATTTTGCATTTGTTAGGGTTCATGATATTTGATTTACTAGAATAATAAGTAGTTTAGTTGTAGGAGGAGCTTTGTTTAAATTTAAATTTAATTGGGTAAGTTAGTTGAAATATTTTAGGTTTTTGAATTTGAATATTTATTTTGTTTTATGTTGATGAGAGACATTTTCAACTAATATTTTAGAATTTTTTTTGCTGCCCCATCATTTTAAAAACCCAACATCTAGAGACCTACATCTCATTTTTTTATTTTAATTTCACTCTTTCTTCTTGTCTTTGTCTTTTCCTTTTTCCCGTTAGGATATATAACTTTTATTAAGACTTACCAACCATAGAAATTCTGTCCTTCACAGTTTATGTGGCGCGATACAATTGATCATAGTTTACTTAATTACTAGTATATTATATTGACTTTATTAAAATCTAAATTTAATTAGTCAGCTAGCCTTGAATCGTAGAAACTCATGAAAGATATGTAATTATTATATCGTTAGTAGAATTGTGTTAAATAATTTTGGAATGTCTTAAAACGAGTGAAGTATCACATAAATTAAGACAAAAGAAACAATACTATCTCAATAATTCTCAACTTTGGACCATGGCCTACCATCCAAGAATCATATATAGTGGATGATGGGGACAACAGTAACTGAAAGACTAGATTATCAAGATTTTCTGAATATCATGATCATATTGATACATTATTGCACTATATATTATATTGGTGGGGGACTACATATATATGTATATAGTTGGTCCCTTGGAACATCTATCAGCATATATAATTCATCCAAGCTCATGCAAATCACTTGCTTTTGTGGCCCAAATGTTTGTGCTTCTTCTGTGGACAAGTGAGACTTTGGTATTTTCTCTTATTTGTTCATATTTTCTTTAGCTTTATTTTACTAAGAACAGGTTTCCAATACTAGTTAATGGGAATAGAAATTCCCCTATACTCATGTCTTAATTAATGAATATAATATCTGTCATATTGTTACGTACCCCCTCAATAATTCATGCAAGATAAGTTTCTTTCAAACACCAATGCACAACCCCACTAACACAAACCACATGATCTAATAAATACTAGTGTTTTCCCACCTTTTATTCTCTCTAGATCCACCAATAAATCTAGTATTTAAGTTTTATTGGTTCAAACTTTTAAAGTTTTTTGGCATTGAATATATTATATTTATAAAGTTATGAGTTCATATTGCTATATATTACAATATTAATGAATTTTGCCATATACTTGCCAAAAATATTGGGTTCAGTTGAACTCAGCGGATACATTGCATCCGCTGCCAGCTACTCTACTCGGCTAGATAGACAAGGGGACGTTTGGCTCGAAAATTAAATTGTCCTGGAATTATATTGCATAGGTTGTAGTACTAAAATTTGATCCTAGATTATTTATTTACTTATGATTTATCTGGTTCTTTGCATATAAATGTGATACACATGAGTTAATAATCAAAGATGTATTCGATTTTAAACATGATAAACTCTTATTTGTAGTTTTAACCTTGATCTTCTTAATGGAAGGTTTAAGTAGAAGAATAATTTGTTATTTTACTTGTTTTGTTTTGGTGTAGCTAATTCTTGGATTGTTATCTCATATTGGAGGTTATATAAAATTACGCTGAAACTCTAGTATAAAATTATATCAAGTATTACTTATATTGAAAATAAAAATGCAAAAATTATGAACTATACAGTCCGTAATTAACTAAACGAGCCCAAGGGTGAGAAAACTTGGGTATTGCTAAACTATAGCTAACGTATTAGTTGAGTTATGTTTGTTGATTAAATTTAAAGAATATTAAGCCTTGTTGACAAAACATTGATTAACTATGCACTGGTGATCAGGATTCAAACACCTATGACAATATATTGTTTTCACTAAATATTAGTGTAGCCATACTATACCAAGGGTAATTAGTCAAAAAATTACATTGCCTATAAGTTAAAAACCATTTTATACATGGGCGGATTTAGAGGGGCATAAGGGGTTCGTCCGAACCCTATTTGTCGAAAAATTACAATATATATATAAGGTAAAATTCATTTTTCACCTTTATATATTAAGTTTTGAAACCCTTAATACAACTCAAAAGTGTAGTTTAGTGGTCAAGGGAGTTCAAAATCTTCCTAAGGTCAGGGGTTCAATTTTCACTAGTTATATATATTCTTATTTGAACCCCCTTCATGGAGATCCTGCCTCCGCTACTGATTTTTTATGGCTATGTATTATATTTTGAACACCCTTAACCTAATTGAGTGAGGTAGTCCTGTGGTCTAGAGTGTTATATTATTTACTGGTTCAAAGTTATTTGTATATTTTGTTTGTCAAATAAAACGAAGACCACCACATATATAGTTTATTTGACTCTTTTTCAATCTATTTTTTTTTTTATAAATAAAATAACTTTTAGAACTTAGACTTTATATAAAGACAAATAACTAATCGTAAAAACAATTTTTAATTAGAATTTCTTTCTTAAATAAATTATAGTTATAATTCAAAAATTAAGTTCTATACAAATTTCTTCAACAAATGCTTACAGACTACAAATCTTTAATCTCTCTTTCCTTTAATTTGTGCTTACATTTATTAGTAAAATTTCTATTGTTATCTTTTTAATGTTAATTTTGATTTATAAAGTTTTGGTTCAATTATAAGTATTTTTATTGTTTAACTAAATGCTGCTTAGATTGATTTTAAATATTTTGGTACACCATTCATCAATAAAAAAATTTATTGCTTTGTATAAAGTTTGAACAAGAAATTTTTAACTATGTTACTGACCGTAGATGTATCATGTCCAGGTTGAAGTGAAAGAAACAAGTGGGTCAGGGGAAGAAGACACGAAAAGCAATGAGGAGCAGTTGTCGCAGGGACAGAGAAAGAAAATGAAGCAGATTGACAGCAGTCAATTTGGTGGGTGCTTGTCATGGATGAGTTTGTGGATGAGAAGAAAAAGAAGGCAGAGAGAGAAGCATAAATCAAGAAGCAACAATATTTTTCTTTGCCATATTAATGCATGCTATAAAGAATAAACTATCCTTTTCTTGGGGATAGAAAGATTCTCTTTCCATCATTTCTCTCTCGTTTCTTAGATTCAACTATGTACCTACCAAGGATTCTATTCATATACATATTGTTTGATAGTATACAGATTTTATGTATTAAATATCCAAGATTTTCATGTCAAATGGATGTCTCTTCCTCATCATACATAAGTAATTTTATGTATCAAATCAATTAGCACAACAACACCCTTTGTGTTCAACTTATCCTTCCAAATGTACATTAAACACAACTAGCTAGATGACAAAAATAGCAATAACAAAAATTACAAGGTGGGAAATACGCAAGTAGCAATAATGAACGAGAACATATATGTGGGCAACAGTAAAAGACTAGACGAAAAATACGAGAATAATAACAATAGTTGAAAAATAAGGAATATGAACTCCAAGAACTAGCATAGTGGAGGTCTAAGCATACATATAGCAAATAAGAAGGAAACACATGATATTTGCAAGTTAACAAATAAGGTCATGAATGACTAGCATAGTCGACGACTTATATTAAAGTGCAACAGAATAAATACGACATGAGTATAACAATAAAAGCAGGTAATAAGCATGGTATTTGCTAGTGAAGCAAGTAGAAGGTGTTAACAACACAGAAGCAATTGAGATAGAGATCAATGACATAACAGTAACAACAAGTCACATAAGATCAATAATTTTAACAATAACAGTTCAAGGTAAAGACATGAACGTATATACGGAAGACTGATATCAAACATAATGCATGTCCTCATCCTCTTCTGCACGAAAAAACCCATCATGCCATACCCTGACAAAAATAACGTTAAAAATGAAATGTCATGGCATCACCCTTCGTGCTTTTGCTCTCAAATGTTACGGCACGACATCACCCTTCGTGGTTTTACTCTCAATAATATGGCACGACATCACCCTTCATTATTTTACTCTCAACAATATGGCACGACATCACCCTTCATGCTTTACACTCTCCCTCATATGATAATTTATAAACAGTAGCACGACGTCAACCTTCGTGCTTTACACTCTTCCTTACAAAGCATATGAATATCAATGACAAACATGCATGATGCGTAAATACATCAAGGAGAGTGTTTTAACGGATATTCCAAACAAATCCCGATAAATTTTTTTCGAGTCAACTATGATTCAACAATCCTCAAGAACCGTATTATTCAAATACTTCCACAAATCGCACATATGATCCACTGCACACGTATAAAGTCTAGTATCTCAAGGATATCGGCCATAGTAATGTAGTAATGATTTCGTATAGAGATGACCGAATTAGACACATCAATGTATTCTCAGAATTTTCGTCAAATATGATCAAGTAATAATAAGCTAAGTCTTGATTTCTATCATTTAATATTGTGTCCTTAGTATCTAAGAGTCAAGTAAGACATAAAGCAGGAGGTCACGAAATTCCAAAAATATAAATGTAACATAATCCACCCCCCGTATGTAGCAAACAATGACAACTAAGAGGAAAAATTCCCCATAAGGAAAAATCATTCTAAAATAGCAGAAAATTTATTAAAAAGCAAACACCAATGGATAGTACCACTAAATACCTTAGCAAACGATGAAGAGCACTCAGTGTTCACTATTGGGGTTGTGAGTATATCTACTCCATCTACTAGCAATATAAGCAATATCAGGTCGTATATAATTACGAAAAATATTACCCCACCAGTTATCTTAGCATATTCAGTTTGAAAAATACTGAATTCCGTATTCTTTCTCAAGTGTATGCTAGGATCACAAGCAATTCTCACAGGAGCTACATCAAAATAATTAAACCTTTTTGAACATTTTCTCAACATAATGAGACCGAGACAACGAAAAACCATTAGAAGTTCTTTTGATTTTAATCCCTAAAATCGCATCTGCTTCTCCAAGATCTTTCATTTAAAATTTAGAAGACTAAAAATTCTTAGTCTCATTAACAACATTCATAGTAGGGTCAAAAATTATAATGTCATCCACATACAGACATATAATCTATCATGACCTCGATTTCCCACCGTTAGGACCATTATGGCACCTAACCTTTTAGTTGCTAGGCAAGCCAATAATTAGATATTAATACGCTAACTCTTAAATAATTCAATAATTAACAATAATTAAACTGTAACTGATTAAAGCAGTGCAAAATTTAACAATAACCAAAATAATTATACCCAACTATCCAGAATCTGGTGTCATAATTCACGAACTTCTAAGAGTAACTACAAATAACTGGTTGAAGGAAAGTACAACTATTTTCAAGTTTAAAAGAAACAATAAAGTGAAATAACAGGAAGGGAATTCCAGGGTCTACGAACGCCGGCAGATCTACATTGGGTCTCCTGTGGGATTGAAGTCAGTAGCTTAACTTGGGTCAATACGGTACAATATCAAAATCTACATAGAAAGTGCAGAGTACAATATCAGTATAAATGACCCCATGTACTGCTAAGTGTTGAGTCTAACCTCGACGAAGTAGTGACGAGGCTACGAGAAGATACCCCAAACAAACCTGTGCAGTTTATCAATACATATACACTAATAACAACAACTAAAGAAACAAGGCAAGAAATATTGGGAATGGAGCATGCTGAGGGGATTACAAAACAAAGAATTACAACGGAACTGAGAATATGATCAATCCATATACCTTAAACAGATAGAAACAGGTAAACACGGTAAAGAAAAGTACACGTCATCAGCCTTCGTGCTTTCACTCTCAACCTCACCAGATAAAATAATAGAAATGTGCACGGCATCACCTTTCGTGCTTTTACACTCATCCTCACCATAATAAATAGTAGAAACTTGCACGACATCACCTTTCATGCTTTATCACTCACTCACAAAATATTGCACGACATCACCCTTCGTGCTTTAATACTCTCATTCACCAAAATAATGAACAATGACAATGGGAAGATAGGAATATCAAGAACAAATCTTACTTCAACACGTAGTTCCACAATACCAACCTCAACTTTGAGTCAATACTCAATCAATGCCAAATTCAGTAAAACATGATAAGAAATTTCTCAACACACAAAATAACTAGTCTAAACATGAATAATATGATCAAAGAATACAACATTTACAAGAATAAAACTCACTCACATGCTATGACTTGACAACAACACATAGGTACTCGTCACCTCACCTATACATTATACCCAACATCCAAACACATAGCAAGTAGGCAAATAATACTTAATCCCTCAAGCCAAGATTAACCACGACACTTACCTTGCTCCACGACCAAACTCAAAGCCCAATCATCACTTTTCCCTTCACACAAGCTTCCGAACTAGTAGAATCTAGAAAATTACCAACCAAATAATTCAATTTAAGCCTTAGGAACTACCCACGATTGCAATAAATTCAATTTAGGCTATTTTTGAAAAGTCAACAAAAATCCACACCCGGGCCCACTTGGTCCAAATCCGAAATTTAGACCAAAACTCGATTACCCATTCACCGCGAGCCCGGATATATGATTGGCTTAGGAATCCGACCTCAATTTGAGGTCTAAATCCTAAATTTTGAAATCCCTAGTTTCTACCCAAAAATTCTACAATTTCACCATAAAAATCTTAGATTCTAAATCTTATTAAATGAAGTGAAAGATTGAAAAGCACGAGTTGACAATCACTTACCTATGATTTGGGGAAGAATTCGTCTTTGGAAAATCGCCTAGAAGGTTTCATGTATTGAAAGTTTTGAAAAATGAGAAAAACTCCAGTCTAAGTCAAGTTTTACCTGCTGCAGATGTCGCAAATGTAACCTGGCTTCGAAAATGCAAAGCCCCCAAATGCGAGAAATTCATCGTATTTGCAAAGATTCACAATGTCATGAATTATTCGCAAATGCCAAGAAATGTTCGCAAATGTGAACTTAGCCGGTCGCAAATGCGATCAGATGATCGCAGTTGCGAATGTTGCCTCCCCCCTGTCCACATCGCAAATGTGAAGGAATGTTTGCATTTGCAAGCATAAGATGGACCGACTTCTCTTCGCATTTGCGATGAGAAGCTCGCAAATGTGAACTCTTCAGAGATTGCAAATGCGATGATTGACCTCGCATTTGCAAGGTCTGAGGCTCGCAACAAAAACCACAAGTGTTCTAAGTCCTATTTTCACTCTGCAGCCTATCCAAAACGTATCCGAGCCCTTGGGGCTCTAAACCAAACATGCACACAAGTCTTAAAACATCATACAAACTTACTCCCGCGAACAAATCTCCAAACTAATACCTAGAACTACAAATTTAGCACCAAATCTAATGAAATTCTCAAGAACACTTTGAAATTTCTATTTTCTAAATTGGGCATTTGAATCACGTCAAACCAACTTCATTTCTCACCAAATTTCACATACATAACTTAAATATTATATGGAACTTGTATCGGGATCTGAAACTAAATACGGATCCGGTACCAACAAGATCAAACATTAACAATTTCTTAAAAAGTATTAAATTTCTGACTTACAATTTTTAACAAAAATTCATTACTCATGCTAGGGATCTCTGAATCTGATTCATGGCATATGCCGGGACTCATATTTCGATAAGGATCCACTATGACTATCAAAACACGAATCTAGGTCCTTTTACAAAAAATATCGACCAAAATCAACTCAAATGAAGTTTTTAATTGAAAATCCTTATTTTATCAACTTTCAACACAAAAGCTTTCTGAAAACACGTCCGCAATGCGTACACAAATTGAAAAGGTATAAAATGAGGCCTTAAAGGCATCAGAACACAGAATTCGATTTTAAATCATACAATGACCTATCGGGTCATCACATTCTCCACTTCTAAAATAACCGTTCGTCCTCGAACGAACATAGAAAAGTACCTGAGCTGGGAAAATGGTGGGGGTATCTACTCCGCATATCGGACTCGGACTTCCAGGTAGCTGCCTCAATAGGCTGACATCTCTACTACACTCGAATTGAAGGATAACTCTTCAATCTCAAGTGATGGACCTGCCGGGCTAGAATGGCAATCGGCTCCTCCTCGTAGGTCTAATCCTTGCCCAACTGGGCAGTGCTGAAGTGTAACACGTGAGATGGATCGCCATGATACTTTCGAAGTATGGAAACATGGAATACTGGATGGACCGCTGATAAACCAGGTGGCAATGCAAGTTTGTAAGCCACTTCTTCCACTCGATAAAGAATCTCAAGAGGCCCAATGTACCCAGGTCTTAACTTTTCCCTCTTTCCAAATCTCATTACAACCTTCATGGGCGACACACGGAGCAATACCATCTCTCTAACCATGAATGCAACATCATGAACCTTATGGTCGGCATAACCTTTCTACCTAGACTGAGTTGCATGAAGCCTATCCTGAATGATCTTAACCTTACCCAAAACATCCTGTACCATATCTGTTCCCAATGTTAGAGCCCCCTGGTTTAAATCATCCAATCGGCGATCGACACCGCCTATCATATAATGCCTTATAGGGATCCATCTGGATGCTCGATTGATAGCTATTGTTGTAGGCAAACTCTGCAAGCGGCAATAACTAATTTCATGAGCCACCAAAGTCAATAACACATGCACGGAGCATATCCTCCAGTATCTGAATAGTGCACTCGAACTGCCCATCCGTCTGAGGATGAAAAGATGTACTTAACTCAACTTATGTGCCCAACTTACGTTGCACTGCCCTCTAGAATTGTGAGGTAAACTTCGTACCTCGTGTCACACATCCTTTTTCCGCTGACCCACGAGGGCGCGATGTAGTATTTCTAATTAAAGGACAATCGAAATGGAATTTACTTATTCAATTCAGAGTCGCCACTTGGGAGATTTAAGGTGTCCCAAGTCACCGGTTGAATCCCGAATCGAGGAAAAGAATGACTCCGTTTAACAGTCCGCGAACCAGAAATCTAGATAAGGAATTCTGTTAACCCGGGAGAAGGTGTTAGGCATTCCCAAGTTCCGTGGTTCTAGCACGGTCGCTTAATTATTATATTTGGCTAAATTATCTGATTTTAGTACATGTTCAAACTTATGTGCATTTTTTTTTACCTTTTAACCTCTTTTGATTATTATTATTTTTATAAGAATTGCAACGTTGTGAAAACGTATCTCGAACCGCGTCACATCAATGTACCCGTGGTTATTGACACATTTCCACTCCGTTGAGATTTGGATTTGAGTCACATAAATGTGCACCCGAGTTTAAGAAAATAAATTATTAATTACGCTCCTAAAATAACTATGCGTTTGCACTTTACGAGGGCCATGAAATTTTGCTAAATGGCCTCAAAATCTAAAGAACTTGTACTCAAACGGAGGAATCACGGATATTCTTAATTTCGACTAGGTAACATTACTATTGTAATGTTAGAGGGGAAACCAACTGGATTGGACTTACAAAGGACATAAAGTTCATTTATATACCTAGTTGGTTAAATATGATTAACAATAAGCTAACCTATAATAAATAGGATTGTTATCTAATTACACATTTCATGGTAGCACAAATGCAAACAAGATTACTTCAAAATAAGAACTGAAATGCTGTAAGTCTAATCTTCAAAGAAGCCAATCAATAAAATCTTCTAACTTAGAACTAAATAATCGTGAACCAAAGTTTAGGTAGTGAATCATATTTTCTAAAACAAATCAGGAAAATCCATATTTTAGGCATCCAAAATACAGTGCAACAGACACAAACAATTCACAACAGTTAAGGCATCCAAGATGCTAAACAAAGAGAACAAACAAAACATTCAATTTAAAAAAAAAAAACACCTAAAACAAATATAACATTGCATTTGGGATATTTAGATGAAGAAAAAAAACCTTTACTGCTGCATATTTAAGCTATCAAATCTGTCCGAATCAACAGGATCGTAGATCGGAACTCATCGACAACCTCGGATATGCTAACGGAAAACTCGTTGGCTCGACTCGAATCCGTGGTGGCGTTTTTTTGGGACTGTAGCAGCTGTGATAGACGAAGAACAAAAAAAAAACAGTGGTGATGGATGTCACACCTCTTTTTTACGCACCCGCAAGGATGCAAAGAGTTTTTCCAATTAAAGGACAATCGAGATGGGATTTATTTAATTATTTCAGAGTCGCCACTTGGGAGATTTATGGTGTCCCAAGTCACCGGTTAAATCCCGAATCGAGGAAAAGAATGGCTCTATTTAACAGTCCGCGAACCAGAAATCCGGATAAGGAATTCTATTAACCCGGGAGAAGGTATTAGGCATTCCCGAATTCCGTGGTTCTAGCACGGTCGCTCAACTGTCGTGTTTGGCTTATCTATCTGCTTTTTACAATTATGTACTTAGTGCAAGTTAATATCCCTTTACCGCTTTTATTATTGGTTATGATTTACGAAAGAGAAAATTGCTTAAAAATATGCTTTCGAATCACGTCACATGAAATGCACCCGGATCCTCGACATATTCTTATTCAACATTTCGGGGTTTGGATTCGGGTCACATGAAATGCACACCCGTATTTAAGAAGATAGAACTAAAATATGCGCCCGGATCGACTACTTATTTACACCGTTGAGAAGGGCGTGATATTCGTTAAGAAGCGACGCATCTCAAAATCTAAGTATTTTATATGTACATTTATGAAGGCTGTGCGATTAGTGTAACTATTGGGCGAGGCGCACCTTTGATTCAAATCTAAAGCGAACTACATCCCACTGTATTTTACTTAGGAGTTGGTTCCAAATTATTTAAAACTTGCTACAAACCACACCACATGAAATGCGCCTGTGGTTCCTGACACGCTTTATTTGCTCTTGCCCGAAATTGGGGTCGGGTCACATGAAATGCACCCCCGACTCCTTTAATCTAATTACGTCATTCAATTGAGTAACAACTCCCTAGCTAATCTTGCTTTTAACATAAGATCTAACGTTAACAGATTTGGAGATTACACATACGAGTAGAGAAGATTGAACAGAGATACAACAGACTAATTCAGGTTTATGTGCATATCTAATGATAGTGTATCTTTGGTCTAGCTACACTTTTCCATAACCAAAACTAGCATTACAAACTTAATTAGATAATAACAGAACGTAATCAAACATAAGACTTTGGACGACTACATGATTCAACAGACTTCAAACATAAGCTTCAGGCTTCATTCTTTTCGAACCAAGGAATTACAACAACAGAGATGTGTACCTGGAACGCGGAAGAACAAAGATGAGTGAGCAGTGGCAATGCAGCAACACACCACAGCAACAATGATAGACCAGCAGCAAACTCAATAGACACAACAGCAACAACTCAACACCAAAACAACCAGTGAACCAGCTATAGCCCCAACAAACCAAACAGTGATCAAACTCTACCAATTAATGAACCAATGGCTAAACTTGAGCCAAGCAGCAATCAAACAGTGTCCAAACCAGCAGCAACACCACACAGCAGCAACAATCAAACAGACCCACAGCAAACAATAGACACACCAGCCACAACACTGGACCAGCAATACAATGGCAGTTACAGCCAAGTAGCACAGCAACAGACAACAACAGACTAACAGCAGCAACAAAACAACCAGGCAAAGCAACACTAATGACCCACCAGCAACACAAACGACCAAACAAATCCCAAAACAGTGCTCGACACTTCCCAGCTCAGCCAATAGCACACAATCAATCTCAGCACACCAACACAAGAACAACAACAACAAAGGACTAACAGCTCGACCACTGAACCAAAACACACGAAACAGTAACCCAAAAACCAATGAAACAGTAGCTTTTCTATTTGTATCTTTTATGTGTGTATGGAAAATCTCTGCTTGCTGCCTATCTTTTCCTCTCTAGCTATTACTGTCTTTCTTCTCTCTAGTTACTCTCAAGTATTCTCCAATATCCTCGCTATGACTCCCTTGCTCTCTAGCTCCTCCTCATAGTTTCAGTTTTCTCTCTGTTAGCCCCTTATACTTATAGTTAAAAGAACTCCTAAAAGCCAGAAGACTCAGAAACTCCCCTCTGCCCATCCCTATTCCCTGAACCCCCCACTATTTAGTGTCCATGTATGGACTATATCATTAAAAATGCTAATGGCAGGAAACTAGTGGGGTACCCTGCTGTACAGCAGGTTCCACTAGCCCCTCCTATGGGCATGCTATTAAACAACTAACATTAATGGAATCCTACCAGCTGTATCCAATCAAACTCCTAATCCAGAATCAAGCGACAACAGATCACAACCTAATGAGTTTCATACGGACAAGTCAAGAAATGAGCAAACTAAACTAAACACAAGAGGCTCAATTCATCACAGTTTAACACACAAGACTAACAATGGTACATATACTGGAAAACGACCACTATCATGTTTCTTGCAAGCGAATCAATTGACGACACTTAATTAATCGATCATGTGAACTACAATAGGTAGCTAATAACCAATTAATCAAGGTATGACAATCAAACAGAAACGAATGACCCAATGAAAGGTCTCGAGAAGAAGAACAGGAATGAAAGAAAACATTATATAGTAGAAAAAGAAAAACAACCTAAATCAACTATCCTTCCATTAAATACAACACACCATATAAGCAAGAATAGAAGGAAAAAGACATACTTATCTGTTAAAGCTCAACACCCGACCTCTGGCTGAACTGGATTTATCCATTTTGGGGTCCAATGGACCTTAATCGGGGTGTTCTCAATTGAGAACACCTAGACTAAGGTCTATTAGACCTCAATTTCCCATTGAATTAACATGGCCCTAATTTTGGATTTCTAGGGTTCTTGGAGCCGTTTTTGGGGCTTTTGCGATTCTGGCAAGATTCGAACCAAGCCAATGTTAGTGGGAGTGTGGGGGAGGTGTAAGGAGGCTGTGGTGTGATTTTGAAGTGGTTTGGGATGAACTCTCCGATTCCGACGAACTTCGAATTGATATTCGAAACGTTTGACTAACATTCAAAGCTAACTAACGCCGGTTCCGTAATGGGGGAGGTGAGGGGAAGACTTGGTGTTAAAATGGTGGCCGTTGGCCTACCGGAACCGCCGTGAGGCGATTTCCGGCAGGCGGAGCACGGCGGAGGAGGGCGGCGTTACGCTGGGCTTTGAGAGCTTCTGAGGGACGAAGCGGGGGGGGGTCTGAAAGGGGGCGGGGTAAGGGATTAGGAATATATACCACGCGTGGGATTGGATCTAGGCCGTTGGATCGATTTAGATCGACGGCTTGGATCCACCCACTTAACGAAACGATGTCGTTCGGGTGAGTCTTGGACCGGGTATGTTTGGGTAATTGATTGATTAATTTGGGCCGTTGGATGATAAAATCCAACGGTCCAGATCGAATGCTACAATGATAGATGCTGGGGTGAGTATTGGGCTGGACGGACTGGGCTGGGATTATTTTGGCTTTTGGGCTTGGGGTTTAATTATAAAATGGCCCAATCCTATCTCTTTAATATTAGACTCCATGATGTATTACATATATATGTATATATATATATATATATATATATGTATGTATATATATATATATATACATATTATATATATTAACTTGTAACACAATTACATTTTCCACTATAATTATCCTACATAATTACATGTCACCTGAAAAATGTAAATCACATAATTTTGATATCAGACACTAAAAATGCAAAACCTAATGTATATATATTATTTTTTGTATTTTATTAATTTAAATAAACAAACGTGCACACAAAAAGATAAAATAACACAAAATCCCAAAAATCATGCCCAACACGAAGCTATTTTTTTATTTTGAATTTTCTGGGAGTACTTCTCAGGTGAGGCAAAATCACGTGCTCACAGCTGCCCCTCTTTGCGCGTAAACACGCAGGGTTTTCGTGCAAAGATAAGTGAGCGGATATAAGCGATTTTGCCCCTCCGAGCACTCCGTATGAAGCATTTCGGAAAATTTTTTTTTGACCGAACCTTGCTTCAAAGGTCTCCTACATATCCCTGGCTAAAAGGGAATCAGGTCAATGTAGTTCGGGAAGTTCTGGTAGCTGGGACTACCATGACTGTTGCGACCTTGCTGTTACTGCTGTTGCCGCTGTTACTGCTGTTACCACCGCTTAGCCGATTTCCTTGTTACACCGCACTAAGCAACAAAAACAAGAAGCTAGACTAAGTTACAGTACTACAAGTTCTTATCTATCCTTTTTAACTTGATCTTGTCGCGCTCCTTGCCATCCTGTCTGACTTGGCGTTCCTTCTGATGCTTCTTCTCTTCTTACGACCTTGGATTCACGCCGGAGATTTCTGTTACATTCTACCGCTTTCCTCTACCAAATTAAAACCGATCGCCACTCCATTCTCCAGGCGGGCTCCCCGACTTCAACTACTACTTCGAAATAAAATCGCCACTCCATTCTCCAGGCGGGCTCCCTGACTTCAACTACTACTTCAAAATTAAATCGCCACTCCATTCTCCAGGCGGGCTCCCTGACTTCAATTACAACTTCAAAATTAAATCGCCACTCCATTCTCCAGGCGGGCTCCCTGACTTCAATTACAACTTCAAAATTAAATCGCCACTCCATTCTCCAGGCGGGCTCCCTGACTTCAACTACTACTTCAAAATTAAATCGCCACTCCATTCTCCAGGCGGGCTTCCTGACTTCAACTACTACTTCAAAATTAAATCGCCACTCCATTCTCCAGGCGGGCACCCTGACTTCAATTACAACTTCAAGATTAAATCGCCACTCCATTCTCCAGGGGGCTCCCCGACTTCAACTACAACTTCAAAATTAAATCGCCACTCCATTCTCCAGAGGCGGGCTCCCCGACTTCAATTACAACTTCAAAATTAAATCGCCACTCCATTCTCCAGGGGCGGGCTCCCCGACTTCAACTACAACTTCAAAATTAAATCGCCACTCCATTCTCCGAGCGGCTCCCTGACTTCAATTGCAACTTCAAAATTAAATCGCCACTCCATTCTCCGTGCGGGCTCCCTGACTTCAACTACACTTCAAAATTAAATCGCCACTCCATTCTCCAGGGGGCTCCCCGACTTCAACTACTACTTCAAAATTAAATCGCCACTCCATTCTCCGGGCGGGCTCCCCGACTTCAACTACAACTTCAAAATTAAATCGCCACTCCATTCTCCAGAGGCGGGCTCCCTGACTTCAATTGCAACTTCAAAATTAAATCGCCACTCCATTCTCCAGGCGGCTCCCTGACTTCAACTACACTTCAAAATTAAATCGCCACTCCATTCTCCAGGCGGGCTCCCTGACTTCAACTACAACTTCAAAATTAAATCGCCACTCCATTCTCCAAGCGGGCTCCCTGACTTCAACTACAACTTCAAACTGATTTCATCCTATCTTGATTACCTTCCTTTGCCTCTTGTACCATTTTCTTCTTCCTCCATTGCCTCTCGGACCACCTTCTCTTCTGAATTAACCTGTCTTGGAATTGCCTTCCCCTGGGTCGTATTACTTTTTCTTCTGGCTGCTGGGGGTATTTTGGAATTGTTTACTCGCCCGCTGGGGATGATGCTGCTGAGGAAGTATTCTTTGTTTCCTTCACCCCTCATGCTCTTCCTTCTTCCCATACCTCCTGTGGGACTCACGCTTTTGCCTCCTCGAGCAAATTATGGAATGTAATACTGCTGGAGGAATCTCGAAGCCATTGTTTTATTTTCCCCACAACTGCTGGGGGTGATACCAAGCTCAAATATTACCCCATCGTGTCGTCTGGCCTTTCTCAAAACTATTCCGCTCGGAGCTGGTACTTCCCAAAATCTTGTATTGCTTTCTACCCTTATCCTCTCGAGTCTTGCTTTCCGTAAAATTTTTGCAACAGGAGAAAATTTTTCTCGCCCCGCCTTGATAAACTTCTGGACGGTATGCTTTTCTGCCAACGAACCCTCTTTTCCCGCTTTTAAATCAAAGAAAAATTGTTAGTTTCAAAATGCGGCGAGTGGTCGTGCCACTCTTGTTGAGGCCATTTTCTTTTCTCTTTCAGCTGCTTGGCCTCTCTCGAACTTTGAGGGCGACGTTGAAAATGAAAGAAAAGAAAGGAATACCGACCGCAAATGACAAAAGAAGAGAAAAACTTTTCTGAACTCAAAAATAGGAAAACTTATCTGAATGTGTGCCTGATCCAATGTTATGCCGCGCCTTTGAGATTAAACTACCCAGCCTATTCATGTCAATCACTTTCTGATGCCGCGTTCTGCTAGAGGTAAACGGATGTCCAAACCTTGTCTCATGCAGACATCTTGCAACTATCTCGTCCCGTCACCTCACAGTGCCCTTCAAAGGGTTTTCACTAATGAGATTCTCTCATTTCTCTCTATCTCCCGTCGCCTTAAGGTGCCCGTAAAGGTTTTCACCGTAAGACTCTCTCATTTTACTTCTCTCAACTTCTTTCGCCTTAAGGTGCCCGCGAGGGTTTTCACCGTTAAGACTCTCTCATTTATGCTTTCTTTCCCTGCGGCGGGGTATCACCCCTGAGATTCCCTCTAGAGCGTTATCCCCTTTCGGCTTGTGCATCCTGAATTCAATCGAGGGTCGGGATGTCACTCTTGGCTTTCATTCACATGACTTGGCACTTCTCAAATACCGATCGAGAGGTCTTTCTGGTTCTTGATATGGTTTCTGCGCGTGAGGCTGAAGAAAGGGGTTTAGCCTCAACGGTTAGCTCATTACAACTTTCGGAATCCACACTATCTTTCCAACGAAACAATGACTTCCGCCCCAGTTTTGTTGCTTGGGGGATTTTTTGATTTTTATTTTATTATGACCGAGCCGTGTGGCGCCTACGTATCCTTCTTGAGGAATCAGGTCGAACGTAGTTCACTTTTTCTTGTATTACTTCTTTGTTTCTTTTCTATTCTGTTACACATCTTCCTTGATGATTCCGAAAGAGGGTATATGAAAGAATAATTAAGGCTCAAATGGGGAAACGAAGGTTAAAGTGTTTGGGTAGTAGAAAAATTGCCTCCGTCATTTCATTCTCCGAAAAATGCCAAATACACACAAACGAAACCAAACGTTGACAAATGCATTAAAGAATTACACATAATATCTCTTGATTGCATCAGAATTGATAGCCATATCGGTGCATCTTCCCTCAACATCCGTCAGACATAGAGCGCCGTTGGATAATACTCTAGTCACCACAAATGGTCCCTGCCAATTTGGAGCGAACTTGCCTTTCGCTTCGGCCTGATGGGGTAGAACTCTCTTCAGCACATGCTGTCCCACTTCAAATCTCCCGGGACGTACCTTCTTGTTATATGCTCTCGCCATTCTCTTTTGATACAATTGGCCGTGACATACTGCTGTCAATCTCTTTTCATCGATCAAGCTCAATTGCTCTAATCGGGTTTTGACCCACTCATCATCATCAATCTTAGCTTCAGCGACAATTCGGAGGGATGGAATCTCAACTTCTGCGGGTATTACCGCTTCAGTCCCGTATACCAACAAGTAAGGAGTTGCACCTACCGAAGTCCGGACGGTGGTGCGATAACCCAACAGTGCAAATGGTAACTTTTCATGCCACTGCCTAGACCCTTCTACCATCTTCCTCAATATCTTCTTTATATTCTTGTTTGCTGCCTCAACCGCACCATTTGCTTTTGGGCGATACGGTGTGGAATTTCGATGTGTAATCTTGAACTGTTGACATACTTCTTTCATCAATCCACTGTTAAGATTGGCACCGTTATCCGTGATGATTATCTTTGGAATTCCAAACCTGCAGATGATGTGGGAGTGTACGAAATCCACCACCGCCTTTTGGTCACCGATTTGAATGTTTTGGCCTCCACCCACTTGGTAAAATAATCGATCGTTACCAGAATGAACCTGTGACCATTGGAAGCCGCAGGCTCAATAGGTCCAATAACATCCATACCCCATGCGACAAACGGCCACGGTGCTGACATTGTATGCAATTCAGTCGGCGGAGAATGAATCAAATCTCCGTGTATCTGACACTGATGGCATCTTCGCACGAAACTTATACAATCCCGCTCCATAGTGAGCCAATAATATCCTGCTCGAAGAATCTTCTTTGCCAATACGTATCCGCTCATGTGTGGTCCGCAAACTCCCGAGTGTATATCCGTCATCACTGTTGTGGCTTGACTTGCGTCTATACATCTCAACAATCCCAAATCTGGGGTTCTTTTGTACAGCACCCCTCCACTAAGGAAAAATCCATTCGCCAACCGTCGAATAGCTCGCTTTTGATCTCCGGTTGCTTGCTCTGGGTATACTCCTAACCTGAGGTATTCCTTGACATCATGAAACCACGGCTCACCATCCACCTCTTCCTCTATCACGTTACAATAAACATGTTGATTCCGGATCTGGATATGTAACGGATCGACACGAACCTTGTCTGGGTGGTGTAGCATTGACGCTAAAGTAGCTAGAGCATCGGCAACCTCATTATGCATCCTTGGGATGTGCCTGAATTCTACCGATCGAAAGCGCTTGGTCAGATCATGCAAACACTGATGATACGGGATAAGTTTTAAATCCCTGGTTTCCCATTCTCCCTGAATCTGATGTACCAGAAGGTCCGAGTCCCCCAAGACCAAGACGTCCTGTACATCCATGTCCACCGCTAATCGCAACCCCAAGATACATGCCTCGTACTCAGCCATATTATTGGTACAGTGAAAACGCAGTTGAGCAGTAACAGGATAATGATGTCCTGTTTCAGATATGAGCACCGCCCCTACTCCGACTCCTTTTGCGTTTGCCGCTCCATCGAAGAAGAGCTTCCACCCTGGATCCTTGGTCCCCTCAATTTGCAACACCTCCTCATCTGGAAAATACGTCCTCAAAGGTTCGTATTCGTCATCAACGGGGTTTTCAGCTAAGTGATCGGCCAGGGCTTGAGCTTTCATAGCCGTCCTTGTCACATATATGATATCGAACTCCGTAAGTAATATTTGCCATTTTGCTAACCTCCCTGTAGGCATAGGTTTCTGGAAAATATACTTCAACGGATCCAGACGCGAAATGAGGTAAGTGGTGTAAGAAGACAAATAGTGCTTCAGCTTTTGGGCTACCCAAGTCAGGGCGCAACATGTCTTTTCTAGATGAGTGTACTTGACCTCGTGGACTGTAAATTTCTTATTGAGGTAGTAAATGGCCCGTTCCTTCCTGCCAGTAAGATCATGCTGCCCCAGTACGCAGCCAAACGAATTCTCCAAGACCGTCAGATAAAGAATCAGGGGCCTACCTGGCTCAGGCGGAACTAGTACGGGTGGATTTGACAGATACCCTTTGATCCGGTCAAACGCTTCCTGACATTCTGCCGTCCATTCTATCGCCGCGTCTTTTTTCAATAGACGGAATATGGGTTCACAAGTTGCCGTGAGCTGGGCAATAAACCTACTGATGTAATTCAACCTTCCCAACAGACTCATTACCTCTGTTTTATTCTTCGGCGGGGCTAACTCCTGAATGGACTTGATTTTGGACGGGTCCAACTCAATGCCCCGTCGGCTGACGATGAATCCTAGCAACTTTCCCGATGGAACTCCGAATGCGCATTTGGCCGGATTAAGCTTGATGTCGTACCTTCGAAGTCTTTGAAAGAACTTCCTGAGGTCAGCAACATGGTCTTCTTGACGTCGGAATTTTACGATCACATCATCCACGTACACTTCAATTTCCTTGTGTATCATGTCATGGAATACCGTAGTCATCGCCCTCATATATGTTGCCCCTGCATTCTTCAAACCAAACGGCATCACTCGGTAGCAATAAGTCCCCCACGGTGTGATAAAAGCCGTCTTTTCTGCGTCCTCTTCATCCATCAAAATCTGATGATATCCCGCATAACAGTCCACAAAGGATCCAATTTCGCGTCCGGCGCAATTATCAATCAGGGATATGGATATTGGGAAGTGGGGAAATTATCCTTAGGACTTGCCTTGTCGAGATTGCGATAGTCCACGCATACTCCGATCTTTCCGTCTTTCTTTGGCACCGGTACTACGTTAGCCAACCATTCAGGGTATCGAGTGACACGAATGACTTTCGCCTGCAACCGCTTGGTTACCTCCTCCTTAATCTTCACACTCATCTCCGTCTTGAATTTCCGCAGCTTTTGCTTGACGGGAGGATATGCCGGATCAGTGGGTAATCTATGAACCACTAGATCAGTGCTGAGTCCCGGCATGTCGTCGTATGACCATGCGAAAATATCTTTAAACTCCATGAGTGTTTTGATCAATTCTTCTCTCAGATTGGGTTCAATATGGACACTTATCCGGGTTTCTTTGACGTCATCCGCATTCCCTAGATTAACGGCCTCAGTATCATTTAAATTCGGTTTGGGCTTTTCCTCGAAGTGACTTAATTCTTCACCGATTTCTTCTACGGCTTCATCATCGCCGTACTCTGACTCACTCTCGTCACTTCTTATTTCATGCGTTATTATTTCCAAACCCGATCGACTTTCTAGACTGGGTTGATTAATCTTTAAGCACGCCATATCATTAAGATCAGTTGCAAGAAGGCTGTTCAGAAAAGTAAAAAGAAGGAAAAGAAAAACAAAATTAGACGCGAAGGAACCACATTTCATTAATGGGAATTGTACAAAGGGAAAACAAACTGCAAACTTAAATCAAAAATGAACTAAAAACAACGGGATTTTACTCCGGGGACAAGCCCCCAATACAAAATTTCGAAAGAAAGACAATCCAAGACAAACTACCAAGACTCCTTCCGGACAGGGAGAGGAGTAGCCTTCCAGTTATTCAATTTTGCCTTTGGTCCCACAAACTGTATCTCGGCGTGACTGGATCCTTCACCATCCTCGAGCATACATACATCTGTGAATAGGTCCTCGAACTTCCTGAAGAACTCTTCGTCTGGCCTGATCGTAGGACCGGGAATCTTTGTCGTTGGATATCCTCTTGCTCCGGACCTGACAAAAGATTGGGAAAGGCGTGGAACAGGTTTCGGGAGCACCCATGTCTTCTGTTTACTCCTCTTTGTTCGCCGGATGTCCTCTGATGTTGGCTGGAATCCCAAGCCGAAGGTTCCCAAGTTTTCGACCACCGATACCGGTCGTATGATTCCTTGCAGAGATGCACCTAGACCTTTACCGGGTATGAAACCATGTCTCAACATTTCGTGCGCCACCATGACATCCGCAGTAATTGTTCTATCGCCGGGAATGCATTCCCCTTCCGGAACTCGGTGGGCGGACACCACATCGCAGACTTGATATACCCACGGCCCAACATCTTCTTCTGTTTCAACAAAGGGAATGATGGTGCCTGATTGTGGATCGTTCTCTCCATGGACGACGATCTCCTGCTGGTCCCATTCAAACTTGACGAGCTGGTGCAAGCTGGATGGAACTGCTCTTGCGGCATGGATCCACGGTCGCCCTATCAGGAGGTTATATGACACCACCATGTCCAGCACCTGGAATTCCATGGTGAACTCCACTGGCCCAATTGTCAAGATTAGCACTATGTCACCAACCGACGCTTTGCCTCCTCCGTCAAACCCTCGAACACATACGCCGTTCTTGCGTACCCTGCCGATGTCTACTTTTAATTTGCCCAGTGTAGAGAGAGGACAAATGTTAGCACTGGACCCATTATCGACAAGGACTTTGGTGACCACCGCCTCCTCACACTTCACCGTAAGATATAAAGCCCCGTTGTGCTCAGTGCCTTCCTCAGGCAACTCGTCATCGGTGAAGGTGATCCGATTTGCTTCGAAGATCCTATTGGTGATCTTCTCCAAATGGCTCACCGAGATTTTATCCGGTACATGTGCCTCATTCAGGACTTTCATCAATGCTTGCCGATGTTCTTCAGAATGTATCAGCAAGGATAGCAATGATATTTGCGCCGGAGTCTTCTTTAACCGCTCTAAGACAGAGTAGTCATGCAGCTTCATCTTTTTCAAGAATTCTTCCGCCTCTTCATCGGTGACCGGCTTTTTCAATACTGCCGGAGTGGTCTTCCTCAATTCCGCAGGGGCAAAACATCTCCCCGAGCGGGTCAACCCTTGGGCTTCACAAACTTCCTCTTTCACCTCCTTTCCTCTGTAGGTCGTTGTAATCCGAGCATAATTCCACGGGACAGCCCGGCTATCAGTTACTGGCAACTGTGTTGCCGGCTGGATGATGAAAGGATCCATTCGAACGCCTGCTACTGTCAAGATGGGCTTGATTGCTGCCCCCGGTACAACTATCTTGGCCGGCTTCACCGGTACTTCGTTCACACTTTCCTTTCCTGCTTCCGACTCTCCTGGTATGTCCTTCTTGCAACTGGGCGACTCATCAAAGCTTGGCCCTTTTCTCGTTCCTGCCCCGCTAGACTTAATCATCATTACAGTCTGAGAGGCTTTCTCCTTTCCTTCCTCCGCCCGTACCAACTCGATCATATTGGTCTCATGATGAGTTGGAAGCGGATTTTGGTTGATGTTGGGCTCTGTTGGAGTCTGGACCTCAATCCTGCGAGTATCAATAAGCTCCTGGATGGCCGTCTTTAGCCTCCAACACTTTTCTGTATCGTGCCCCGGACATCCCGAGCAGTAGGCACAATTTACTGAATGGTCCAGGTTCTTCGGGAGGGGGTTTGGTAGCTTAGCTTCAACCGGATTTAGCAACCCTACTTGCTTCAACCGATGGAACAGACTGGTGTAAGACTCTCCTAAGGGAGTGAAAGTCTTTGGCCTCGGCGCCCTGTCGCCCCTGAATGCTTGGTTCGGACGGAAACTCGCGCCCGAGGGGTTTCTGTAAGCTCTTGGGGGTGGGTGATTGTTTTGCGGGTTTGGTGCACGCCACGGTGCATGAACAGGAGGTGTAGAATAGGACTGTGCATGGTGGACAGTAAAATGGGGATCAGGTGCGGGATAGTAATGTTGCGGGTGGTTATATGGGTTGTGGGAGTAATTTTGGTGGTGAGGTTGGGGTGGGCTATATTGGGGTGCGGGGCCTCTATTTCTGAACCATGCCCCGGACTCGACGGCCGCAACTTCCTCTCTCCTCTTTTTCCCCAGTACTCCTCCAGTACCACTTTGGATAGCCTGAGTGGTGGCTTTCAGTGCTGAGTAACTCATGATCTTGTTGGCCTTCAAACCTTCCTCGATCATACCCCCCATTTTTATCACCTCAATGAATGATTTGCCTACGGACGTTACCAGATGTCCGAAGTAGGTGGGCTCTAATGTCTGCAAGAAGTAGTCCACCATCTCGCTCTCTCTCATCGGCGGATCTACCCTGGCCGCCTGTTCCCTCCAACGGAAACCAAATTCCCTGAAGCTTTCAGCGGGCTTCTTCTCTAATTTTAGCAATGATAGGCGGTCGGGGATTATTTCAAGATTGTACTGGAACTGGCCGATAAAAGCTTGAGCCAAATCATCCCACGTAAACCATCTACTGGGATCCTGTCTAGTGTACCACTCCAGCGCAGATCCTCCCAGACTCTGGCCGAAGTAAGCTATCAGAAGCTCGTCCCGTCCTCCGGCCCCTCTCATTTTACTGCAGAACCCTCGGAGGTGGGCTACCGGGTCGCCATGCCCCTCGTATAGGTCGAATTTGGGCATTTTAAACCCCGCTGGCAACTGGACGTCCGGAAATGGACACAGATCTTTATAGGCGACGCTGACCTGGTTGCCCAAACCGTGCATGTTCCCGAAGGACTGCTCCAGGCTTTTAACTTTTCCGACAACTTCCTCGTGTTCCGAACTTTGGAAGTGCTTTTCCGGCTCGCCGGATTATCCCAGCCGAGGTGCATGCGATCGTGGTTCGGCGAGCCCCGAAGGTAGGCTCGGGAGGATAGTAAGAGTTGTCGCGGATCCGAACATACGGCTCGCCGGCCGGCCTCTGCAGAGGAGAAAGTGGAGGTGCCACAAAAATAGGGCGACCGGAGGAGGATTTGGTTTGGTCGGTGGAATGCGGGTGGCATACGGGTTTTCCCCCGGAAAGTATGGATAGCTCGTGGCGCTTGTCAAGGATCGACGGGTGGATGTTCCGAGCCGAGCCGAGAGTAGGCGGCTCGGCGAAGATCGTTCCTCGGCCTGTGCCGTGCGCATCTCTCGTTATCTCGTTGTTTTAACCGGTCTACCTCTTCTTTCATGATTTGTAGCTCGGATTTTTCTTCCTCGAGACTCTTGCCGGAACTAGACATGCTTACTGTAACCGGTCCTTTGGATCTAGTACTGTAGTGATGGCTGGCCAGTATATTCTGTCAAACCAACTGCTAAACTTTCCGGAATACGCAACAAACTTGTTAGTTCACCGAGTTTGACAGATATGTTATAGCACGTTGGATGCAATGCACCTAACCAAATAACCCTTTCTACGTGTACTCTTTAACATGCGTCATTCCGGCCCTTTTTCTTTTTCTTTCTTTTTCTTCTCTTTTTTTTTTCTTTTTCGACTATCTTTGCAAGCCTTTATTGTTATTTAACCTATGGATTTCTTTCTTTTTAGTGGTGGTCGAATCTTATGCGGATTGCCTACGTATCACGACCCCGCGTGAATCAGACCGAGCGTAGTTCTGGTAACAAGATTGTGGCAAAATTCAGTAACTTTTATATCAAATAAAACCGTGTAGTTACAAAACACGTCTTACAACAATCAGCAAAACAAAAGAAAATGCTTGACTTGGGAAAGTAAAGATAAAAATGCCAACTAGCTTGACTCAACATTTCAAAATACATTTTCAATCAAAAATCTAATGCCCTAAAATCCCTGGGGGCCCGCGAGGCATCATTCGGCCTTGCCGCGGGCCTTCGTGTGAGGTCCTTATGCAGTCCCCTCAACTCTTCCATGATCCGATGAACATAACCCATAATTGAAGCGAAAAGGTCGGCGCGGGGCATTCGTTCACAAGCTAGGCACTTCATGGTGACATAGTGCCCGATTTCTCCAATTCTGTCCTTGATCATGTCCCTTTCTCCGAGTAGTCGCTCTATCTGCTGGTTTTTCGTCCCCAATCTTCGAGCATTGTTGGTGACTTGGTCTAGGAGCCTATCCACTTGTCCTTGTAGTCGGGCCATCAAATTGTGGCAACGGTCGAGGTCCGTTCTGGCATCTTGGGCTTGCTTGAAAACCCGCTCCCCGAGGACAACATTTGCTTCCCTCAGACTAGCGATGATCTCAGTGTAATCTTCTTCCACCCGTTTTAGGTGAAGTGCATGTTGATGTGCCTCCTTTCTCCAGCTAGCCCGGATCCTCGTTGTCTGGGCTTTCGACTCGTCCAATTCTCTTTGGATATCGGTGACTTGGCTTCTCAAACCCTTTATCAATTTTTCGTCGGCCCGACTCCTCAACTGTCTGTCAGCATCTCTTTTCATTTGCTGGATTTGAGCTCTCAAGGAATCATTTTCTTGTGCCAACTTCTTTTTGTCTCCTTCGTCGGTGGCAGCTTGCATGTTCTTCTCGAATTGGAGGTCCCGGACCTGCTGTTCTATCCTACCAATCTTCGTCCTGTACCCCTCCTCCTTTGCTAACCAATCCCATTGTTCCCGTGAATCTTCCGTGAATTGTTGGACATGGGCTCTTTTAGAACATTTTCGACGAATCTGAAATCTTTTCCCGAACCACACGTTGTACTTTGGATCCACCTCTCCCTTGGCTAGTTCCCGGACCATGGTTTTAGGCTCAAGGAACCGACACTCGTGCCACAGCCTTCTAATCTTCTCTTCGGGGAATGCAACTCCCGGGCTCAACTCAATGGCGTACTGATGAAAGAAAAGAAAGGAATACTGACCGCAAATGACAAAAGAAGAGAAAAACTTTTCTGAACTCAAAAATAGGAAAACTTATCTGAATGTGTGCCTGATCCAATGTTATGCCGCGTCTTTGAGATTAAACTACCCAGTCTATTCATATCAATCACTTTCTGATGCCGCGTCCTGCTAGAGGTAAACGGATGTCCAAACCTTGTCTCATGCAGACATCTCGCAACTATCTCGTCCTGTCACCTCACAGTGCCCTTCAAAGGGTTTTCACTAATGAGATTCTCTCATTTCTCTCTATCTCCCGTCGCCTTAGGGTGCCCGTAAAGGTTTTCACCGTAAGACTCTCTCATTTTACTTCTCTCAACTTCCTTCGCCTTAAGGTGCCCGCGAGGGTTTTCACCGTTAAGACTCTCTCATTTATGCTTTCTTTCCCCGCGGCGGGGTATCACCCCTGAGATTCCTTCTAGAGCGTTATCCCCTTTCGGCTTGTGCATCCTGGATTCAATCGAGGGTCGGGATGTCACTCTTGGCTTTCATTCACATGACTTGGCACTTCTCAAATACCGATCGAGAGGTCTTTCTGGTTCTTGATATGGTTTCTGCGCGTGAGGCTGAAGAAAGGGGTTTAGCCTCAACGGTTAGCTTATTACAACTTTCGGAATCCACACTATCTTTCCAACGAAACAATGACTTCTGCCCCAGTTTTGTTGCTTGGGGGATTTTTTGATTTTTATTTTATTATGACCGAGCCGTGTGGCGCCTACGTATCCTTCTCGAGGAATCAGGTCGAACGTAGTTCACTTTTTCTTGTATTACTTCTTTGTTTCTTTTCTATTCTGTTACACATCTTCCTTGATGATTCCGAAAGAGGGTATATGAAAGAATAATTAAGGCTCAAAGGGGGAAACAAAGGTTAAAGTGTTTGGGTAGTAGAAAAATTGCCTCCGTCATTTCATTCTCCGAAAAATGCCAAATACACACAAACGAAACCAAACGTTGACAAATGCATTAAAGAATTACACATAATATCTCTTGATTGCATCAGAATTGATAGCCATATCGGTGCATCTTCCCTCAACATCCGTCAGACATAGAGCGCCGTTGGATAATACTCTAGTCACCACAAAAGGTCCCTGCCAATTTGGAGCGAACTTGCCTTTCGCTTCGGCCTGATGGGGTAGAACTCTCTTCAGCACATGCTGTCCCACTTCAAATCTCCCGGGACGTACCTTCTTGTTATATGCTCTCGCCATTCTCTTTTGATACAATTGGCCGTGACATACTGCTGTCAATCTCTTTTCATCGATCAAGCTCAATTGCTCTAATCGGGTTTTGACCCACTCGTCGTCATCAATCTCAGCTTCAGCGACGATTCGGAGGGATGGAATCTCAACTTCTGCGGGTATTACTGCTTCAGCCCCGTATACCAACAAGTAAGGAGTTGCACCTACCGAAGTCCGGACGGTAGTGCGATAACCCAACAGCGCAAATGGTAACTTTTCATGCCATTGCCTAGATCTTTCTACCATTTTCCTCAATATCTTCTTTATGTTCTTGTTTGCTGCCTCGACTGCACCATTTGCTTTTGGGCGATACGGTGTGGAATTTCGGTGTGTAATCTTGAACTGTTGACATACCTCTTTCATCAATCCACTGTTAAGATTTGCACCGTTATCCGTAATGATCATCTTTGGAATTCCAAACCTACAAATGATGTGGGAGTGTACGAAGTCCACTACCGCCTTCTTGGTCACCGATTTGAATGTTTTGGCCTCCACCCACTTGGTAAAATAATCGATCGTTACCAGAATGAACCTATGACCATTGGAAGCTGCATGCTCAATAGGTCCAATAACATCCATACCCCATGCGACAAACGGCCATGGCGCGGACATTGTATGCAATTCAGTCGGCGGAGAATGAATCAAATCTCCGTGTATCTGACACCGATGGCATCTTCGCACGAAACTTATACAATCCCGCTCCATAGTGAGCCAATAATATCCTGCTCGAAGAATCTTCTTTGCCAATACGTATCCGCTCACGTGTGGTCCGCAAACTCCCGAGTGTATATCCGTCATCACTGTTGTGGCTTGACTTGCATCTATACATCTCAACAATCCCAAATCTGGGGTTCTTTTGTACAGCACCCCTCCACTAAGGAAAAATCCATTCGCCAACCGTCGAATAGCTCGCTTTTGATCTCCGGTTGCTTGCTCTGGGTATACTCCTAACCTGAGGTATTCCTTGACATCATGAAACCACGGCTCACCATCCACCTCTTCCTCTATCACGTTACAATAAGCATGTTGATTCCGGACATGGATGTGTAATGGATCGACACGAACCTTGTCCGGGTGATGTAGCATTGACGCTAAAGTAGCTAGAGCGTCGGCAACCTCATTATGCATCCTTGGGATATGTCTGAATTCTACCGACCGGAAACGCTTAGTCAAATCATGCAAACACCGACGATACGGGATAAGCTTTAAATCTCTGGTTTCCCATTCTCCCTGAATCTGATGTACCAGAACGTCCGAGTCCCCCAAGACCAAGACGTCCTGTACATCCATGTCCACTGCTAATCGTAACCCCAAGATACATGCCTCGTACTCAGCCATATTATTGGTACAATGAAAACGCAGTTGAGCAGTAACATGATAGTGGTGTCCTGTTTCAGAGATAAGCACAGCCCCTACTCCGACTCCTTTTGCGTTCGCCGCTCCGTCGAAGAAAAGCTTCCACCCTGGATCCTTGGTTAGTTCTAACCCCTCAATCTGCAATACTTCCTCATCTGGAAAATACGTCCTCAAAGGTTCGTATTCGTCATCAACGGGGTTTTCAGCTAAGTGATCGGCCAGGGCTTGAGCTTTCATAGCCGTCCTTGTCACATATATGATATCGAACTCCGTAAGTAATATTTGCCATTTTGCTAACCTCCCTGTAGGCATAGGTTTCTGGAAAATATACTTCAACGGATCCAGACGCGAAATGAGGTAAGTGGTGTAGGAAGACAAATAGTGCTTCAGCTTTTGGGCTACCCAAGTCAGGGCGCAACATGTCTTTTCTAGATGAGTGTACTTGACCTCGTGGACTGTAAATTTCTTACTGAGGTAGTAAATGGCCCGTTCCTTCCTGCCAGTAAGATCATGCTGCCCCAGTACGCAGCCAAACGAATTCTCCAAGACCGTCAGATACAGAATCAGGGGTCTACCTGGCTCAGGCGGAACCAGTACGGGTGGATTTGACAGATACCCTTTGATCCGGTCAAACGCTTCCTGACATTCTGCCGTCCATTCTATCGCCGCGTCTTTTTTCAATAGACGGAATATGGGTTCACAAGTTGCCGTGAGCTGGGCAATAAACCTACTGATGTAATTCAACCTTCCCAACAGACTCATTACCTCTGTTTTATTCTTCGGCGGGGGTAACTCCTGAATGGACTTGATTTTGGAGGGGTCCAACTCAATGCCCCGTCGGCTGACGATGAATCCTAGCAGCTTTCCTGATGGAACTCCGAATGCGCATTTGGCCGGATTAAGCTTGATGTCGTACCTTCGGAGTCTTTGAAAGAACTTCCTGAGGTCAGCAACATGGTCTTCTTGACGTCGGAATTTTACGATCACATCATCCACGTACACTTCAATTTCCTTGTGTATCATGTCATGGAATACCGTAGTCATCGCCCTCATATATGTTGCCCCCGCATTCTTCAAACCAAACGACATCACTCGGTAGCAATAAGTCCCCCACGGTGTGATAAAAGCCGTCTTTTCTGCGTCTTCTTCATCCATCAAAATCTGATGATATCCCGCATAACAATCCACAAAGGATCCAATTTCGCGTCCGGCACAATTATCAATCAGGATATGGATATTGGGAAGTGGGAAATTATCCTTAGGACTTGCCTTGTTGAGGTTGCGATAATCCACGCATACCCTGATCTTTCCGTCTTTCTTTGGCACCGGTACTACGTTAGCCAACCATTCGTGGTATCGAGTGACACGAATGACTTTCGCCTGCAACTGCTTGGTTACCTCCTCCTTAATCTTCACACTCATCTCCGTCTTGAATTTCCGCAGCTTTTGCTTGACGGAAGGATATGCCGGATCAGTGGGTAATCTATGAACCACTAGATCAGTGCTGAGTCCTGGCATGTCGTCGTACGACCATGCGAAAATATCTTTAAACTCCATGAGTGTTTTGATCAATTCTTCTCTCAGATTGGGTTCAATATGGACACTTATCCGGGTTTCTTTGACGTCATCCGCATTCCCTAGATTAACGGCCTCAGTATCATTTAAATTTGGTTTGGGTTTTTCCTCGAAGTGACTTAATTCTTCACCGATTTCTTCTACGGCTTCATCATCGCCGTACTCTGACTCACTCTCGTCACTTCTTATTTCATGCGTTATTATTTCCAAACCCGATCGACTTTCTAGACTGGGTTGATTAATCTTTAAGCACGCCATATCATTAAGATCAGTTGCAAGAAGGCTGTTCAGAAAAGTAAAAAGAAGGAAAAAGATAAACAAAATTAGACACGAAGGAACCAAATTTCATTAATGGGAATTGTACAAAGGGAAAACAAACTGCAAACTTAAATCAGAAATGAACTAAAAACAACGGGATTTTACTCCGGGGACAAACCCCCAACACAAAATTTCGAAAGAAAAACAATCCAAGACAAACTACCAAGACTCCTTCCGAACAGGGAGAGGAGTAGCCTTCCAGTTATTCAGTTTTGCCTTTGGTCCCACAAACTGTATCTCGGCGTGACTGGATCCTTCACCATCCTCGAGCATACATACATCTGTGAATAGGTCCTCGAACTTCCCGAAGAACTCTTCGTCTGGCTTGATCGTAGGACCGGGAATCTTTGTCGCTGGATATCCTCTTGCTCCGGACCTGACAAAAGATTGGGAAAGGCGTGGAACATGCTTTGGGAGCACCCATGTCTTCTGCTTACTCCTCTTTGCTCGCCGGATGTCCTCTGAGGTTGGCTGGAATCCCAAGCCGAAGGTTCCCAAGTTTTCGACCACCGATACCGGTTGTATGATTCCTTGCAGAGATGCACCTAGACCTTTACCGGGTATGAAACCATGTCTCAACATTTCATGCGCCACCATGACATCCGCAATAATTGTTCTGTCGCCGGGAATGCATTCCCCTTCCGGAACTCGGTGGGCGGACACCACATCGCAGACCTGATATACCCACGGCCCAACATCTTCTTCTGTTTCAACAAAGGGAATGATGGTGCCTGATTGTGGATCGTTCTCTCCATGGACGACGATCTCCTGTTGGTCCCACTCGAACTTGACGAGTTGGTGCAAGCTGGATGGAACTGCTCTTGCGGCATGGATCCATGGTCGCCCTATCAGGAGGTTATGTGACACCACCATGTCCAGCACCTGGAATTCCATAGTGAACTCCACCGGCCCAATTGTCAAGATTAGCACTATGTCACCAACCGACGCTTTGCCTCCTCCGTCAAACCCTCGAACACATACGCCGTTCTTGCGTACCCTGCCGATGTCTACTTTTAATTTGCCCAGTGTAGAGAGAGGACAAATGTTAGCACTGGACCCATTATCGACAAGGACTTTGGTGACCACCGCCTCCTCACACTTCACCGTAAGATATAAAGCCCCGTTGTGCTCAGTGCCTTCCTCAGGCAACTCGTCATCGGTGAAGGTGATCCGATTTGCTTCGAAGATCCGATTGGTGATCTTCTCCAAATGGCTTACTGAGATTTTATCCGGTACATGTGCCTCATTCAGAACTTTCATCAATGCTTGCCGATGTTCTTCGGAATGTATCAGCAAGGACAGCAATGATATTTGTGCCGGAGTCTTCTTTAACTGCTCTAAGACAGAGTAGTCATGCAGCTTCATCTTTTTCAAGAATTCTTCCGCCTCTTCATCGGTGACCGGCTTTTTCAATACTGCCGGAGTGGTCTTCCTCAATTCCGCAGGGCAAAACATCTCCCCGAGCGGGTCAACCCTTGGGCTTCACAAACTTCCTCTTTCACCTCCTTTCCTCTGTAGGTCGTTGTAATCCGAGCATAATTCCACGGGACAGCCCGGCTATCAGTTACTGGCAACTGTGTTGCCGGCTGGATGATGAAAGGATCCATTCGAACGCCTGCTACTGTCAAAATGGGCTTGATTGCTGCCCCTGGTACAACTATCTTGGCCGGCTTCACCGGTACTTCGTTCACACTTTCCTTTCCTGCTTCCGACTCTCCTGGTATGTCCTTCTTGCAACTGGGCGACTCATCAAGGCTTGGCCCTTTTCTCGTTCCTGCGCCCCGCTAGATTTAATCATCATTACGGTATCCGAGAGGCTTTCTCCTTTCCTTCCTCTCGCCCGTACCAACTCGATCATATTGGTCTCACGATGAGCTGGGAAGCGGGTTTTGGTTGATGTTGGCTCTGTTGGAGTCTGGACCTCAATCCTGCGAGTATCAATAAGCTCCTGGATGGCCGTCTTTAGCCTCCAACACTTTTCTGTATCGTGCCCCGGACATCCCGAGCAGTAGGCACAATTCACTGAATGGTCCAGGTTCTTCGGGAGGGGGTTTGGTAGCTTAGCTTCAACCGGATTTAGCAACCCTACTTGCTTCAACCGGTGGAACAGACTGGTGTAAGACTCTCCTAAGGGAGTGAAAGTCTTTGGCCTCGGCGCCCTGTCGCCCCTGAATGCCTGGTTCGGACGGAAACTTGCGCCCGAGGGGTTTCTGTAAGCTCTTGGGGGTGGATGATTGTTCTGGGGGTTTGGTGCACGCCACGGTGCATGAACGGGAGGCGCAGAATAGGACTGTGCATGGTGGACAGTAAATGGGGATCAGGTGCGGGATAGTAATGTTGCGGGTGGTTATATGGGTTGTGGGAGTAATTTTGGTGGTGAGGTTGGGGTGGGCTATACTGGGTGCGGGGCCTCTATTTCTGAACCATGCCCCGGACTCGACGGCCGCAACTTCCTCTCTCCTCTTTTTCCCCAGTACTCCTCCAGTACCACTTTGGATAGCCTGAGTGGTGGCTTTCAGTGCCGAGTAACTCATGATCTTGTTGGCCTTCAAACCTTCCTCGATCATACCCCCCATTTTTATCACCTCAGTGAATGATTTGCCTACGGACGTTACCAGATGTCCGAAGTAGGTGGGCTCTAATGTCTGCAAGAAGTAGTCCACCATCTCGCTCTCTCTCATCGGCGGATCTACCCTGGCCGCCTGTTCCCTCCAACGGAAACCAAATTCCTTGAAGCTTTCAGCGGGCTTCTTCTCTAATTTTAACAATGATAGGCGGTCGGGGATTATCTCAAGATTGTATTGGAACTGGCCGATAAAAGCTTGAGCCAAATCATCCCACGTAAACCATCTACTGGGATCCTGTCTAGTGTACCACTCCAGCGCAGATCCTCCCAGTCTCTGGCCGAAGTAAGCTATCAGAAGCTCGTCCCGTCCTCCGGCCCCTCTCATTTTACTGCAGAACCCTCGTAGGTGGGCCACCGGGTCGCCATGCCCCTCGTATAGGTCGAATTTGGGCATTTTAAACCCCGCTGGCAACTGGACGTCCGGAAATGGACATAGATCTTTATAGGCGACGCCGACCTGGTTGCCCAAACCGTGCATGTTCCTGAAGGACTGCTCCAGGCTTTTAACTTTTCCGACAACTTCCTCGTGTTCCGAACTTTGGAAGTGCTTTTCCGGCTCTGCCGGATATCCCAACGAGGTGTATGTGATTGTGGTTCGGGAGCCCCTAAAGGTAGGCTCGGAGGATAGTAAGAGTTGTCGCGGATCCGAACATATGGCTCGCCGGCCGGCCTCTGCAGAGGAGCAGTGGAGGTGCCACAAAATAGGGGCGACCGGAGGAGGATTTGGTTTGGTCGGTGGAATGCGGGTGGCATACGGGTTTTCCCCCCGAAAGTATGGATAGCTCGGGGCGCTTGTCAAGGATCAACGGGTGGATGTTCCGAGTCGAGCCGAGAGTAGGCGGCTCGGCGAAGATCGTTCCCTCGGCCCGTGCCGTGCGCATCTCTCGTTATCCGTTGTTTTAACCTGTCTACCTCTTCTTTCATGATTTGTAGCTCTGATTTTTCTTCCTCGAGACTCTTGCCGGAACTAGACATGCTTACTGTAATCCTGGTCCTTCGGATCTAGTACGGTAGTGATGGCTGGCCAGGATATTCTGTCAAACCAACTGCTAAACTTTCCGGAATACGCAACAAACTTGTTAGTTCACCGAGTTTGACAGATATGTTATAGCACGTTGGATGCAACGCACCTAACCAAATAACCCTTTCTACGTGTACTCTTTAACATGCGTCATTCCGGCCCTTTTTCTTTTTCTTTTTCTTTTTCTTCTTTTTTTTTTTTTTCTTTTTCGACTATCTTTGCAAGCCTTATTGTTATTTAACCTATGGGTTCCTTTCTTTTTAGTGGTGGTCGAATCTTATGTGGATTGCCTACGTATCACGACCCCGCGCGAATCAGACCGAGCGTAGTTCTGGTAACAAGATTGTGGCAAAATTCAGTAACTTTTATATCAAATAAAATCGTATAGTTACAAAACACGTCTTACAACAATCAGCGAAACAAAAGAAAATGCTTGACTTGGGAAAGTAAAGATAAAAATGCCAACTAGCTTGACTCAACATTTCAAAATACATTTTCAATCAAAAATCTAATGCCCTAAAATCCCCGGGGGCCCGCGAGGCATCATTCGGCCTTGCCGCGGGCCTGGGTGTGAGGTCCTTGTGCAGTCCCTCAACTCTTCCATGATCCGATGAACATAACCCATAATTGAAGCGAAAAGGTCGGCGCGGGGCATTCGTTCACAAGCTAGGCACTTCATGGTGACATAGTGCCCGATTTCTCCAATTCTGTCCTTGATCATGTCCCTTTCTCCGAGTAGCCACTCTATCTTCTGGTTTTTCGTCCCCAATCTTCGAGCATTGTTGGTGACTTGGTCTAGGAGCCTATCCACTTGTCCTTGTAGTCGGGCCATCAAATTGTGGCAACGGTCGAGGTCCGTTCTGGCATCTTGGGCTTGCTTGAAAACCCGCTCCCTGAGGACAACATTTGCTTCCCTCAGACTAGTGATGATCTCAGTGTAATCTTCTTCCACCCGTTCTAGGTGAAGTGCATGTTGATGCGCCTCCTTTCTCCAGCTAGCCCGGATCCTCGTTGTCTGGGCTTTTGACTCGTCCAATTCTCTTTGGATATCGGCGACTTGGCTTTTCAGACCCTTTATCAATTTTTCGTCGGCCCGACTCCTCAACTGTCTGTCAGCATCTCTTTTCATTTGCTGGATTTGAGCTCTCAAGAAGTCATTTTCTTGTGCCAACTTCTTTTTGTCTCCTTCGTCGGTGGCAGCCTGCATGTTCTTCTCGAACTGAAGGTCCCGGACCTGCTGTTCTATCCTGCCAATCTTCGTCCTGTACCCCTCCTCCTTTGCTAACCAATCCCATCGTTCCCGTGAATCTTCCGTGAATTGTTGGACATGGGCTCTTTTAGAACATTTCCGACGAATCTGAAATCTTTTCCCGAACCACACGTTGTACTTTGGATCCACCTCTCCCTTGGCTAGTTCCCGGACCATGGTTTTAGGCTCAAGGAACCGACACTCGTGCCACAGCCTTCTAATCTTCTCTTCGGGGAATGCAACTCCCGGGCTCAACTCAATGGCGTACTTCCTCAGGTCTTGATCGGTAGGAATAACCTGAAACCTTCCTAGTTGACGTAATACACGGTGAGGGACATATGGTTGGACACCGCGGATCCCCATCAGAAGGATATAACACTCCTCGGCTGCCATATATATTACTTCAGTATCGGGTAACCACCCGAACGCCCATTCAATCTGATCGGCTTCTATTGAGCTCAGTCGTGCAAGCCATGCCTCGATGCCTTCAGGGAATACACCACCCATCATCCGTTCTACGAAACCCCTGATACAGTTTTTTCCGGTCAACCCATGGTTCATGTATTGTGTTCGGTGATGGAGGTGTTCTTGCATCCATAATTGGAGTAACGGATTGCAACCTTGGAAGAAATTGCCCCCTTCTCGGCATACAGTCAAGGCTCGATAGATTTCGGACAAAACCAAAGGGACCACCGTGCCGGTAGCCTTTTTGATTGCAACATCGGCTATTCCTACCAGACTTATCTCTATTTTCTTATCTTCGCGCGGACAAATCACAATCCCCAAGAATGTCGTTATGAATGCTAGAATTCGTCTGGCCTCCCACTTGGTTCTATTCCCTGCGTGAGTCAGTCCAAGGTTTGACTCTTCAAAACCCCGAGGAGTGCCGTACCGTTGATATAAGAATTGAAGATCGCAACATCCCTTCAACAGATCATCATTTTTCACCTTCCGACTAATGCTCAGCAAATCCAGAAACCCATGTGGAGACACCGGTCTTGGTGAGAGCAGGTATTGTCCTCTTAATTTCCCATTAAGTCCTGCATAGCCCGCAATTTCCTCTAATGTGGGCGTCAATTCAAAGTCAACAAAACGGAACACATTGCGGGTCGGATCCCAGAAAGATACGAGTGCCTTGATGATGTCTTCCCTTGGCTCGATATTCAACAAATCAACCAAACCTCCCAAAATTCTCCCTACTACCTTTTTGCTACCGTCTTCCAAATCGTTCCACCATATACGGAGCTGCTGAGGGACCTCACTAAAGATTGAAAATGATTTATTCTGATTCGTGCTCATCCTGCACATTTATTAAGGTGATTTAAATAAGAAAAACAACTTTGTTTTGCTAAAAATAAAAAAATCAGTTTTCAATCACGGCCTTTCAACGTCTCGGGGACGAAGGCTTTTAAGGCTGTGGGGTAAATTGATCGAAATCAAAATTTGACCCAAAGGTGGCCGTTTATACGAAATTAGCCTTCCGGCGTCCCTTTCGGGAACATTCGGCTATTTTTAAAAACAGCGTCACCGACTTATTTAGTACAAAAGTTAGTTTTGATTTTTCGGCCATTTTTCAAAAGGTGAAGTTGGACCTGATGGAGGTTGCCTACGTATCTCACATCCGATGAGAATCAAACCCACGTAGTTCGGTTTTGACGAAACAAACGACATTATTTATTTGTTCATTTTACTAAAGGAAGACAAGTAAGCTATTTCTATCTTAAGAACAAAACATATTTTCCTTTCCTTTTTTTTTTTTTTTTTAAATCTCTAAAGCCGGTCAGCATGCAAGTCTATAACAGATAAATGCGCAAGACAAACAGGATGCAGCAGGATAGTCTGTTCATTTCAGGTCACCTGTCCTAGACGGACCCAACCCCTGTGTTGAGTCCCCTAAGCCAAATGAGACATGATGCAAATAAACGTTTCCTACTAGGGATCCGGCATGAAGCTTTGTTATTCTAGGTTTAAAAACCCGGGTTTATCTGTTCTAGACTTGGCTTACCCGAGCGGACAGCTCGAGCCGAGGAGGAGGCAGCAACCCGGGAATACAGAAGCTTCACCGGTTTTGCAACTTATCCAAACCTCGTTCTAAAATGGGAATCGGACACTATACAGAAAAGAAGTCACACGAAGTGCACCCTTCTTCATGATTTAGAAGACTCAGAGAGGAGATTGGTTCCGGCACAATTTATATGTACAGTTCACAAAATATCAAAGCAGTAAAAACAACATTTTGCACATTGATGCCAACATGTAAAAGAATCAGATAAAATATGCCAAATACAACAGTTATTCCGAGCTCGAATTCTAAACTAATCCCCAGCAGAGTCGCCAGAGCTGTCACACCTCTTTTTTACGCACCCGCAAGGATGCAAAGAGTTTTTCCAATTAAAGGACAATCGAGATGGGATTTATTTTAATTATTTCATAGTCGCCACTTGGGAGATTTATGGTGTCCCAAGTCACCGGTTAAATCCCGAATCGAGGAAAAGAATGACTCTATTTAACAGTCCGCGAACCGGAAATCCGGATAAGGAATTCTATTAACCCGGGAGAAGGTATTAGGCATTCCCGAATTCCGTGGTTCTAGCACGGTCGCTCAACTGTCGTGTTTGGCTTATCTATCTGCTTTTTACAATTATGTACTTAGTGCAAGTTAATATCCCTTTACCGCTTTTATTATTGGTTATGATTTACGAAAGAGAAAATTGCTTAAAAATATGCTTTCGAATCACGTCACATGAAATGCACCCGGATCCTCGACATATTCTTATTCAACATTTCGGGGTTTGGATTCGGGTCGCATGAAATGCACACCCGTACTTAAGAAGATAGAACTAAAATATGCGCCCGGATCGACTACTTATTTACACTGTTGAGAAGGGCGTGATATTCGTTAAGAAGCGACGCATCTCAAAATCTAAGTATTTTATATGTACATTTATGAAGGTCGTGCGATTAGTGTAACTATTGGGCGAGGCGCACCTTTGATTCAAATCTAAAGCGAACTACATCCCACTGTATTTTACTTAGGAGTTGGTTCCAAATTATTTAAAACTTGCTACAAACCACACCACATGAAATGCGCCTGTGGTTCCTGACACGCTTTATTTGCTCTTTCCCGAAATCGGGGTCGGGTCACACGAAATGCACCCCCGACTCCTTTAATCTAATTACGTCATTCAGTTGAGTAATGACTCCCTAGCTAATCTTGCTTTTAAACAGGGTCCAACGTTAACAGATTTGGAGATTACACATATGAGTAGAGAAGATTGAACAGAGATACGACAGACTAATTCAGGTTTACGTGCATATCTAATGATAATGTATCTTTGGTCTAGCTACACTTTTCCATAACCAAAACTAGCATTACAAACTTAATTAGATAATAACAGAACGTAATCAAACATAAGACTTTGGACGACTACATGATTCAACAGACTTCAAACATAAGCTTCAGGCTTCATTCTTTTTGAACAAAGTGGCAATCAACAGTAAGTGAACCAGCAGCCACAGGAGAGAACAAGGCAGTAATAGTAGCAACAACAGTCAACACAGACCAGCAGCAACAATAGACCCAACAGCAATAACAAAACCAAAACACCCAGTGAACCAGCTATAACCCTCAGTAACCAACAAGCCAACAGTAATCAAACTCTACCAATTAATGAACCAGTGGCTAAACTTGAACCAAACAACAATCAAACAGCAGTCCACCAGCAGCAACACCACACAACAGCAACAATCAAACAGACCCACAGCAAACAATAGACACACCAGCCACAACACTGGACCAACAATACAATGGCAGTTACAGCCAAGTAGCCAACAACAAACTGGATTGACAGCAACAAAACCACCCAGGCAGCACCACTATAGACACAAACAGTAACCAACAAACGACCAAACAAATCCCAAAACAGTGCTCGACACTTCCCAGCTCAGCCAATAGCACACAATCAATCTCAGCACACCAACACAAGAACAACAACAACAAAGGACTAACAGCTCGACCACTGAACCAAAACACACGAAACAGTAACCCAAAAACCAATGAAACAGTAGCTTTTCTATTTGTATCTTTTATGTGTGTATGGAAAATCTCTGCTTGCTGCCTATCTTTTCCTCTCTAGCTATTACTGTCTTTCTTCTCTCTAGTTACTCTCAAGTATTCTCCAATATCCTCGCTATGACTCCCTTGCTCTCTAGGTCCTCCAGTTATCCCTGTCTCTCTGTTAGCCCCTTATACTTATAGTTAAAAGAACTCCTAAAAGCCAGAAGACTCAGAAACTCCCCTCTGCCCATCCCTATTCCCTGAACCCCCCACTATTTAGTGTCCATGTATGGACTATATCATTAAAAATGCTAATGGCAGGAAACTAGTGGGGTACCCTGCTGTACAGCAGGTTCCACTAGCCCCTCATATGGGCATGCTATTAAACAACTAACATTAATGGAATCCTACCAGCTGTATCCAATCAAACTCCTAATCCAGAATCAAGCGACAACAGATCACAACCTAATGAGTTTCATACGGACAAGTCAAGAAATGAGCAAACTAAACTAAACACAAGAGGCTCAATTCATCACAGTTTAACACACAAGACTAACAATGGTACATATACTGGAAAACGACCACTATCATGTTTCTTGCAAGCGAATCAATTGACGACACTTAATTAATCGATCATGTGAACTACAATAGGTAGCTAATAACCAATTAATCAAGGTATGACAATCAAACAGAAACGAATGACCCAATGAAAGGTCTCGAGAAGAAGAACAGGAATGAAAGAAAACATTATATAGTAGAAAAAGAAAAACAACCTAAATCAACTATCCTTCCATTAAATACAACACACCATATAAGCAAGAATAGAAGGAAAAAGACATACTTATCTGTTAAAGCTCAACACCCGACCTCTGGCTGAACTGGATTTATCCATTTTGGGGTCCAATGGACCTTAATCGGGGTGTTCTCAATTGAGAACACCTAGACTAAGGTCTATTAGACCTCAATTTCCCATTGAATTAACATGGCCCTAATTTTGGATTTCTAGGGTTCTTGGAGCCGTTTTTGGGGCTTTTGCGATTCTGGCAAGATTCGAACCAAGCCAATGTTAGTGGGAGTGTGGGGGAGGTGTAAGGAGGCTGTGGTGTGATTTTGAAGTGGTTTGGGATGAACTCTCCGATTCCGACGAACTTCGAATTGATATTCGAAACGTTTGACTAACATTCGAAGCTAACTAACGCCGGATCCGTAATGGGGGAGGTGAGGGGAAGACTTGGTGTTAAAATGGTGGCCGTTGGCCTACCGGAACCGCCGTGAGGCGATTTCCGGCGGGCGGAACACGGCGGGGGACGGCGAGCTAATTAGTCTCTAAGAGAGATGATAGGCGTGAGGGGGGGGGGGCTGTCCGAAAGGGGGGGGGTAAGGGATTAGGAATATATACCACGCGTGGGATTGGATCTAGGCCGTTGGATCGATTTAGATCGACGGCTTGGATCCACCCACTTAACGAAACGATGTCGTTTGGGTGAGTCTTGGACCGGGTATGTTTGGGTAATTGATTGATTAATTTGGGCCGTTGGATGATAAAATCCAACGGTCCAGATCGAATGCTACAATGATAGATGCTGGGGTGAGTATTGGGCTGGACGGACTGGGCTGGGATTATTTTGGCTTTTGGGCTTGGGGTTTAATTATAAAATGGCCCAATCCTATCTCTTTAATATTAGACTCCATGATGTATTACATATATATGTATATATATATATATATATATGTATGTATATATATATAGATATATATATATATATATATATATATATATATATATATATATATATGTATGTATATATATATATATATATATATATATACATATTATATATATTAACTTGTAACACAATTACATTTTCCACTATAATTATCCTACATAATTACATGTCACCTGAAAAATGTAAATCACATAATTTTGATATCAGACACTAAAAATGCAAAACCTAATGTATATATATTATTTTTTGTATTTTATTAATTTAAATAAACAAACGTGCACACAAAAAGATAAAATAACACAAAATCCCAAAAATCATGCCCAACACGAAGCTATTTTTTTATTTTGAATTTTCTAGGAGTACTTCTCAGGTGAGGCAAAATCACATGCTCACAATGGATAGTGTGTCCGCTGTTATGGCAGTTGCTAGACTGGACTGGGATGGTTTGCCGGAGAAGAAGGAGATGAAAAAATACAGTGTAGTCTCTTCTTCAGAAAGAAGAAAGAAAATAGTGCATTGTATGTATATTTCTCCGTTTCAAAAATGGCCACTGTAGTATCTTTCGTTTTCCAAATTTTTCCGTTAAAAATGAAGAAGCAGAAAAATTTTCTTTGTTCTCCAAGTGAAAAAAAACCACCGAACAGTAGTCCTTCCTCCTTTTTCACTACTCTTTTCTTTTGTTCAAAAAATTGCCCCCCTCTCTCCCGTTTTCTTTTTAATTTTTTCTCCTTTTTTTTTGCATCTCTCTCCCTTCTTTCTGCCGTTTTTCTTCTTCTTTAAAAAGAAGATGTATAGTCCCATATATTTTTCTATTCCCTTTGGCTTTTGTCTTTTTGTTTTTTTAATCATTTTTTTTCTTTTCAAAATCCTCTCCTCATTTGTGTCCGTTCACCTTTCTTATGTGGTGTGCATGTTATGTTTTTTTTTTGTCTTTTTCTTTTGTCTTTTTTTTCCTTTTGTCTTTTTCTTCCTTTTTCAAAATGCTTTACATTATTCTAACATTTTCTTAAAATATTCAAGACCGTACAAGAATATGATGGGTCTGATTCGTCCGTGTCTCCCACATGTGTGATGGACTCGGATTATTATGGGCTAGGTCCGAAAATTATAAAATCGGGTAGTTTGAACCCGAATATTATTCTTTGCCCGGAACCGAGAATGAGAACACGGTATTATTAATTAATCCTACGTAAGCAAAATAACTATAAGACTAATAATTAAAACAAAATTATTTTTATTTTTTCCAGATTGAAGTAACTGCAAAATATTAATTATATTATTTTTGTTTTGTAATTTTCGTTTTTATATAAAAATAAAGATATAAAGAACTATTTTTTATATTTTTTAAGTTTAAAATGACTACAAAATATTAATAAAAATTATTTTTGTAATTTTCGTTTTTAATAAAAAGATAAAAATATAAAGTACTATTTTTGTATTTTTCAAGTTTAAAATGACTACGAAACATTAATAAAACTATATTTTTGTTATTTTTCATTTTAAGGTGAAAATAAAGTAAAAGAGTCAAATTTAGCTAAAATAGCTATATTAAAACTAAACTAAATATTTTACGCTAAAAATATAAAAAATCTTGGGGAGGGTCAAAAATCACGCGTTTACACCTCGTTCAAAAATGATATAAACGGGCACACTGTGAAGACGAATCATCTTATAGATATAATTCTTTGCCAACTGCTCTGAAAAATAGGAAGCGGCCACAAGAATGAAGTGCACTGACTTCATCAGTCTATCCATAATAACCAAACTGCATTGAACTTCCTCTAAGTCCGTAAGTGTCCAACATCGAAATTCATAGTGATGCGCTCCCATTTTCACTCAGGAATCTCTATCTTCTAAAGCAAACCACCAGGTCTCTGATGCTCGTACTTTACTTGCTAAAACTTTAGACACCAAGCCACATATGCCACTATATCTTTCTTCATTCTCCTCAACCAATAATGCTGCCGCAAGTCCTGATAATTAGAAACTATAGAGTCTAATTCACTTTTAATGGTCTTTTCAAAAACTAGCATCTATTGACCTTATTGCTTCATTTTAAGTCTTAGAGTCTTCTTCTATTAAATTGGTTGATACTAATTCATCACTTAAAATATCAAGACCAATAATTTCAGTCAAGAGAGTAGTGATAAAGTCAGGACCAAAGCTAGCTTCAATTAAATGTCTCTTACTAGGAAAAATATTTTTTAATAGAAAAACATGCTCAAAAAATTCTGCATCTTTAGATTCACAAATAGAACTATCATTCAAAGACATAAATCTATACGCAACACTATTTTGAGCATAACCAATGAAAATATTATCAAAGTCTTGGGTCCAACAGTTACTGGTTTAAAGTCACGGAGACCAACCTTAGCCAAACATCCCCACAATTTCAGGATTTTCAAGTTAGGGACAAATCATTTTCATAACTCATTTGGAATTTTATCTAACTTCTTATGAGGGACTTTATTAAGAACATAGAAAATAAGTTAAATAGCTTTTCCCCCTCCCCCACATATTATCAAATATACCCGAACTCTAAAGCAAAGAATTCATCATTTTCTTAAGGGTTCTATTTTTTCATTCGCCTACACCATTTTGTTGTGGAGTATATGAAGTCATTTTTGAAGATTTTCATGAAATAGCACCAGCACCCAAAGTAAATACATAGCCACTAGTGGAGCTAAAGGGATGCAGTCTCTCTCTTAGCCTTTGGAGAGGAGAGGGCAGAGAAGAAAGCATCCTTCGCGCAAGTTTTTTTGCCAAACATAGCTTTAGAGGCTCTTACTAGATAGGGCGGCAGAATAGAAGTCTCACTACTAGCTTTTACGATCGGCAGAGAGGAGCATCTCAAAGTATGGGGTAAATGATATTGCATTTTGACTTTGTCTCCCGGGATCCACCAAAGGTTGGGTTTGAGAGCCGTGTGATGGGTGACTATCCGTTCTTTGTACATAAACCCCTGTGAGGTTTTCACGCAGTTTCAGCAGTTCTTTCGCTTACTTCATAATTATCAGTCCCAGTTTGCATAAAAAAATCCTTCTAAACAATAGGAAATATATTAGAAAGCAAACACTGATTCATAGTACCTCTCAAATACCTTAGCAAATGATGATTAGCATTTCAATGTTCACTATTGGTGTTGTGAATATATCTGCTCAATCTACTAACAACATAAGCAATATCAGATTGTGTATAATTTATGAGAAATATTAAACTACCAATTATCTTAGCATATTCAGTTTGAGAAATATTTTATTACTTGTTCTTTCTCAAGTGCATGCTAGGACCATAAGGAGTTCTCACATGAGCTTCATCAAAACAATTAAACCTTTTTGAATATTTTTTTCAATATAATGAGTGCGAGACATCCAAAAAACATTAGGAGTTCTTATGATTTTGATCCCTACAATTACATATGCTTCTCCAAGATCTTTTATTTTAAATTAAGAAGACAAAACAATCTTAGTCTCTTTAACATCATTCACATTATGGACAAAGAATAACATGTCACCCCCATACAAACATATAATCACACAATATGATCCTATCAACTTGGAATAACCACAAGTATGAGATTCATTAACAACTAAACAATTACGCACTAATGTACTATTAAACTTTTCATACGATTATTTAGGTGCCTGCTTTAGACCATACAACGACTTTCTCAATTTGCATAATTTATTCTCCTATCATTAGATCACAAATCCCTCAGGTTGAGACATATATATATATCTTCCTCTATATCACCATTTAGGAAATATGTTTTAATATTTATTTGATGTATCACTAAACTATGAATAACGGCTAAAGCAACAAGAGTTTTAGTAGTCGCTATCTTAGTCACAGGAGAATAAGTGTCAAAGTAATTAATGCATTACTTTTGATTAGAACCCCTAATAAAAAGTCTAGACTTATATTTCTCAATTGTACCATCAGGTCTCTATTTCTTCTCAAATATACACTTATTATTTATGGGTTTACAACCTTTAGGCAAATCAGACAAGTCCCAAGTGTGATAAGAAACTATAGAGTCTAATTCACTTTTAATGGCCAACTTTCAAAAGCAAGCATTTATTAACCTCAGTGATTCATTATAAGTCTTAGGGTCTCCTTCTATTAAATAGATTGGCACTATTTCATCACTTAAAATATCAAGATCAATATTTTCAGTCAAGAAAATAGCGATAAAGTCGGGACCAAAGCTAGCTTCAATTCTACGTCTCTTACTAGGCAAATTATTTTTAATGGAAAAACATGCTAAAAAAATTCTGCATCTCTAGATTCACAAGTAGAACTATCATTCAATAAATCTATGTACAACACTATTTTGAGCATAACCAATGGAAATATGATAAAAATCTTGGGTCCAACGGTTACTGGTTTAAAGTCATGTAGACCAACCTTAGCCAATATTCCCACAATTTCAGAATTTTCAAGTTAGGGGCAAATCCTTTCCATAACTCATACGAGATTTTATCTAACTTCTTATGAGGGAATTTATTAAGAACATATCAAGCAAATAAAGTAGCTTCCCCCCCCCCCCCCACATATTATCAGATGTGCCCGAACTCGAAAGCATAGAATTCATTATTTCCTTAAGGGTTTTATTTTTTCATTCATTTACACCATTTTGTTGTGGAGCATATGGAGCACTAAATTCATATATAATACAATTTTTTTCACAAAAGACATGTAGAGTATTAGTACTATATTCACCACCCTTCTCAGATCTAAGTCTATTGATTTTTCTGTCTAATTGATTTTCTACTTATGCCGTATATTTCAAAAAATTGCTTTCAGCCTCATTTTTTGACTTAAGAAGATATAGCTTAGTGTATCTAGAAAAGTCATCCACAAAAGTGATAGAGTACTTCTTTTCACCCTTACTATCACTATTCTTGAAATTTGCTAAGTTTGAATGCACTAGTTCAAGCAATTCTGTCTTTGTACTAGTTACATTATTGAAAGGCTTTTTGGTATGTTCTGCTTCTATACAAACAAGACACATAGAAAAGTTATTAATATTAACTGCACGTATTAATTCCATTTTTCTAAGTTTTTTAATATTACATGACCTAGTTTACTATGCCACAAATCAACAAACTCAACAATATAAGCATAATAGAAAATATCGATTTTATTAATAATCTCTTGAGCAATGTTCAGTACAAATAAACATTCACTGAGGTAACCCTTTCCAAAAAAGTCTTCCTCACGAGAAATAACAACTTTATCAGATTCAGAAAAATATATCAGAAACTAAGTTTCTACAAAGGGAGGGTACGTACATGACATTGTTCAAGGCTAAAGTTTTCGATAAGTTAACTTAAGGAGAATTTATTCATTATCCATAACTCCATCAATAGTGGAATTACCCCATGTAGACGCACTCGCCATAAGTAGATTCCTCAAAGTTGTGAAATAACTCCTTGTTGGCTCAAAGGTGCCTTGAAGTACTTGTGTTCAATATCCAGTAAGTCTTGTTAGCCACCATGTTTACCTCAACGACCACAACAACAATGGCACCACCCCCTCAATAAGGTTAGCATGGACTGGAGCTTTTTTCTCCATGCTTTGAGCTTTGTCCTTGTCTCTGGTTGCACTGGAAAGCCTTGTGACCAATTTTTCGCATAGCAAGGTCCTTTCAACTTTTGAATATGACCCTCCGGCTTATTGAAGTAATTCTGCTTTTTTGTCCTTTCTTCTGTTTTTCTTTTAACCAGTCTTTCACAAAATACTTGAATATTCCACAAGGTTAGCTTTAGAAGAATTTAGAGAGAGATTTTATCTTATCCTTAAGCCATTCAGCCTCCTTATCTTCCTCAATCCTCATGTGACTGATCAGTTCTTTAAATTTAAAATTTGCACAAACAATTGCCTAGAAAGAAGAGTAGATGAAGGTATTTTCTGTGTTAGGTAATTCACAAAGAAGACAACCTTTTATAGGTAAAGTTGTTGGACAGTTATAGATGAAGGAATTGATCTGTAGCTGTTACAAAAATTAACTACAACTGTTACAAAAATTTAGCTACAGCTGTTACAAACATTAAACACAACTATTACAGAAATTAAAGCATGACCAACAATTAATTGAAAAAGAATAAATTTGGACATATTCTAGTAAGCTCAAAAAGTAAGAAATAATTGTAGCAAAATCAAATTTGGAATAAGTCTCACGTATGTCTCGCACACAGGGGGTGGGAGGGGGCAAATCGACATGTTTTGCCTTCAGTGCCTTCTTTTCATATGCACGAGCCACTCTCTTTTACTAGCTATTTACAAGCCCAACAAAGAGCAATCAACGTAAAGAGAAGAAAAAGACTTTCCACAACTAATAGGGAACACTTTATCTTTCACAAAAGAAAAAAACGTAAGAAAAAAAAGGACCACAAATAATCTTTGACTTATTAGTACCAATTATAAATAATACCAAACAAACTCGTCTATGATGGCGCTAAGGAACATGATAGGGAAAAATTATAGACCATGAATAGGCAGCAATTCAAGGATATATGGGGTCATAGTGGCTCTTTATTCTTTCTTTCTTCCTTTAATTTTTTGTCTCATTTGGTTTCTTTTTGCAGTAGTAGTGATGATAAATTGAAACATATTTGTAACTTTTTTTCTGATATAGCAGACAATTAAGATGGGTATTCTGATAAACCATAGAATGCATTATTGCCTTTAGGGGTTTGAAATGGATCTTGTGAGTGAAGGAAATAAATTAAATAGTCAATTTACATTATGAATAGGTAAGGAAAGCATATGTTAGGAGCAATGTCTCAGATATCCAAGTTGACTTTAACACTAATCTCAAGTATTATATGAAACCTACATAAGTGAAATAACAACCAGTCGTTGTAGTATAGTGGTAAGTATTCCCGCCTGTCACGCGGGTGACCCGGGTTCGATCCCCGGCAACAGCATCACTTTTATATTGTATACAGCAGCATCACTTTTATTCTTTAAGGCAGATGATGTTTCTCTTCTACCTTTTTCGTCCACAACATTATATACAGCAGCATCACTTTTATATTCTTTTATCCGTTCGTACATGCAATTTTGTTTTGCCATTGTGATAATTTGAGAACATTAGTTATCAGGAATTTGATGAGGAAAAGACCAGACATGTTATCTTGGTATGTTTTATCGCTTGAACAATAAGAATTAAAGCTGATAAGGAATTCTTAGAAATTTAGTAGGGTAAATATTCATACTAATATGGTATGCACCAACAAGGAAGCTAGCTACCATGCATGTACACCATAGTAGCACAGAAAACTAGTATTTCATGTTTAGTGAAACATTCTGTACAATCACTGTTTTGAGGAGGTTTCAAGTATTCCATCTAGAAAAGAAATGAAAGGACTAACCATTGTCATGTGTGGTTTTGAACAATTTGGCATAAAAGAAAGAGGAAGCAAAAGAAAAATACCGATAAACTTGAAATAAAAAACAGAATATCACCATATAACATTTCTTTCTATTTACAGTTTCAGTGCCACAGCCCACAGATATGTAATAAAACATGCAAACGTGCAAGATGTTGCACGTTGCAACATATGGTGTGCTATGTTCTTCAAAAATTGTACTGGCAACTTGAACTATGTGCTCACTTGAACACACTGATTCTATGAGTTCTCTAGGTTCAACTGAACTCAACGCTTTCAGCTTGAACTATGTGTACATATTGTTTAGCTCGAAGTTATCACATACTTTGCAAGCATAAAACAATGAAAATAGATTGAGGGCCAATCATAAGCAGATCGTAATAATCGAGAGACCAAATGAAAAATACAAGAGACAAGTGTTATTCATTAGAAAGAAATGTTTAGAGATCTTTTATTGATGATATTAGTTTGGTCTGTCTCTCCATAGAGAGGTTCAGAGCCTTACAATGATGTTCTTTTTTCCGGTGATATGGGGGTATTGTTGTGTGTTTTTCCTTTCTTGGGAATAGTGGTGAAGAAGAAGAAGAAGAAGAAGAAGAAGCCCCCTTTCTAGGGTTCCTTCTCTTAATATTTATACGCATAAGATGTATGAGCTGGCACTAACGGCCATAACTATGCTGAGGTTCCGTCCTTATGATGGCAGATAGGCTGTAGCCTTAATGATCGAGTTGGCTGATGATCGGGTATCGTAGTTAATAAGTGGTCATACCATTTATTAACTTCGAATTAGCTTAGGACATAGTTAATCTCGTTAATTATCTCGAGGTCATATTTTGACCCATACAGCTTTCTTAACACTATCCGTTGTGCCTTGACCGAGCTCGATGAGCGGACTTCTCTGGAAGCAATTTTGGTCGAGTTTAATAATGGCCTTAGCCGTTTTTATGTGGGAGATTATGCCGTTGAAGTGGATGGCCTTACTCATTTTGTGTTGATAACCTTGACCATGTGAGTAACTTCGATCGTAGTCGAGTTGCTTGCATACATTTTGAGGACGGCCGTAGCCACCTATTCATTGGGCATGGTCGTAGCCTTAATACTATGGACGGCCTTAGCCGTTTACATACTGGAGATGGCCATAGCCTTAATACTGTAGATGACCTTAGCCGCATACATTTTGACGATGGCCATAGCCACCTATTCATTGGGAATGGTCGTAGCCTTAATACTGTGGACAGCCTTAGCCGTTTACATACTGGAGATGGCCATAGCCTTAACATTGTAGACGGCCTTAGCCGTTTACATACTAGAGATGGCCGTAGGCCTTAACACTGTGGACAGCCTTAGCCGTTTACATACTGGAGATGGCCATAGGCCTACAATGGTGAACGGCTTAGCCGTGAAGGTTGCATGTTGTCAACGATCTTGAATGTTCGCTCTTGGGAGAGGGCCGTAGCCGTGTATATATTAGGAATGGCCGTAGCTGCCTGTTCAAATGAGAGGATGGTCGTAACTGCCTATACAGTGGGGGTGGCCGCACCCTTTTGTTTGCTGGAGATAGCCGTCATTATTTTGTCGACGACCATTATTTTTGTATGGTGTTGATGTTATTTAATCATCGCGGCCAGGAGGAGTATAAACTTAAATACATTTGTTTTGGTGACGTCCAAAGTTTCGGAAGTACGCAGGACGTTACCCGAAATGTTCTCGAATCATTATAACCATTTCGAAGGCGAAGCGCCGGCATCACTTTTATTCTTTAAGGCAGATGATGTTTCTCTTCTACCTTTTTCGTCCACAACATTATATACAGCAGCATCACTTTTATATTCTTTTATCCGTTCGTACATGCAATTTTGTTTTGCCATTGTGATAATTTGAGAACATTAGTTATCAGGAATTTGATGAGGAAAAGACCAGACATGTTATCTTGGTATGTTTTATCGCTTGAACAATAAGAATTAAAGCTGATAAGGAATTCTTAGAAATTTAGTAGGGTAAATATTCATACTAATATGGTATGCACCAACAAGGAAGCTAGCTACCATGCATGTACACCATAGTAGCACAGAAAACTAGTATTTCATGTTTAGTGAAACATTCTGTACAATCACTGTTTTGAGGAGGTTTCAAGTATTCCATCTAGAAAAGAAATGAAAGGACTAACCATTGTCATGTGTGGTTTTGAACAATTTGGCATAAAAGAAAGAGGAAGCAAAAGAAAAATACCGATAAACTTGAAATAAAAAACAGAATATCACCATATAACATTTCTTTCTATTTACAGTTTCAGTGCCACAGCCCACAGATATGTAATAAAACATGCAAACGTGCAAGATGTTGCACGTTGCAACATATGGTGTGCTATGTTCTTCAAAAATTGTACTGGCAACTTGAACTATGTGCTCACTTGAACACACTGATTCTATGAGTTCTCTAGGTTCAACTGAACTCAACGCTTTCAGCTTGAACTATGTGTACATATTGTTTAGCTCGAAGTTATCACATACTTTGCAAGCATAAAACAATGAAAATAGATTGAGGGCCAATCATAGCAGATCGTAATAATCGAGAGACCAAATGAAAAATACAAGAGACAAGTGTTATTCATTAGAAAGAAATGTTTAGAGATCTTTTATTGATGATATTAGTTTGGTCTGTCTCTCCATAGAGAGGTTCAGAGCCTTACAATGATGTTCTTTTTTCCGGTGATATGGGGGTATTGTTGTGTGTTTTTCCTTTCTTGGGAATAGTGGTGAAGAAGAAGAAGAAGAAGAAGAAGAAGCCCCCTTTCTAGGGTTCCTTCTCTTAATATTTATACGCATAAGATGTATGAGCTGGCACTAACGGCCATAACTATGCTGAGGTTCCGTCCTTATGATGGCAGATAGGCTGTAGCCTTAATGATCGAGTTGGCTGATAATTGGGCATCATAGTTAATAAGTGGTCATACCATTTATTAACTTCGAATTAACTTAGGACATAGTTAATCTCGTTAATTATCTTGAGGTCATATTTTGACCCATACAGTTAGTCCCTCCACTTATCGAGGTTGTGCCTTGACCGAGCTCGATGAGCGGACTTCTCTGGAAGCAATTTTGGTCGAGTTTAATAATGGCCTTAGCCGTTTTTATGTGGGAGATTATGCCGTTGAAGTGGATGGCCTTACTCATTTTGTGTTGATAACCTTGACCACGTGAGTAACTTCGATCGTAGTCGAGTTGCTTGCATACATTTTGAGGATGGCCGTAGCCACCTATTCATTGGGAATGGTTGTAGCCTTAATACTGTGGACAGCCTTAGCCATTTACATACTGGAGATGGCCATAGCCTTAACACTGTAGACGGCCTTAGCCGTTTACATACTGAAGATGACCTTAGCCGTTTACATACTGGAGATAGCCGTAGGCCTTAACATACTGGAGATGGCCATAGCCTTAACATTGTAGATGGCCTTAGCCGTTTACATACTGGAGATGGCCTTAGCCGTTTACATACTAGAGATGGCCGTAGGCCTTAACACTGTGGACAGCCTTAGCCGTTTACATACTGGAGATGGCCATAGGCCTACAATGGTGAACGGCTTAGCCGTGAAGGTTGCATGTTGTCAACGATCTTGAATGTTCGCTCTTGGGAGAGGGCCGTAGCCGTGTATATATTAGGAATGGCCGTAGCTGCCTGTTCAAATGAGAGGATGGTCGTAACTGCCTATACAGTGGGGGTGGCCGCACCCTTTTGTTTGCTGGAGATAGCCGTCATTATTTTGTCGACGACCATTATTTTTGTATGGTGTTGATGTTATTTAATCATCGCGGCCAGGAGGAGTATAAACTTAAATACATTTGTTTTGGTGACGTCCAAAGTTTCGGAAGTACGCAGGACGTTACCCGAAATGTTCTCGAATCATTATAACCATTTCGAAGGCGAAGCGCCGGTTGGCGACTAAAAAGCCGCTTCATGGAGTTCTATTACATTAAGATCCTTTCTGAGCAGAACTTGCTGCTTCAAGAGGAGAATCTGGTTCCTTCGTTCGAGGTTCTGTGCTCGGAGGCGGAGAGCACGTCGTTGAAGGGCATCTCAGATGTCAGGCTGATGGGAGAGGTAGCCGCGTAGGGCCTGACGGTACGTGTGGTAACTTAGTTTTTCTTTGTTTTACTTGGTTGATTTTTGTTCTGATTATTGCTTCGTTATTGTAGCTATTTTTGTTGGAGGTGGAGAGCATCCGCCGAGCTAACGTCCGTTCGAGGATTTGCTTGCAGGCACGGGAGAAGTACCATCGCTACCGCGACTGGTGCCGTAGGATGTGTGAGCGTCTCAGGAACGACCCCCGGAACCGAGGTCTTGTCGAAGAGCTGGCGAGGCGAGAACGTCAAATGCAGCAAACCCTTGACAGGGTTAATACTTTAGAGGAGCAGCTTCATCATAAAAACGAGGAGATGGAAGCCGGGAGAATGGTTGCTGCTGAGAGGGGATGCCAAGATCGGGCCAGGGCGGCAGAGGCCATTGAAACTTTGACCAGGCAGGTGGTCGTTTTGGAGACGAGGTCGCTGTATTGAGGCTGCAGGCAAGGGACGCCGTGTCGAGGGTCAGAAAGTTGGAGACGGTGGACCGCGTTCATGAACGGGGACGGGAGCTGGAGAGGGCTGTTGCGGCCTTTCGAAAGGGAGAGCTGGAGGAACACATTGGCGTCTATGAACGGGATGCCCAAACTGTCGAGAACCAGCGCTTGAGGTATCAGGCTACCTCTTTCGGCCCGGCTCGTGATCTTTGGACGTTTGCCGAGGCTCAATTTGACGTGTCCAAGAGACCGTGGGAGGCCGACATTGTACTTGAAGCCTCTTATGAAGGAGCGGGTCAAAAGGCTCGTGAGGCCCGTGTCGACTGCAGCTTTGATCCAGCTACGCCAGGGGTTGATGCTGGCGCTGAGGGCATTGGTGATGTTGGTGGTGGCGCGGGTGGCACCGAGTGAAAAGGATTTGTTATACTTTTCTTGTTTTCGTTGACGTTTGGCTAACTTATTTTTGTTTTCTTTTCTTTCTTTCTCATTTACCAGCCTTGGCCGAGTGTAAGCGGGGGTGGCCCGTTGTAATTAAAGATGTAAATATATGCGATTTTGTTTTCCTCTGTTCTTCCTGGTGTTTATTTTGTACCTTTACCCATGTCTTTGACCATAATGGTGATGATGGCCTTGACCACGATAATTTTGGCAGCCTTGGCTAGGTAGGTGCCTTCGAGTGCCGTCGAGTCGTTTGCTTGCCTTAGTCATAGACTAGGTCGGCTATTTAGCGGTGACGGCCTTAGCCGTGATTAAGCGTATTTTGTTTATCGCTTCTTTTTTACTTGGTGTAAATAGTTGTGGCCATTATTTGGCGATAGTGGCACTTAGCCTCAGTCCCAGTTCAGGCGTGGTCGAACTACTGGCCGTGATGGTAGGGAACGCGGCCTTGTGCTTCGACCGGGGCCGAACTTTACGTGGCCCGAATTTTAGTTCGAGTTGGGTGTACTTACTTGAATGGCGAGGGAGCTTAACTTGTTTCTCCATCCGTGGCTCTTCAGGCTTGAGGACGAAGGCGTTCGGCCTTGTTGTTTGAGCAAGATTGGGGTTGTAATGGTGAAGGCACATGGCATGAGTCGTTGTTCCACCATAGTTGAGTCTTGCGATTTTTTTTACTAGCGAAGGCGCATGGCCTAAGTCCCGGTCCAACTTGTAGTTGGAATTTTTGGTGAACGCACGCAGCCTGAGTCGATGTTCAACCGTAGTTGAATCTTGTAGCTCTTTTGTTGACGAAGGCGCATAGCCTGAGTCCTGGTTCGACCGTAGTTGAACCTCGATAATTTTGTAGTGAAGGCGCATAGCCTGTGTCCCAGTTCAACTTGAAGTTGAACTTGTAATTTTTTGTTGGCGAAGGCGCATAGCCTGAGTCCCAGTTCAACTTGTAGTTGAAATTTTTGGTGAACGCACGCAGCTTGAGTCGATGTTCAACCGTAGTTGAATCTTGTAATTTTTTTTTGGCGAAGGCTCATAGCCTGAGTCCCAGTTCAACTATTGTTGAACTTTGTTGAATTTTTGAAGGCGAGGGCGCATAGCCCGAGTCAGAGTTTGATTCGGCCGTAGTCGAATTTTGTTGGCGAAGGTGCATAGCCTGAGTCCCAGTTCAACTGTTGTTGAACTTTGTTGAATTTTTGAAGGCGATGGCGCATAGCCCGAGTCAGAGTTTTGATTCGGTCGTAGTCGAATTTTGTTGGCAAAGGCGCATAGCCTGAGTCTTAGTTCAACTTGTAGTTGAACTTTTTGGTGAAGGCACGTAGCCTGAGTCGCTATTCGACCGTAGTTGAATCTTGTAATTTTTTGTCGGCGAAGGCGCATAGCCTGAATCTTAGTTCAACTTATAGTTGGACTTTTTGGTGAAGGCACGTAGCCTAAGTCGCTATTTCAACTTATAGTTGAACTTTTAATTTTATGTTGGCGAAGGCGCGTATCCTGAGTCCCAGTTCAACTTATAGTTGAACTTTTGAAGGCACATAGCCTGAGTCGCTATTTAACCATAGTTGAATCTTGTAACTTTTTTTTGTTGGCGAAGGCGCATAGCCTGAGTCGCTATTCAACCATAGTTGAATCTTGTAATTTTTTTTTTGGCGAAGGCGCATAACCTGAGTCCCGGTTCAACTTATAGTTGAACTTTTAATTTTATGTTGGCGAAGGCGCATAGCTTGAGTCCCAGTTCAACTTATAGTTGAACTTTTTGGTGAAGACACATAGCCTGAATGTGGTTTTGTCGGTGTTTGAGTGTTGAAGCTCGATTTTGATTCGAGATCTTGGGCAGCTCCCACGCTATCCTCCCAATCGGGGCATGTAGGCTGGCTTGAGGTGACTCTCAGTTCGAGATATCTCTATGCCGATTTCTAGCTGGATTTCGCATCAGGGATGCGGATGTGCTTTACAGAGATCCTCCCTCGGGGGGGGGGGGAGAGGAGAACTGCTTCTTCTTCTTGCTTGTACTATCCGGGAGAGGAGTGACAGAGGAGTTGGAATCTCGATTCGAGATCTTCAAGTTGCCTTTGTCTGATACATCGCTTCAGCTTGTTTGAGCTGGGTTGTTCTTTGGCGTTTCTTTCCTTTTGGTCAAGGGAAGAACTACGCGATTCTGCTATGAAGTCCCTACAGACGTCGCCAAATTGTTTAGCTCGAAGTTATCACATACTTTGCAAGCATAAAACAATAAAAATAGATTGAGGGCCAATCATAACAGATCGTAATAATCAAGAGACCAAATGAAAAATACAAGAGACAAGTGTTATTCATTAGAAAGAAATGTGTAGAGATCTTTTATTGATGATATTGGTTTGGTATGTCTCTCCATAGAGAGGTTCAGAGCCGTACAATGATGTTCTTTTTTCCGTAATATGGGGGGTATTATTGTGTGTTTTCCCTTTCTTGGGAATAGTGGTGAAGAAGAAGAAGAAGAAGTCCCCTTTCTAGGGTTCCTTCTCTTAGTATTTATACACATAAGATGTATGAGCTGGCACTAACGGCCATAACTATGCTGAGGTTCCGTCCTTATGATGGCGGATAGGTCGTAGCCTTAATGATCGAGTTGGCTGATAATTGGGTATCATAGTTAATAAGTGGTCATACCATTTATTAACTTCGAATTAGCTTAGGACATAGTTAATCTCGTTAATTATCTTGATGTCATATTTTGACCCATACACATATGCAAAACAAATTTTTAAATGTATACATATTACAAGATTGCACGCACTTTGAACACATTGATTCTAAGTCCTGAATTCGCCTCTGCATGCAAATCCTAGCTTCCATGAGCAGATCACCATCTGATATATACTGCAGTCAAGCTTAGCAAACTGCTATAACACTAGAGTGCGCAGAAACTCTGATGCCAGAATAACACATCTACACGATTCAGCAGCGACAAGGAAGTGAAGAGGTGTGATTGTCAAATCATCTCTGTTTCTTTTGTACTAGCAATTCTTGCATTCTCACGGTCCTGCTTGTATGTCCAATACAAAGGGGTATAAAATAGGCTACATAAACCATAAGGCATTGCCATCATTGAGAATAGGCCTTTTGACAATGCTAATGCCTCTTTTGCAGATCCTAACAGCGGATCGACAGACTTGGAATCATAACCATATAGTTTTTCTGCAAGAATTCCTACAACTGGAGCTGCAAAGGAAGAAAATGAAACCTCAAACGCGCGATCAAATGCATAAATCATGGTCCTGTGCTTTGGAGGCACAACTTCAGCAAACATCGGACTATTTGTAGCGGTAGCATTCCAGCTGATTGTTAGCCCCATCAGGAATAGAGTCACAGCAAATGTGAAATAGCTGCTCACAGACTGGGGGACAACTCGAAGAAGGAACCATGAGAATGGGATGCCCATAAAAGCGCTAAATTGGGCGCACATGATACGGCCTGAATTAGGGTATAGGCGAGACATTCTATCTCCGATGACACCACCAGAAAAGGACCCTAATGCACATCCAGCAGCAAATAGACCGACTAGTGCTGCTGCACTGTTGTGATCAAAACCTGCATCATCATATCATGTTTATTATTGATGCAGTGCACGGTCATGAACTAATTAATACAATCAAATTTGGCAATTGAAAGAGCAGGCACCTTACTAAACATGAAATACAGGCTACTCACCAATTAATTCAAACCACAATGTAAAGAAAACCATGGCAGTCCAAGGTAAGGACCCAACCAGACCCTGCAGAACAATGCACTGAAACGTTTTCACTTTAATGACAGCTTTCATGGCTGTCCAAGACTCCATCCAAATCGACATTGAATTGGTATGTCCCTTCTCTATCAAGTCCTTCCTTAACCAGGATCGCAAGAAGAGTGAAATGATGGTTAACTAGAGCATAGGACATGAAGCTACAATGTTTCTGACAAATCTAATGCAACTTAAACAAGAAACCCTACCTGTCACTATTTTTTGCAGTATCGTGCTCTATGCTTGTTCTTCTTCTTGGATCAATAACTAATTTGAATACAAGAAATGCAATCAAACTACTCAATGTTGCCATCATGACGAAGGCAAAGCGCCATCCTGGAATGCCCCAGAATTCATAGCCAGCCATAACTGTCGCAATAGCTCCACCTCCTATCCCACCCAACGTTCCAATAAGATTAAGAAATCCAAAACCAGTTCCTCTAGCCTCATCCGTATAGCTATCAGCTATAAAGGACTGTAGTGAAGGTATCACAATTGCAAGTCCAAAGCCATTTACCGCCCTCCAGAATCCAACCTGAAAAAAATACTTACTAGCACCCATTGCACCAGTACCTAGTGCCCAGCACAGGATACCAATTGCAAGGACAGGGGGACGGTCATAGTTTATGACTAAAATACCTGCCACTGGCGATGCAATTCCCTTGACGAAATTCCTTATGAATGTGAGATAACCAAGATCAGATGGCCCTGCCTTAAAAGTTTCACTGATTTCTTTGTAAACAGCTGGAAGGAGATTTTCATCAGCACGCTCCATTATGGCAGCCATGTTGATGATGATTAGTGAAAGAGAAATCCCATAAAATCTCCTTGATCTGTAATGGATCAACATTTCAAATTCAAAATCAGAAGAAAATAGGACCTAAAACAAAGAGGGATAACATTGTTCGGTGCACGGAGTATCTTACGATGAAAACACAAAACATGCTCAGTGAACACCATAAGCCATACATTCATTGTAATTGAGTTGATTACTTGACTAGTGATTAGACATGATTATTTGGCATTATCACTGATACTTGATCAGGTAACCAATAATTTCACTAAAAGTATATGCTATTGAAAGACCACAACAAAAGGTCAAGGCACAAATTTGAACCAAAAATCCCGAGACAGTTTCACTAATACTTTGTTCTATTTAAATCAAAACTGCTAGAAGAGTTACTACAGACCATCAGACATTCTGCACCATGACCAATTGAATGAATGAGCAGCAAATCCGCACTAGGGGATTGCATTACTATATATAGGTCAGACTCGAACAACTGCAATGATATAGAGAGCAAATCCAAGAAAATCAACTTAAACCATTGATCAGAGTGCAACTACAGAGAACGGCGTACAAGAAGTAGTACGACAAAGAGAACTGCAAATGGAGAATGATCAAATTTTTAGTTTCAGCTATGGATAAACATGATCCAATATCCATATGAACTTAATTTCCGAATTGAGACCTCTGATCCTTGCTACTACAACGTGTTTAAAAGAGAATAATATATATTTATAATCCCTTAAGTTCCACTAAAGAGTCAGTTATGTTGATCTTCAATTCACAGGATATCAAATCTAGTAAGCATTACCCATAAATGGAAATATCAAATTAAAATGTGTTCATATGATTTCGGGATCATAACCCTGATAGGAAACTGAAGAAAACGAGCACTAAACCTTACAACTTGACTGATTAACTCTCGTCCACTTGACACTTAATGATGACTAAAGCATCCATTACACAGAGAGGCCGATTAACATTTTAACTTCATTGATGCAGACTTGGGGCGGCAAAATGATTAAAAGAAAACAATTAACTATGGGTTGGATAATGAACTTTTTAAAAACGTGCCAAATATGGATAAGAACCATATTATTCATTTAGAAAATAGATAACTAATAGGTAAATGGATAACTAATGAATATAACTTTTACATTTGTAAAGCCTCAGATTGAGGGTTCTGGATACTAAGAATTCTCCCAAAAGTGATCATATGCAAGAAGTCATGATAATATAATTACCCATATTATTGCCGGTTAACCCGGTTTTTTATTCGTATTAAATATGGGTCGGGTCGAATAATTTATCCGTTTTTTTCCATTTTCGACACTGCACCATATCTGACCCGACTAGCTCGTTTGCCACTCCTAATGCAGACCGATGCACTCAATATTACTAGTATTTTGTAGAAGTAGGTCCAAGCTAAGAAAAATTATGGAGTCCTATATATTTCTGAAAAAAAATTTCAACTGCCTACACATGCAAGTTCAAGCTCTACCTCCACAACTGCCATTAAATACCAATCTAATGGCATAAAGAGAGGTTATTGATCACAACATTCAGAATCAAATCAAACACCTTCGAAGCACGAAGGCAAACAATTAATCTTAACTAAACAACGGTGGAACATATATAAAAAAACAACCAGAGAGAATGAAGTCCAATGAGAATATAATAAAAAATAAACATCAAATTTGATGGTACAATTTAACACACAGTGTAAGATTAAGAAAAGCAAATAAAGAGTGAAAAGGAACAAGATTGGAGATAACCTCATGGTGTGAATAAATGTGGTTAGAGTATCAGATTGAAAATTGCAGGACAAAATCTGGAAAGTCAAGCAGTTATGTTAAGCCCATATGTAAGGTCAACGGTCTTCTTCCCCGTTAAGCCATGGTTGAAGGAATTAAACCAATGGATGCATAACCCAATACGTACGCTATTAAATTTTCATAAACTATTTGACAAATGTCATTGGCTGTGAATTGTCTTTTTTTGTTTTTATTTTTTATTTTTCTGAGTCGATGGTCTGTCGGAAACAGCCTCTATGCTCTATCGTAACATCTGCCTACATATTACCCTCCTTAGACCCTACTTTGTGGGATTTTAGTTGTTGTTTTAGTAGTAAACTATTTGATAAACACGAGTAAATGCACGTGCTAGGTTTGGTAGGGAACCATTTAACGTGGGAGTAGATTAAGTTCTGCTATGATATCCTCAAAGGAATAGCTCGCGTAAGCAAATGAGATGGGACTTATGATCTTATAGAATATTCAATATTCAAATATAGTCTAAACTACACTTGGATCATAGAACATGGCATACTTTGTTAATACGAAAATTAAATACTTAACATAATGCAGAATTTACACAGTTGAACATAGGACAATGCAATTCAAACTGTTATCTGTTTTTGTTATTGTCATTATAGTGGAAGACAGAAATGAAACATTAAGCGAAAATCTTTAGGTGGGAGCTAACATTTGTTTGGTGAGATTGGCTTTGACCCTATATGGAAGATTACAACTAAGGATTCCTTTTCAACAAAGTCGAGGCCAAATGTTCGGTTTATTTTTTACTTATTCCGGCAATTTAATAGGCATCTTTTATATGTAAATATGAATAGATCCTACTTATAGAATTTCACTACCTATATTGTTGTTGTATAGAAATTACATATCAGACATCAAGAAGCAAACTTAATTAGCATTTTAAAAGAAGGAATCACACCTTTATTATTAACATACAAGTAAACTCAATATTTTTATTAGAGAACTATATCTTTTTTGTATGCTAAAAATAAATTTGCACAAGTAAAATAATATATTCCATATAGGAAATTTCACCGATCAAAATAAGAAAAGAAAAATCTTCATTAGATAAATTATACCCCATACGTATATACATAATTAGATAAACTACAAGATCCCGAAAATTAAAATCATAAATCTCATGTGTTTCTTAGTAATGTTTGCCAAATATTAATCATAATTTAATAGTAAGGAAATTTAAGTTGTATTTAATAACCATAGAATATCACAAAAAATTATGTTATAATAAAAAAAGAAATTATAAAAATTAATTTGATCTCAATTCAAAATTCCTATCAAGACCCAAGTTTTTTTATTTTCAAAGAAAAAAACTAGTAAAAGATTTAAGATGAAGAGAAATGCTCATTTTATAAAAGATTTAAATTTTGAAAGCTCTTTTTTGAGTGTTCTTGCTAAAGAGCACAGATAAAATAATAGAATAGAGGAAAAAATTGGGAAGTAACCAAGAAGGAAAATTACTGAAACAAAGGAAATAAAAAAGCATAACGAAAAGGGAAAGTCAAATAAGGTTAAAGATAAATTCAAACGTGAATTTTACACATGATAAAAGTAGTGACACATTTGTCTAGTTTGCAACTGTAACTAACGAGATCAAATATTTAACTTAATTTAAAATAATTCTACACAAATTTACCAACCTAGCAGGTGCCATATCATTAGGTGAGGAAAGTGATAAGAACTGATTTTTTTTGCGATCTAAAGGAGTTGAGAGTAATACAATTTTATCGCTCAACGGGAATAAATACTTTAAACTCATAAGTTTTGTTTAATATAAGATTTTTTGTTTAAGAGAAATATAATTGCTCTTAATTTCATGTTATTCACCGTAGTTTGACTTGACACAAAGTTTAATAAAAAATAAACAAAATTTAAAACTTATGATCTTAAACATGAAATAGTATTTGTGTGACGATAAAACTTTTGCAACTTATTGTCTTAAGCATATCATATTATTTTTGTAACTATGAAAGTTTCTCATTCAGGAAATATAGGAATATTCTCTTCTCAGAAAATATAGGAATATTCTCTTATTCTTTTTTTGGGAAATAAAGTAAATTAATCATTGTTATATCCATTTAATAACTGATAGAAAATGATATTATTGGGGATTACAATTTACAAATATTTTATTTAATAATTTACAAAAAATCAAACTATAAATTATAACTTGCCTTAAGTTGCTCCGATTATTAACATAAAAAAACTATCTGCTATAATACTCATTTTGACATCAATGTCAAATATAAACATCAAATTGTAAAATTTATCGAATGGTATTATCTCCCCACTATGTTTGAATTTTTAACAAGATAATACATTAAAGGTACAAGTGAAATTTATATTAATAATTTTTCTACAATAATAAAGTTACCGATCTATTTATAAACTGGTTTTGAATACGTCCAAGTTGGTCATGCAAATATTTCAATAGTTGGAACAATCTGCTACCTGGTGAAAGTTAAAACGAACAACATTATTCTTTACAATACGAGAAAAGTTGAAAAAAAAATTATGATTTTACTTTATGTCATGTATACAACAAAATCTAAAGAAACTTTTAGTACAATCAACAAAGAGAACTTCCAAGGGGACTTGCATCCCTAAACAGGCAATTTACTACTTCAAACAAAGAGAACTAACTCCACTAAATAAATATTAATATGATATAAATTATATTAATTCAATATAGTAATTCAAATTACATTTTATTATAACTCGTTCAAAGTGATGTTTCTGGTGACAAGATAATAAATATCTGATAGAAGTCTATATAAATTATAGGGATTTTAATTTTTTTCTTAATTAAGGATATAAGAGAAATATTTTTATTTTTCTGTAGATTTATCATATGTTAATTATTATAATGAAATAATATAAACTTTAAGACAATTTATAAATTGTTGAAAACTTATCATGGAAAATGGAGTTTAAACCATATAAATCAAATTTTCACATCAATTAAGTACATAAGAAATAACCTCCTAGAACAGATGAACAAATATCATCACTTAATTAACTTTTAAGTTTAACAAACTATAACTTCTAAAATTACTGTTGAATAAAAAATGTTAAGGTTTTAAATCGCCTTCAAATAGTGTAAATACATGAAAACCTTTTAATTTTATTTCTTAAATTATGTTAAAATAATATGGGTAAATATGAAAATCTTATAAATATTTATTTCAATCTTTTTGTTGCTTTTTTATTTAAAAAATAAATTTACGTTTTCTGCAGTAATTTTTAGTTGACTAAACAAAAACTAATAATTTTAATGATAAAAAAAAAGTCGAAATGAGTATTTGCATGAAGTAACTCTTTGCAAAAATAGTCTAATCAACAGTACATTTAAACTTTTAAATGAATATTATGGTTGAGGGAATGTGAGGTCAACATATATCAAGGAGGACACAATTTGCATTTAAGAAATGCAAACAATACAATAATTTTTTTTTCGAAATGACATATATACTCGTGGTTGACCATCTTTTCTTTTCTATATAATAGAAAAAAACATCATCACTCTTATTGGGCCGTATATTGAAAGTAAGCTTATTGGAGGCGAGATGATTGGAGCATTTGTATCTATACCCGTTTTTTGTGTCACGTTTTAATTTATATCCGCTTTATAAAATAAAATTGCAAGCGTACCCGCTTTTTCACATAACTTCAGCATACGAGACTGAAGTAGCAAAGACAATCACGCAAAACTTTAGCATTCGAGTAGTCGGACCTGAAGTTTTTATTTTTGTAACTGGCGAACTTGAGCTCTAGAGCTAAAGTTTTTATTTTTGTAACTGGCGAAACTTTATAGCTAGAGAGTTTTTGTCTTTATAACGAGGAATATGAGCTCTCTAAAGCTGAAATTTTTATTTTTGTAATAGAGGAACTTCAGTTATAGAGCTAAAGTATTTATTTATTTATAATTTCTTTTGCCACACCATCTTCTTTCTATCAATAATGCTTACAGATGTGGCTGTTTTTTGCTCTTAAATGATACAACAACGACGTTATGGTGAGGATCTTTAGCATGCCTTGATGATGAAATTACACTTCTGTTATGGTGATATGCAGACGCAGAAACACATTGACCCATTTATTTGAATTCACAATACCAATAACCCAAATTCTATTTAATTCCCAAAATTTGAACTCCTTTAAAATTTAATTGCGGGGCCATCTCTTTGTGTCGAGCAAGAGCTGAGAAGAAAGAAGAGCAATTACTTGACCCCTATTTTGTGCCATTTTTTCAGCAAAATAAATTTGTGTGTCGAGCAAGAGCTGAGAAGGAAGCAAATTGGTTATTTCAGATGGCGTGAATATTATAGGACCCATTGGAGAAATAAGAAGAAGCAGATAGGGATAAAAATGGATATAGGTTAAATGACCAAATAGGGCACCCTTGCAATTTTACCAGATTTATTGGGTTATAATTGGACTGAATCTAGCCAATAATAATTTAAAAGTCGTGAAATGTAGAACTACATATTAACGGGATTTCAACATAAATAGTTGGCTGAGTATATATAGTGCTAGGGATTAAACAGGATCTTTAACATAAATAGCCGGCTGAATTTATTTTTCTACTTTTTCTAGCAATTATATATAGATTATATACTGATTATGCATGTTTATATATTGTTTGGGTAAGTGGCTATATAGGTTAAATTTTTTTATCTACTTTAAAAAGCCTCGAATTGCGAGAGTGATTCTCGTAGGGCATTTGTATTTGTACTCGCTTTTTGGGTTACTTTTTAACTTGTATCTAATTTACAAAAAAAAATTACAAGCATACCCACTTTTTCGCTTAACTTCAGCATATCGGCCTGAAGTAGCAAAGGTAGTCACGCAAACTTCATATTCTAGTAGACGGGTCTTATGTAGCAAAAATTATTGAAACAAGTGTGCTAAAAATTTTGTTCTAGTGCTGAAGTTTTGTTCTCCATTTGTTACAGTATTTTTGAACTTAAACATTCTAGTAGCTGAAGTTTTGTGATACTGAAGTTATTTAGTTCATTTGTAAAAATTTCAACATTAAATAAGCTAAAGTTTTTTATGTCCTGAATTCATTAGTTTTGTCATAAAGCTTTTTCAAAAACTTCAGTAGAAGATGTTGATGTTATTTAGTTCATTTGTAAAAACTTTAGCACTAAATAAGCTGAAGCTTTTTTGCCCCGGATTCATTAGTTTTGTCATAAAGCTTTTTCAAAAATTTCAGTAGAAGATGCTGAAGTTATTTAGTTCATTTGTAAAAACTTCAGCATTATATAAGCTGAAGGTTTTGAAAAGCTTTCCAACATACTAGATAAATAATCACCTTATTCTTTCATAGTGTATATTATTATAAAATAATCAGATTACCAACAATATCTAAATCATAAAATTTAAAAATAATAAACATGAAAAGAATCACTAAGTGTGACCTTAATCTTCCCGTACGTGAAAATATTCATAATTATTATCTACTAACTTACTTAATTATTTATAATTTTTTATAAATAATCTGATAAATACAGTTATGGCAATCATCCCATGAACTGAAGTTTCGTAGTAGCATCAACATCAACAGAAGAAAGAAGAAGAAAACGAAGGAGGAGAAGGAGGAGGAGAAATGAGGCCGAAGTTGTTTAAAAAGTGGGTATACAAGTTAAAACTTATAAAAAAATAAGTATAGGTTAATGGGGGCGACCAAATAAGACGCACCGTGCAATTTTTATGACTCTCACATGTAAGTATAGGCCCAAAGTTATCAGATATGTGCAAGAGTAGGTCCAAAGTTACCAGATCTGTACAAGAGTAGGCCCAAGGTCATTTCACATGGAGATTCAAAACTGTACACTCCAATCAGAAGAGCTAAAGCTGATGATCATTCAAAATATTCAATTAAATAGCTCACGTAGGGGTGGCAAATGGGTTGTTTGCGTTGTATTTGGGCTAGTCAAGATAGACTGACTCATTAAA